>NQLW01000010.1:836808-926808 GCA_002312845.1 Kalanchoe fedtschenkoi
AAAAAAAAAAAAAAAAAAAAAAAAAAAAAAAAAAAAAAAAAAAAACATAGTATCTTAACATTTATCATATGTATTTGTTTTTTAATTAGAGGTTGTGTTTGAATTTTTTTAATTATATTTGTAATTTTGGATCCCGCCAATCAATTGATCACATTTAATTTTAAGAAACGTGATTAAAGATATAATCTTCAATCACATTTATTAGGTGGGAGTGTGATTAAAAATTGAATTTTGTAATCATGTTCCATTGGCCAAACATGATTAAAGATCCTCTATATATTTTTAATCACGTTTGATGGATCAAAAAATTAAAAATATCCACTATCTTTAATCACGTTTAGTTCTAAGAAACGTGATTAAAGATCATATCTTTAATTACTTTTATTAGGTGGAAGCGTGATTAAAGATATCCACTATTTTTAATCATGTTTAGTTCTAAAAAACGTGATTAAAGATATCCTCTATCTTTCATCACGTTTGGTTCTAAGAAATGAAATTAATAATCTTATCTTTAATCATGTTTCCTCCTAATAAACGAGATTAATGGTACCTAGTCGTAAAACGCAATCGTTTTTTATGGTTTATTGATCACGCTTTTGGACTTGAGGTGTGATTAATATATTATAACATTTAAACACAATAATTTTTCTCTTTTATATCACGTTTCTGAATTTAAAACGTGATTAAAAATAAAACTTGATTATAAATACGCGTTATTTAAAATCAAATCTGTAGTAGTGTTTGGAGAGATCGATTCGAAAAGTCTTGTCTGTCTGTGGTGTGATGTTTGGATAGAAATAATTTTTAATGATCTTATCATTGTATGTCATGTTTAAGTACTGTTTGCTAGGTTATATCTGTTAAAAAATATTATGGCCTAATGACTCTTGATGGCCTTTTTTGGAAAAAAAAAATTCTCTCTGACCTCCCGAAAGGTTCTAAAATCAGAGACGAAAAAAATGATTCATAAAAATCAAAAAAAAAAGAAGAAAAAAATTGTATAAATGAGTCGTAGGAAATTTTAAAAGTGAACATAAGCATATGTCTGAGATCCAAATGGATCCATTACAAAAGACTCAAATGGGTAGATATCTGCATACGTCTAAGATTCAAGTGGATAGATTTTAATAAATCAAAAAATTCAAATGGATAAATCTATAATGCACAATGTGGGTCTGAGCGGATATGGATCTGAGTCTATTAGACCCAAATGACAAACCTAACGTGGACTGAAACCACGATTTGGATACCAACAGAGCGAAATTGCACACATATTCAGCTATTCATAACATATCAGCAGCATTATGGATAATATTATGTTGGGTGATGCTACAGTGCAGCCAGTATAAGTGCTCTAGGGTTTCTGTTGATGTTGCGCATGAAGTCAGGCGCGTCATTAGAATAAACAGTTCGCAACTTCCCATTCGACTTGGTCGCGCACGGGCTCCACTGATCAACATCACCACCTCCTGACAATATCCAAACCTGTCACCATAACATACAATACACCAAGTGACCATAATTCTAAATGTTAAACCTGGGATATATAGCAAAACAGCAGGAGTTTTCTTTACGACCATGGCTGTGTCAACTGCGGAAGCGGAAACATTCCTGCATTGATCCTGTCATACGGCGCGACATTTAATAATGATGCAATAATGCAGCAGCAGGAGGCTCAAAAACGCGATCATGCCTCCGCGACTTAGTATATCCCGCCATTTTAAAATACTCATCCCGAGAATTATTCGCCACCATGTGACCACTCGGCCTCTAAGAATCATCGTTTACAGAATGTTACCAGAATTAAATAAACAAGTTCCGATAAGACTCATGGTTTCATATAATTCTTTACTCTCATCATTCTGAGCTGTTGCAAGGAACAATTAAAACCAATCGTCAGAAACTTGTGTTTGTGAAAAATGTCTGCTGACAAATTCAAATACAAGAAAACTTCCGAAGTAAGGATTCTCTGCTGGGTCAAATCCGTATGAATTGTGTATATAAAGATCGCAGATCGGTATACGATTTTCATCGAAACAGATATTTACTTCATCAACTTTTTCAAGGTCATCATATTCACAGAAGAGGAAATGCGACTAGTTCATCTTCTTCTTCGCGCCCGATGGGTGTTTCTGATGCTGATCCTCGGCCTAAGCTGCACTCCACGCATTGCTCAGGCTGCTGAAGCAGCCAAGCAGCCGGAGCGAAAGGTGAAAGCATATAAATTAAACCTTCCGCAGGATTGAAGTTACAAAAGGTTTTATTGCATTATTTTTATTAGAACTTTTATTCTTCTGACACAGAATTACATAGTCTACATGGGAGACAAACCGGAAAACACCCTCTTCTCCTCTCAAGTTCAAAAGGAAATGATCAGCGCGGTTCTGGGCAGCGACGGAGCAAACGCCGTGCGCTACACCTTTTCAAGGAGTTTCAGCGGATTCGTAGTGCATATGACTGAAGAAGAGAAGAATGCAATGTCCAGTATGTCAACCTGTCCTTAACAAATCCTTTTTGGGTCTTCCATTTTTTCCATGGATGATAAATTCATTGCTGTATTTTTGTCTGTATTGTCGCAGAGATGAAAGGCATTGTCTCGATATTCCCCGCCGAAAAGAAAAAGCTCCACACGACGCGCTCATGGGATTTCACGGGGCTTCCGATTAATGCCAAGAGGTCCAAAACTGAGAGTGACGTGATCGTCGGAGTACTCGACACAGGAGCCTGGCCGGAGTCTGCCAGCTTCAATGATGCTGGGCTCAGCCCTCCACCCCTAAAATGGCGCGGATCTTGCCAGCAGGGTGTAACAGATTTCAAGTGCAACAAGTAATAAATAATTCTATAAATCAAATTTTCCGATAATAATTATGTTTATTTTTGTATATGACAATTATTGTACAGAAATGAGTTTTATTATTTATTGTAATGACTGTTACAGAAAAATTGTGGGTGCCAAGTACTACAAGGCGGACGGCAGATTCAGCAGCGAAGACCTGAGATCTCCGAGAGACACGGAAGGTCATGGGACGCACACGGCCTCCACCGCAGCGGGCAGCGTGGTGGCGGGAGCCAGCATGCTTGGCCTTGGACAAGGAACTGCGCGGGGAGGCGTCCCCAGAGCGCGCGTAGCTATCTACAAGATATGCTGGTCTGATGGATGTGACGATGCAGACATTCTCGCTGCCTACGACGATGCCATTGCTGATGGGGTGGACATCATCTCGCTGTCCGTCGGTGGATCAAGTCCTCGTAACTACTTCGACGACTCTATAGCAATCGGATCCTACCATGCAATGAAGCACGGGATCCTGAGCTCGATTTCTGCTGGAAACAGCGGCCCTGGCTTCTTCACAACCACGAATGTGGCTCCGTGGTCGCTCGGCGTGGCCGCTAGCACCATTGATAGAAAGTTCTTCACAAATGTTCAATTAGGGAACAACCAGATTTACCAGGTAATATTACTTTTTTCTTCGTTCTTCAAAGTCACATGTAACGATTTATCATTGATTTAAATTTTTTTTTTTCTACGCGTCACGTTACGACTTATCTACTAATATTTGATAGACACCCGTTCATTTGGTGCCAGGGAATTTCGCTGAACACATTTCAGATTGGGAACAAGAAGTTTCCTCTCATCTACGCTGGGAATGCTCCGAACATGACCGGAGGTTTCACCGGGAACACATCCCGGTAACGACCCATAAGCATATTCAGCTGAAAAATTCCTTTTAATTGGAAATGTGAACTGACCGAATCGATCAACATTTTCATGGGTTGCAGATTTTGTACGAATGGCTCGCTGAATTCGACGCAGGTGAAGGATAAGATAGTTCTGTGTGATGCTCGAGTAAGCGGAGCAGCACCATTTGCCGCTGGGGCAGCTGGAGCTTTGCTATATGACGGCGGTGTTACCGACACTGCATTTTCCGTCCCGCTGCCTGCCTCCTATCTAAGTTCCACAATTCTTCAAAGCATTTTCAACTACTCAACTTCGGTTCCTGGGTGAGCCTGATCCATTCCATACCATGATGTTCAAAATGATTGCAAAATACTGTGGAACAGTAATATAACCAAGACTTTTACTTGTTGGCAGACCTAGGGCAACCGTATTCAAAAGCGGAGAGAACAAGGACACAAAGGCTCCTTACGTCGCATCTTTCTCATCGAGGGGTCCAAATGCAATTACCCCTGATATTCTCAAGGTATTCTCCTCGCATCTATTCAGTGTCAATTAATCTTGAATGCTAATCCAATTAGCCGGCTCAGTATGAATAAGAATAATGTTGATGGTGTAAGTTTCTGGTGCTGTACTGCAGCCGGATATAAGTGCCCCGGGAGTTGATATCTTGGCTGCCTGGCCAACAGTAGCCCCAGTTACAGGTGCCCCGGGAGATAAAAGGGTAGTGTCCTACAATATCATCTCGGGGACGTCAATGGCTTGCCCTCACGCCACGGCCGTGGCTGCCTATATCAAGTCCTATCACCCGAAATGGTCTCCGGCTGCCATCAAGTCCGCCATGATGACCACCGGTATACACATCGAACCATCTTGTTTTAATTTACGCACCCTCATTTAGTTTTACAGCTGAATTATAACACCGGCCATATTGACTGACACCGGTCTATTGTGTTCCAGCTGCTCTCATGAGCCCAGCCACCAGTACTCAAGCGGAGTTTGCGTACGGGTCCGGCCACATCAATCCTGTAAAAGCTATTAACCCCGGCCTGGTGTATGACGCCGGTCCAGCTGACTATGTAAACTTCTTGTGCACTCAGAACTACACCACTCAAATGCTGCAGACGTTGACCGGGGACAGCAACAGCACATGCCCACCCAATCCCAAGGGGAGCGCCCACGACTTGAACTACCCTTCATTTGCTCTGGCAACTACCACGCCCACGGCCATCGCCCCCACGACGTACCGCAGGACTGTGACGAACGTTGGATCTCGAGTTGCCGTGTATAGGGCTGTTGTGACAGCTCCACGAGGGATCAAAATTCAAGTGACCCCAAATATCTTGGCGTTCCTTTATCTGGGGGAGTCGAAATCATACACATTGACGGTCAGCGGCGGATTTAATACCACGGTGGCGTCTGCGTCTCTGAGATGGGAGGATGGAGTGCACCAAGTCAGGAGCCCCATTGCCCTCGTATTTGTTTCTTCTACTTAAGATGCCTTGGCATTGGAATGTTGTCGCCATATTTGTGTGCTATTGTAAAATAAATTATTTGTTGCTTGTAAACTCCAATACGTTGATGAATCTGTGAGTTTCACCGTCTGCGTGGATGAGAAGTGACTCCTCATAGGTAGGCAGTGGATCGGCATATCTCGAAATCCAAGATCTTGGTCTACTAGTATGGGTGTTGGGGTCTTCCATCCTCGAGATCAGGGGTTCAAACGGAGCTGTTAAGTGTGTGTTTCTTCTTCTTCTCTGCGTGCGAGTTTGCATGGTGTGGTCGATATGCATGAATGGATTGTAATGCATTTGAAATACTTAAAATAAAAACCATATCCATATCTGGGTAAATAGAAAAGAATCAAAGTTTTCATTATATTGTTTCAGTCTGTGTCATTATAAGGCTGTGTTTGGTGTAAAAGGTTCGTCACCTCCATTTTAGAAAAAATATTACTAGAAGAGGATTCGAACCCAAGACTCTCAATTTTAAATCCAAATACTTGATTATCTCATCCAACAACCTTTTAACTTCATTACCTCAATTAACAGCAATTGTACTCTAACAATCTCCTACTCATTATCACTCGAGCTAGACTCAACAGTCTTGTCTTCATCCTACCGTATGCATCACATATAAGGGATGATTATTTCTCGCAGAATCTTGTTCAGTCCGCAGTGGTGAGGTTGACATGTGAAGTGTTTAACTGACTGCTAGTTCCATTTCCTTTAACAGCATTGATTGACAGAGATGCAATAGTGTGTTAGGGATCGCCGGTAGTGTGGAAAGGATTTTTTTCGATTAGATTGTGTAGATGTGAGGTATGACTAATAACGGAACTAGAGAAAAAATAAAATCACACAAGTGACACCAAATTTACGTGAAACCACTTTCAAATGACGAAAAGTAAAATCACGTGAGAAGAAACTTTTCCATAAAGAAATCATACAAGATTTCTACAACTCCACCACACATAATGTGTAGTCTCTTGCACTCTCAATTTTGAGTAAACAAACTCACAAACACAACTGCACCCTCACTTGTGAAAACTCACACTAATAAGAAGGAACAATCTTTCTCACTTTATAAAGTGAACTAGAGAGAAGAAGGAGAGTTTGAAGGATGAATTTTCCCCTTCATCTTGGCCTCCTTTTATAGCCAAAATGAAGGAAGACATGATCCTTAAGCTAAGGTGGTATGGACTCTTTTTCTCATCTTCACACTTCTTATTTTCAACCTTTGTGGATTTCACTCTTGTTTATAACTTTTCCACTTCTTAATTTCAACATTTGATGACTCTTTCCAAACTGACTTGCTTTACTCGTGTTGAGTTCGACAACTTCTTTTAGGAGCAACAGAGAAAATAGGGTCAAATCTTTTGTTATTCCCTTCATTTCCTTTTCCCTTATCCCTCAAGTCAAATAACATGCCCAAATTATTTTGTACACAATTGAATATCAAGACTTTAGATATATATCGCTACCAACCCTCTACACGTATCAGTGGCGGAGTTGATTTCCATTGCTTGCACCGATTAATTAATGACGTCGATTATGAGAGCGGATGACTAGCCGCTCGTATCTGAAGGAAGAAAATCGCGTTTAACATAATAATAAAAGGATTGTGATCGGAAGCCAACCAACAAATAATAAATTAAAAATTGTGTCGTTTTAAATATTAACGGTTTCAAATCATGACAAATGTTTTTAAAATCAGATGTTATAGTGGTGGTGTAGATTCAAAATCAGGAGAAATTTTTGAATGGATTGTGAACACTATCAATAAAGAGATGTCACAGTTCACTTTGATTTTTCCAAGTGTTACATGGCGACTCCTTGTTGGTTGTGAAATTTTTTTGACTTTTCAATTCGTCACGTGGCTGGTCAAAGTGTCATGTAGCGGTAACACATTGGTGAGTCCACAATCCACCTAAAAAATTCTCCAAAATCAGGTGTTTTTGAATCACAGTAACAAAATTAATTGTTAAGGTTGTGTTTGGTTTAGTAAAAATTAGATGGGAAAGAAAGTTAAAATGATTTATTTGTTTGTTTAGGGTGTGTTTGGTTTAGGGAAATTTTGGTGAAAAATGAGAAGGAAATGGAATCTTTGAAGGATTCCATCTAATTTTACCTTTGTTTGATCTTCCATGGAAAATGTTAAGGATTTCATTCATTTTTCATCATCAAGAAAAGTTTCATAGAAAATGCATTGGAAGTATTATATCATCTCTGTATATTCAACTTCGTCGGATACATTGAACTTGATCAGATACATTTGAACTTAACAGAAGAACCTTGTCATGTACATCAAATTTGATCGGATACATTGAACTTAATAAAAGAAGTGGTTATTCATTTCATATATATTGAACTTGATTGTATCATATTAGTAGGCTAAGAGTTAGAATAACATTTTCTATCAAATTTTCCACTTGATTTTTTTTCCTTCATATTTTTCATCTAAACCAAACATGGAATTGTATAAATTTTCCTTTCCACCAAATTTTCCCTAAACAAAACAGTCTTAGAGAAAATTTGTAAAAAAGAAAATTGCACGAAAAATAATATGAAAAATTAAAATAAAAAAAAAGTTTTGAAACTTTCTTCAAATTTTTTATTTTAACCAAATAAAAAAATAAAATAAAATTCATTATGAATTTCATTTTCCATCCAAAATTTTCCCCCCAAAATTTTCCTAAACCAAACGTTGCTTAAATAAAAATAATCTCTAAAGATCGAGTCGGGTCGGGGCGGCCTGTTTTACAGCAAAGCCCGAACTCATGTTTGAATAGGGTGGGAGTCACGCAAAACTCTCTCTCTCTCTCTCTAACTGCTTGGATGTGCGCGCGGTGCTTTGCTTGCTCTCACCCACACGACACAATACATAACCTCCTAATCGACGAGCTCGTTCGCACTCCTCGTCCGTCTCGCACCCAGCCGCTCCCTGGCTCGCATAATCGACGTCACTAATTAGTCGGTGCACGCAATCGCAAGCGCAATCTCCTCCGCCTCCAATTTATACATAAACCGCCCTTTCGATCATCATGTTCCTGCTACCTTCTTCCTCCTCCTCCTCGTCTCCGCGCGGCAGCAACAAGCAGCAGAGCTCATTTCGTCTCCAATGGCCGACGCCGGAGGCTCCTCTTCTCTCCCCGACGCTACCGCTAAACCTCCTTCCGCCGCCGCCGCCGCCGCCGCTCTTCCCAATAGGAAGAACAAGTCCTCCTCTTCCTCCTCCTCCTCCTCGTCGTCGATCGGCGTGAACAGCGACGACGACAATGCTCCCGGTGACGAAGCCGAAAGTCAGCTCGTGCGATCGGCAGCAGGCATCGGTAATTTGGACGCCTTGGAGGATGCTCTGCCGATTCGGTTAGTTTCCTGATCACATTTTTTCCATTACGAAATATCATCTCTCGTTGCATGTTTGAAAATTGAGAAACGAAAGACAGCCTGCATTGCTCTATCTGAGCAATTTCAGTGCTCAACGCTCATCTGCATGCATGTGTGTGGTGTGATGATCGTCTCTCCGGTCTGCAGATTAGGCATTTTCTGTTTTTACGGAAGTTGACTCAAACTGATAATTAACCTGTTGATAAATATGATGACTGGACTTAGCTGTTGATGATCTCTGCACTGCGTCCATGTGGTGCCGCAGTCGCTAGCTACAGGATCTGTTTGTTTCCACACAGCTTCAATCAGGTAGAAAATTTATCCGCTGCTGATCATGGTTTGATCATCCTCTCTAGCAAGATGTACACACTACACAGATTATTTGTTTCCTGTATTGCAGGCTACGTGCCTTACATATCTTATTGTTTTCCTGCTTTCTGTATGTCAGTTGAAGCTACTTAATTTGCAGAGAAGATTATATATTATTGCTGTTCCATTTGTACTAAATGCTTGCATTGCTCAGGATAGTTGGTGACTTACCGATAAATGATGCTGCATAAAATCTCGAGCCAATTGAGGTGTTTTTAGCACAGAAATGAATGAGTATATGGTGTGGTTGTTGTGAGCAATCTTTCTGTGGGCTTGTGGCCTAGAGCTTTCCTGAGGATCATAGATAGAGTGGTTTTCACATTCTAGGTGATCATGCCTCTGCTAGCTGCTTGCATAATATATTTCTGAATAGTTTCAGCAGGGACCTTCAATAAAAGTTATGTAGGTAAATATATAATTAGCTTTTGAAAATGTCCTTTTCTACTTCCGATTAGCCATTCATAATGGAAAACTGCCTGTGTCCCCCCAATAGACTCAGCATTGCCTCTTACGGCAGACTAGCGGTTCAAATCGCTGCAACAGTGTTGGAGTGTCATGTTAATTTCATGATGAACATTTTGGGCGGCATTCAGTCAATTCCCTTTTTCAGGCTGTGCTTCTAGTGATGGATGCCTTATTAGGATTTTGGTTAAGTGCTAAAAAACTTCATCTCAGTGTTTGTAATTGTCAGACTGCAAGTCAGGAGGAAGACCTTTCCATCTAAGATATGGCCGTGTTTCCCCTTAATACCATGTCACATATGGAGCGGAATGTAACATTCATAATACTTTACGGTATATAGGAATTATTTGCCGTTTAAACAGTAGTTTTTTCGTTACATTTCTTCCGTTTAACAGTAATTGGTTCAGAAGTGTTAACCAATGAGAGTTAATATATAATGCGCTTTTCTTTTTGAGTTTGATCATTATTCTAGGAAATAAGAGAAGATTGTTGTATTTGTGGTTTTTCAATGCTGATATTTTGAAAGCTATAGATATTATTCTCATGTGACCACCTGCCTACAATAATGTACTATGTTTCAGATTGAAAAAGATCCCAAAATAGTTTATGCACTGGTCCATGACAGAAGAGGAAACTGTGTCTGAGCTAATGTGTATAGTTGATCCAATATGAACTTGTTCATCTGCATTTTAGTTCTAGGCCAGCTTACTGTTACTTGGCTTTTGATGTCGCTCCTCTCAGAATTTGAACTTCAGCCTTGTCAAAGTATGATCAATACGTCGTCTTACCTGACAGTATATCTGTTCATATTTTTCAGGAAGGGACTATCAGAGCACCATAGTGGAAGAACCAAGTCTTACTTCAACTTAGCCGATGCATCGGCTGATAGCTCAATTGCTAAGCCAGCTGACCCATACTCAAAGAAACGCAAGATAAAGATTGCTAGAAACCTCAGGTTGGAGGAACTGAGGCAGGGTCGGGTGAGTAAGAAGCCAACCAATGATAGCCGCACTACTGCACCTCTGTTAATCAATGCTGGAAAAACAGGAAGTCAGGTCAACATTTTCATGTCAGCCTCACCAATGTGTACAGAACAGGATTAATATCCTGTGCGAGAAATAATCACCCCCCTTGTATCTGATTATCTGATGCATACGCAGGATGATGACAAGACTGATGAGTCTAGCTCGAGTGATGATGAGGAGGAGGAGATTGCTAGAGTGTGACAGCTGAACAAGGACACCGATGCACAAGGATAATGGAGGCGAAGAACCTTGTTATTATCCAAGCCTCGTATATAGAATACCGTATAAACAAGTATAAACTGCAATATGTTTCAAGTTTCTCTTTCCCCGTGGAACTCTAAAAGGAGATACGCCTCAGCCTTATAATCATACTGTAGTAGTAGTAGTAGAATATGCTATGCTTGCGTCTCTGTCTGCTCATCCCCTCTTAATACTGAAACTGAATATCCAGGACTTGCATGTGTCTCCACCATTTCAATGTCCCATTTGTGAGTTTGATATCCGACTGGTCCTGTTTCTGATTCTCTTCTATGTTGTTGTTATCTTGTGCACTGCATTTGACTGACCTAATAACAAACTGGAGTGGCATGCGGTGACAAATTTCTGTATCATTCAATAAAGAGTTAGTCTTGTAGAGCGTTGAAAAGCCATAAAATATTTTTAAATCAATGATAAATTGATATGTGTCACTTACAATTTCCAAAATGTCATATGACGACTCTTCATTGACAGTATTTATAATCCACCATGTAAAATGTCTCCACTTAAAAATTTCTCATTTATAGTTAGGAAGTCTTTTCTATCACAGTAAACATGTGATGGACAAATTCTGCGTCACTCTATAAGTTGGGCAAATTCTGCTGGTTTAGCACGCGGATTCTGTTGAACCATTCGAGGATTAATACCCTGCTGTATTTTCGTATCTGTTAAAATTTTCCTTCTTCTAGGTTAAATCAGAATCTATTCTAATATAAATGAAGAATTCAAAAGTATTGTTTTGCCTAATTTAAACCTACGTTAGTTCTCTAGCCATTTAATACATGCTATCATTCTGGTCCTAAAATTTGACTTTTTTTTGTCAGTAGACTGAATTACTAATTTTTAAATTTCACTGGCCGGTCCACTTGAGGATGGTAAAAAAATATTATATTAATAATTTTGATTAAATTTTTAATTTTCTCTTCCCAAATTCAATTAAAATTTTTTTTAATGTAGTTTTATCTCTTGAAAAAAAACTTCTGAAACCACCATTGCGACCGGATCTTACATTTTTGTTTTAAGAAAAAAATTTAAGAGATGGTGAATTATTATGTTATCAATTATCATTTGAACTATCTTGATTTTTTTAAAAGAAATTTCAGATACTCTTAAACTGATTATTATCCATCAAAAACCATGATTCATATTTGTACACTAAAACCTCAGATTTGTTCAGACCGCATTTGTGAACTTTAGGTTATCAATTTGGGTTTTGGATTCTAGGTCTACTTATTTGGATTTTGACCCTTTACGGTCTATCCATTTAAGTTTTTTTATTGGATCCATTTGCTTATATTGGATATTTAAAAAAAATTTAAAATTGAAATAAATTAAATTTTGTACTTGAAGAACAGATTTGTTTCTAATGAGTCTTGAATTTGAGTCATATACGTATAAAAATATTAGATCTAAATTTGTATTCAAACCTAAATGAAATAAATCTAGATCTAATCATTGCAAATGGATCTAGAATGTATCCGTTGACACCCGCAAATTCTTGGGTGCACCAGGAGCAAGTGTTCTCAGTTATGGCGTCGTTTCTGACGTTCATAAAACATATGTGTTTGAAATGATGTCGTTTTAGTTATTCCAAATTCATCCGTCGACACATGCTACATTCATCAGATGATTTATTTTAGATTAGGAGTTTTATTCATCATATAATTTTTATATAGTAATCAGTTGTGTTTATATATTCATTAGTTGTGCTGCTATATTTATCTGTTGATCTGCTATAGCAAACGACGCCTTTTTTGTGAAGTGAGAGCACCTACTCCCGATCCATCTAAGAGTGATTGCATTGACACCTTAGTAGAAATATACATCGGGTATTTATTATAGTCTATTAATTTGATGGAAATTATTTATAGATTAGGAAATGTTTAAATGCTAATTATTAAGAATTAAAGCGTTTGAATTTGATAGAAGAAGCATTTATCCACGTAGTCAGATTGGTTGGTTAGAGTGAGAATCATAATTTCCATCCTCCATCTAATTTTTCTTTCCTCTTATTTTCATCAGAATCAAACACTGGATCTTAAAAATTATCCCCAAAATTTTCCTTTACATCAAAATTTTTTTAACATCAAATTATTTCCAAACCAAACACAATCTTAATAATTTAAGAATTAATAATATCTTTTAACAAGAGTACCAGACTCGCATATCGAAGTTTCTCTCTAAGAGGCTTTGAGGAAATATTTTCTAAAGCAAGATTTCTAATCTGAAATTATTATTATTATTTTAATTAGAAACCTTTGTGTGTTCGTCACCGGCAGTTAATGTGATTTTACCAATTCAAATCGAACGACTTTAGTTATTAATTTGTGTTCATTTAGTGTTTACATGAATTTCATTTTTGTTAACATAAACTAAGAGAAAAATATTTAGTCAGGTAAAATATCAAAATAATTGTAATCTAAATGACATGATATATAAATTAAAATATTTAAAAATGACAAAAGGGTCCATAGCTCAGTGGTAGAGCAATTGACTGCAGATCAATAGGTCACCGGTTCGAACCCGGTTGGGCCCTTATTAATCTTTTTAATTCTCTCAAATTTTAAATAATTCGAAAAGAATTATATAGTTTAAGAAAAAACCATAAATTTTTAATATAATTAAAAAATTCAAAATGAATAAAAGTCCCTACTTCAATTTACAAGATGGTGACTCCATTCCAAGAACATCAATATTCTTGTGTCAGATTTGAATTCTAATAACAGCAGCATCAATAAGAAGAAACTGATTAAGTGTGAGAGTTTTTAATAAAAAATATTAAAGCCATAAATAAATTGTAAATCTTTATCTACTCTTGTTATGTGCAAAATGTATTTTTAAAGAAAAATGCATATTTTAAAAATCAAATTGAAATTTCAGAATTGAATAGCCTGGTATTATAATGTACAAGAAAGTTAATTACTCCATGGAACATTAACTTTATTGTCTCATGCTCGAATTTTCTTGGTGTCACAACCAATAAAAATGGCTAGACTAAATGTGAGAATTCTTAATAATTCTCCCAAAACAAATTATTCAAAAATGCATAAATATTTACCATTCATTGTACTCTTAAATTGAAAATTAAATAACTATACAGTTTAAAAAGAAAAAAATATCCCTTGAAAGAATAAATTTCAAAATTCAATTAACACTACTATATTATGATTTAACAATGTAGTTACATTCCATTCCAACACTCTTATCTTACACTACTACTAAAATATATTTATTTTTTGGAGAGAAATCTTAGCAGGTGAAAAATGGTCGCAATTTTTAATTTACTTTATGACCTAAATTGTTTTTGATTTTTTATTCAATCATGGATGAAAAGTGAAAGCAAATTGAAGAAAAAACTAAAAAAACTCGGCTAGAAAGTTACCGTAAATGGCCGAAAATGGGATTATAAACTACATAAAAAATTGATTGGAAAGTTCTAAAAAAAATGGTGTAAAAATGGCCAGAAAAAGTCACAAAGCTATGAATATATTAAATTATATATATTTACTGGCCTCAGAGTGGGCGAAAAACAATATTAAAACGTGAATAAAAAAGTTGGCCACAAAGTGAACTCAAAATGGATGGATAAAATGAATGAAAAATAAATAAAAATTTGGCTACAAACTAAACAAAAGGTGGATGGAGAAATTAAAATCAACATAATCACCGCAATCTGGCAAAAAAAAATTATTAATGGCTAATCGGACTTTACATGGACAATGTAATTGGGTTACGTATGTAAAAGTTCCATAGCATGAGACTTTTTAACTTTATTGCTTTTAAAGCAACTAATATATACAAAATTCATTAGCAATGAAATAACAAGCTTCACTCATTAAGAAGGAAAGAGTTAACGACTTATTGAAAATCTTACTGATGTATGAATATCTACAAGTATGAATTACTGAAAGATTTAGTAAAATGATAATGTATATATGAATGTGAAATAACAAATCAAACTCTGTTAGACATAATTTGATTAATGATGAATCATTCTGATCTTTAACAAAAAATTTAGGGTATGCAGTGAAATTTTTGTGTTCAGTAGGAGTACATCAAGATAATAATAATGAAGATAATATATTGGATGTCTTTAAAATGTTTTAATATTGGTTGAATCTTGAAAATGTTCTTAGATATTTTTTATTTAAGAGCAGGGAATTATATATAGTGAAATGTTCACAAGCATACTTCCAAATTCTATATATGCTTCATTGTAAGAAATCCAAGAGATTCAATTAGTTTGTCCAATACCACTGAGGGTAAACTGTTTGTCACTCAAAGTAGAATTTTTTAGGAAATATGATTTTCAAGAAAACTATTAGAGTGGAGCGCAACTAAAAAGAGTTCAAGAATCACAGTAAATAATACACAATGAGTTATTATTATTCTTTTGATGGCATCTCATAGGTTCGAAGGGATAAGTCGTGAACATATATGATACGTTTTCTCTATGACTAAATATTATCATATATTATTAATAGAAGACAATAAGCTTATAATTACAATAAAGCAATGATGGACCCTGACTCCAAAATAACTTTATGTCATGAAATCTGTTATGGAATATGTGTAAGAAAAACAAAGTTGTGACTTTCTTATTCTTTTAATGTTGTAGTAATTATTGGAAGTAAGAGAATATTTAAAAAAGGACAACATAATTGAGAATGTTCCAACATTTAATATGCGATGAAAGATTTCAGTTTAATTAATGACTTAGAATTTAATGAATCTGAATGCCGTCTTAAGTCCATTCGGATAATCCTAGGCATATTTATATTTTTGAAAAATAGTTTATGAATGTACGTAAGAACAATGTTCGTTAAGGAAATTTGTTAGAATATATGTATGAAATAGTCTAGTTACTTTACATCTCCACATAATACTAGAAAGTTATGTAATTTAATTTCAATGTCCTTGGAC
This sequence comes from Kalanchoe fedtschenkoi, assembly GCA_002312845.1. Classification (NCBI taxonomy): domain Eukaryota; kingdom Viridiplantae; phylum Streptophyta; class Magnoliopsida; order Saxifragales; family Crassulaceae; genus Kalanchoe; species Kalanchoe fedtschenkoi. Next base: position 852,411 of record NQLW01000010.1, read on the forward strand.
TAAAACAAACATGTCGGAGTGAGAATCTGTGTTTCAGAAAGATAATCAAAGAAATTTGATTATTACTAAAAATAAAGAAGAACACTATGTTTACATGAGGGTTAATGGGAGCACAATTATTCTATTAAATATATATATGTATGACATAATTAAATCTTTATTGAGAAAAAATTTCTCAAAAAGAATTATATGATCACATTAGAGAACGATCTTCAGTACTTGTGATGCACTAAAAAAATATTTTATTTGAATGAGGTTTGATAGTGTATATTAAAAATGTTGGGGAGTTTACAAACCCAATAGGGATGACTTCATTTTATAATCAAAATTCATCTTATATTCAAATGATGAAGTTATACACATTGGAAATGTTCAAATTGAGAAACGCTAGGTAGTTCTACCACGGAGATTGAGTAGTACACCTCAAACATGTATTTTAGTGCATTCATGTCATAAATGAAATTGTTTCTAGAGGTGATAGAATTTTTTGCAAAGAATCATCGAATCTCAAATGTTGATGAACCAATTGACTAAACCACATGTGTATTGAATGTTGGTTTGAGTGGGAGCATAATTTATGTCATTAGTTCATTAATTGAGTTCATATTATGACTTAATTAATACGCAACTCTCATTTAGGGAATAACAATCAAGTATGTGATTTGTTTTTGAGACTCTGAAATTCACAAAACAATGTTATGCTAGATATGTCCCTAATCAATAATTATCATTTTTGATATACGATAATTTTTTTATAGTTGATGACCATGTTCACTAGTATTAGATACCAAACTAATAACTTGGATACATATTGGACGGCCCACGTTTAAGAATAATGTGAGGTTTTTTAGTGTTATCGGTATATCTTATAGTATACGAGTACAATCCTTAATCTGAGTTGATCATAGTTTTTTAGTTGAGGAGTAGCATGTTTTGATATCATCAAACGCTACTAATAAATCTAGTTGTTATAAAGTTGATTATTGGATATATAATGAATTTTGATGAGAAACATAAGCTAACAAGATGGATTTGTCACTCTCACATGATGAGAGAAATATATTTAGGTCCCTCGATGAGTTAAGACTGATATACATGGTCATGCTCAAACGAACTGAAAGTTAGTTGTTTGATAAGTGAGCCTTACTCGGAGAACGAGAAATGCGAATGTGCCTAATAAGGATAACGCTTCATCCTTCTCATTAAAAATATTACTGAACAAAGAGATTATTAGTAACTAATTTATGCGTAAGTGAGAGATTGATAGTGTATGTCTATTAAATTAGCTAATTCACTCATATTAACTAAGATTTGGTTGCCTCGAGAATTAATTTATTCTTAATTTAAGATTACAATGTCTTACTTGAGGTCTCTTACAATCAATGAGCCATAGATGATTAAGAATAAAATTAAAAGATCGCACACAGTGAGTGTCAAATATTGATTTCAGTAAAAATCGAATAAGATTCGGTCCTGATATGATCCGGTCAATTCGCGCATCTGAATCGGATAATTTATGTTAAACTCATGTTTCGGGAGCTTAAGAATTCTAATAGTTAACAAAACTGGCCATTGCTATAGATAATTAAAAATATATATAAATCCTACTCTTAGAACTTTTAAGTACAAGAAAAAAAGGTTGCCTCCCCATGAGGATTTGAAAATAGAAAAAAGGAAAAAAAAAAAAACTCTTTTAAAAGCTAAGTTAGACACACTAGTGAATGAATGTTCAAGATTGCTCACATTATAATGAATTTTTTTTTAAAAAAAAAAATCTGGCTTCCAATACTTGCATTTGGGTGAGACACAGAAGCTATGGAGTTCTGACGTTATCCAACGCCCCTGAAGGGCAACGACGATCTCTATAGCCCAGAGCTCCCGAGCAGAAATTTTTGGATCAACACTTTCTATCACGATTGTGAATTCATTAACGTGGCATTTTGATCAACGTGGCATTTTGATCTGGCATGTGCCGCGTTTTGAAAAATCTAACAAAATTTCACAATCAATGAGGAGTCATCACGCGGCACTTTAAAAAAATCAAAATCACACATGTCGACTTTTCATTAACGGTGTCAATAATCCACATAGTGGATCGTATCCACCCAAAAATTTCTCACCCCGAAAAGGATACAAAAACCGTTAATCACACTCTGACAATGAGGCATAGGCAGATCCACTGGGGGGCAGAGGGGGAGCCGGCACCCTCCCCCGAATCTCACCTAAAATTCTTCTACCCAGGGTAAAAAAAAAATTATATATATAAAAAATAAATTTATATGTATAATTTTAACGAAATTTTTAATTCCCCTCAAACTCAACCCAAATTTTTTATTAAGTAATTTTGCCCCCCGAAAAAAAAATTCTGGCTCCGCCACTGCAATGAGGCCATGGTTTATTCATCATATTTGGAATAAAAATTATGTGTAGATTATTAAATAAATATTTTAAAGATGCTATAATATGCTTTATTTTAAATAAAATTCAGTTAGACCTCAATATAATTGTTATTTTCAGAGATAAATTTAAAATTGTTAGCATTCCACATACTCTTGCCCATAAATTAATCCATTTTGTCTCTCACAAACACATTCCTCAATTTATCTATTAATTAGCATTCCTTTCGAAAGTTAGTTTCACGTGTGTTTTTCTAATATGATAAAATAAAAATAATACAATTATGAGAATTTGGGGTATGTTTTATTTTCCGGAGCTAAACGATATGAATAGAACCATTCTTGAATTTCTGTTAGCCCTCTGGTGTAAGTGTTAATTGGTTTCAGTATTGGAAAAAATTAGTTACTCAAACTAGCCTAATTGGTATAATTACTTAGTTAAGTGTTTGTGCGAGACCCTTTTTCAGAGTTGGGCACTGGGCATGTGCCCATATGGGCAAAGATTTAGGGCTAGTTCTCGATATGTTACTCATTATTTGTGTGTGGATATTAATAGAGACAAAATTTTATGATCGGTCCTGAATATATATACACTATTTGTGTGTGGATATCAATAGAGGCAATACGTTTGAAGTGCTCTTAATTGGCGATCCAGCCGCGCAAATTTCACAAAAGGTACTATTATTTTTGTATTACTGTATGTTTCTATGGTTTCAATCCAGATTCAGATTCGTGTCTAACAACTCGAGCATAAACCAATAACATTAAGTGAAATCGGATCCAGCCTTAAGTCTCACTATTCAAAAAACCAAATTGTTTTTTGTGCATTTGGTTCCCAATAGTGCTATTAAAGTTTTTTACACAATTAGTTCGTGAATTATTAAGATTGGAAATATTTCAAATATATTTGCGATATTTTTATAATTTTTTGCAATAATGTTTTTGTTGAATTTTGAAGGAAATAGAGCTAGACACCACTGAATCTAGCTCATTTGACTCGAATGAGTCAACTCGCTGTATAACTGCCTTCTATCATTGGAATTACCATGGATTCGAGCGAAGATTCTCAAAAATTATTTTGGCCTTTTTCTGACCACCGTATTCGATGAGACACATACTATTTTGAAGCGCTTGACGAGAGACGTATCCTTTGATACAAAAATCAGAGTCGGAGATGCAATATCATAGAAGTTCAGAGCAAAAGAAATTTCGAATATCTTAAAATTTCGAAGATCGATTTATGTGATTTAGACTGTCTCATCACACGAAATTACTTTCCACGTGATCGTGACAAGGAGGTGAGTCAACCTGGTGTATGGAGCGGCGAAGAATGGCTACGAAGTGAGATCCATGACGAAGACCATTTAGATTTCTATAAAAATCCTAACATGTGTTGCATAGGTTGGGAGATTGTTCGGTTCTGTTCATGCTGGACTGAACCGAACTGATTAGATTTTTTTTTTCCATAAGATCTATCTGGTTTGAGTACAAAATCAAATTTTAATTATGGTTCGTGTTAGCACTCACATTATCAATCGACACGTGTTTGAAACATGTCGGGATGCAGAAGAAGTTTCCAGCAGCTGGATGGAAAGTTGTAGAAGGTTGCAGAACATTTCTTCATCCTCATCCAGAACAAAAATATCTCCAGAATTCTCTACTGAATTCCGACACCGTCATCACCTCCATAATATAAATCCACACCATCTCTTCACCTTTCGACATCAGAATATTCGTGATTGCAATCGATCGAATCTTTCACAATCAGCTATCAAAAACACGACTTTTCATTACAGACGCTCAAATCATGGCGATGATTCCGAGCTTGTTCGCCGGCGGCCGACGCAGCAGTGTGTTCGACCCATTTTCCCTGGACATTTGGGATCCATTCCAGGACTTGCAGGGCACGCTGATGAACGTGCAGTCCGAAGTCGGTAAGGAGACGTCCGCCTTCGTCAACACCCGCATCGACTGGAGGGAGACGCCGGAGGCTCACGTCTTCAAAGCCGACCTACCCGGGCTGAAGAAAGAGGAGGTGAAGGTGGAGGTGGAGGACGGGTCCGTTCTGCAGATCAGCGGGGAGAGGAGCAGGGAGCACGAGGAGAAGAACGACAAGTGGCACCGCGTGGAGCGCAGCAGCGGCAAGTTCATGCGGAGGTTCAGGCTGCCGGAGAATGTGAAGATGGACGAGATCCAGGCGTCGATGGAGAATGGTGTGTTGGTGGTGACGGTGCCGAAGGTGGAGGAGAAGAAGCCTGAGGTCAAGTCCGTCGAGATCTCCGGCTAAAATCCCATCTGGGTCTTCGTCTGCTTCGTCTTTTGCCAGTTGAACTGTAACAATAAAGCTGTCAACTTTCGTGTTTTCCGCGGACAGTGTCGGTGTCTTGTTGGTCTGGGTCTTGAGTCGATACATGTAAAATTTCAAGTTCTGGTTATGGAAATGGATCTACGATCCCTTTTCTAGCACAAATCCATATTCTTCAACCCGAAACTGAAACTTTCTCGTGGCCTATAAAGTTTTCGAACCTAGCGTAATGAGATTGGAGCAAGTTGGGTATTGAAAATATTCCATCAGTTGCGAATCCACGCAGTGAATAAATCCAAATCTTTCTTAAAGAACGGCCATTGTCGACAGAGGGCCGTTTCAGACATCAAATCCACTCAGTCAAGAACAATCAACATGGCCGAGAATCGATATCATTGAACTTGTAAACACGGAATAAAATATTAAAGAATCCGAGTGAAGATATTGTCACCTGTAGCAGTTGAAGTGTGGACGTAAATGGGAATGGATCAGTCAATGGCTCCAATTTGAGAAATAGGTGAGATTTTTCTTTTAAAAATAATTCTCTTGAGGGTGGATATTGACTTGCGAGAGAGGCGTGGGAGTTCGGATCAGGAATCCGTTGAATTTTCCATGCGGGTGAGCAGCAGAGAATCAGTGACAGACTGGACGCTCAATCCTTCATACAGGTGTATAAATCGACGACGACCCAGTTGCAGCTGACCGCAAAATCCTCCATCGTTGAACCTTCCACGCTCCATTCCTTCGTCCCATCCTCAGATATCTCCTGCAGGTCCGTCTGACAATCACGAAATTGATTTCAAGATGACATCTTTATCTTTTGTTCGAAAGAAAGAGACGAAATCTTTTCATTGATTTACGCGGACACGATTCAGGATTCGTCCGCCACTTGTGGGTGGGGATTGTTTTCTCCTCAGACAATTTTTTTTCTATATTTTGCATTGATTTCTCTCGTGTAGCTGGCGATTGGCTGGCAGCGCTGATTTTAGGTTCTGAGTGCTGGCTTGGACAGATATAGCAGAGGAGCCACTCCTAGACGATACCCATCACTGCCACCACCGACACCGCCACCAAATGCTGCCGACGACCGAGTCCTCCAACGGCGGGGCTCGCCCCGCCAAGCTCCACGACGATGATCACACGGTAGACGTGCCGGAAACCGCTCACCAGATTAGCAGAGGTTTCCAAATCTCCAATCCCTAACTAAACAAGAACTGATGATTCTGGATCTGGGTTTGAGCTTAGGACTGATTTTGGTTTGTTGCTGTTAGATTCATGGTTTCAGGTGGGGTTCGTGCTCACCACCGGGATCAACAGCGCCTACGTGCTGGGCTACTCCGGCACCATAATGGTGCCTCTCGGCTGGATTGGAGGCGTGGTCGGGCTGCTTCTCGCCACAGCCATATCTCTGTATGCTAACACGCTTGTGGCGAAGCTGCATGAGTTGGGCGGGAAGCGGCACATTAGGTACAGGGACCTTGCGGGACACATATATGGTAGGCTCAAGTGATTCCAATACTTCTTGATAATGACCTCAGTTGGGTCTCAGTGATTTTGATGGATGGTTTCTTCTTTTCGGCAGGTCGAAAGGCGTATGTCTTGACGTGGGCGCTCCAGTATGTGAACCTTTTCATGATCAATACCGGGTTCATCATTCTGGCTGGCTCCGCAGTAAAGGTAAATTGATCTTATAAAGCTACGCTCCAGTATGTGAGACATGTTTGGGTGTGCTTGTTTCCGTATTTCTTGAGAAAGACATTAGAAAGAACATTCTTTGTAATGAGCTTCAAGTTGCCGCTGCAAAGGGGTTTTTGGCTACGAACTGAAGCTACTTGGCTTTCCCTTTGCAGGCTGTCTACGTGCTTTTCAGGGATGACAACATGATGAAGCTCCCACACTTCATTGCAATAGCTGGGTTTGTGTGTGCTGTGTTTGCCGTTGGGGTACCCCATCTGTCGGCTTTGAGGATCTGGCTGGCGTTTTCCACGTTCTTCAGCTTTGTATACATTGTTATAGCCTTCGCACTCTCATTTAAGGATGGTAAGACCCTGCAGGAGAAACCATCGATCCCTGTTTGTCTTTTGTAGTATCACTTGTCCCATTTTTTCAATGTAAAGTTCATTGCAGGACTTCAAACGCCAGCAAGGGATTACAGCATTCCAGGCTCAGGCTCCGGAAAAGTGTTCCAAACCATTGGGGCAGCAGCAAATCTGGTTTTCGCTTTCAACACAGGAATGCTTCCTGAGATACAGGTATGCCATGGAGGAGTTAATCAATATCTGGAAGCCAAACTTATTCAATCAAATTATTACCCAACGCCCTTAGATTGCTGTGTTTTGTGTCAGGCAACTGTTAGACAACCGGTGGTGGGAAATATGTTGAAAGCTCTCTACTTCCAGTTTACGGCCGGTGTTTTACCTATGTATGCGGTCACCTTTGTCGGATATTGGGCTTACGGGTCAAGCACGTCATCTTACTTGCTGAGCAGTGTGAATGGTCTCCTGTGGGTTAAGGCATTCGCCAACATCTCCGCCCTCCTGCAAACAGTGATTGCCCTCCATGTAAATCTTCTCCTCTCTTCATTTTTCTGTTAGTTCCATCAGGTTTCTGCATTTTCTTCACTCTGACAGTCGTGAGTTATAACTCGTTTATAGATATTTGCCAGTCCCATGTATGAGTACATGGACACACAATTCGGAAACATCAAAGGAGGTCCACTCACGCTGCACAACCTGTCATTCAGAATCATGGTAAGAGGTGGCTACCTGGCAGTCAACACATTTGTGGCAGCTCTTTTGCCATTCCTTGGAGATTTCATGAGCCTGACAGGAGCCTTGAGCACTTTCCCGCTCACATTCATTCTTGCTAATCACATGTACCTGATGGCAAAGGGGGCGAAAATGGGCTCTCTCCAGAAAGCATGGCACTGGCTAAATGTTGCCGTCTTCAGTTGCATGTCTGTGGCAGCAGCCATATCAGCTCTCAAGCTTATTGCAGATCACTCGAAAACATATAGTGTGTTTGCAGATTTATAAATTCCGATTCCACATTATCAGTTTTAGTTACAATTGCCTAAAGATGCAGCTCCTCACTGAGTCATGGTCTGGCCTTAAATTAGATCCCAAGGTATATTTTGTACTCCGAAATGTGACACCAATGTGATAATATAGCTATACCTTCAATAGTTATATCTTCATGTGTATTCAGATATATCCCCCCGGTAAATGTATCAATTACCAGCTCAGTTTGGCTCATATAACAGATCAGAGGACTTGAACAATTTCCACAAACCTTTTCCTTTGAAAAAAAAAAAGTGTAAATGCAGGACAAATTGCGCGCACACACATACATAACTCTGATCTTTTAAGCACGATAATTATACAACATCAATTATCCTTACAAAACGTACCATGATGTCTGTGGTACAAGCAACGCAATGGCACACAATTGTCATCTATGCAGGGTGTTCCAATCACCATGTTAAAATACTTGTTGACATCCTGCACGACCAGTCGCTCGAATTAGGAGTAAGGAAACTAGAAATGGATTACAGGGAAAAAGTAGTAAAGGAAAAATATGCAACATCAAAGCATACTGCCCATGACTTGCCATGAGGTTACCATATAAGAGAAAATAGTCCTAGAACAACTTAGTGTTTTTCTGGATACAGAGAATATATAAAAATCCGTTTTCTGTTCAAAACCTGATGAAAACTATATTATGACCTGAACAGGTGAGTAAATAGATTAACATTAGCCCATATAAAAATAACAGTGATTGGTAATATCAAACATATAGCATGACCGAGTGCTGCAGCAACAAAAATACTTGTCGACAATTTTTTTATGATGCTAAGTGGTAGAAATACCAACAAGGAATTTTTAATGACATACCTTTCAAGAAATCACCCGTAAACCAGCTTTACAGCAATCCAAATAGTATTCAGAATTATGAGAGGAACTCTGAAGTACTGAGTCGCATATATGAGACCTATAAGCTGCCCTTTAAGAGACTTTGCTTTGACGCCAGACATCTCTGAGAAGCTCCATCCTCTAGGCGCAAGGAAACGCTCCTCATTGAATATAGCTAACGCGTTCGCAAGAAGCAGACAGCCCTCTAGTAATGTCCAAAAACCCATTTTCTGTTGAGAAGGAAACAAATTATCAGTCTTCCAAAACTCAATAGTTCTTACTCAAGTAAAAACTCCGCATCATAGTAGAAAAATAGCTTAGAGACCATCCACTGATAATCCCAAAAAAAAAAACCTCTACGTAAATGTCTCTAGCCTCAGATTAAGTCAAAAGAACCCACTGTTCTTACAACTACTTGCTTAAGCCATTGAGCTTGAGCTGTATCAAGGCACCATATACATGATGAAAAATATCTAATGCAATATTATGAAGCAAGAGGAGCTGACTATCTCAACTATATCCAACGAAAAAGAAAAAAAGCACTCTTTTCAACAATTATAAAAAGCCTTCTAGCACTTCAAAAACATATTCTCAGAATTTACAACAATATCATATAAAAAAGACATTTTTTATGACCCGAAATACAAGCTTTGTGATACAAGTTCAGATTTCAAACACCCCAACTTAGCATCAAATCTGAAACCCTACGAACAGCTTTTAAACCTCTCCCACGATCACTTTCCATAACCCTAAAATTCAACTCCCCGAAACAGGTACCACATCTTGATTTAGCACACAATAAATCCTAAAAGAGTAGATCAAAAAGTAGCAGTACCTTACTGATTCCGATCACAAAACCCAATTCAGCTGCAGCTCAACGGACTGATAGAGGTGAGCAACCAGCCAGCCGAAATCGGAAACTTGGATCGCCAAAGACGTTCGGACAAACTGTAAGGGCGTGTTTGCTTTGACGTTCGATTTACCGTTTAGGTAAGTTGTTATTTTCTTGACTGCTTTTACTGGGCGTACAAACAAATTCTTCGTCCAGAAAACCGCAGACATGGAGTGGGCCCTGAAGGCCCATTGAAATTTGCATTCCAGGCTCAGTCAACGGCCCAATAAACCGATCCAATCATTGTTCTATTGTCTCTCATCGTCTTCTCCCCTTCACCAGCAAATCAGAAGGAAATGAAATGGAGATTAGAATTCCTCTAAATCACTGCTTAAAAAATTTCAGGAACAATGTTCTTTAATTTGTTTTCTTTCATTTCTTCTCAGTGGAGGAATTAGAAATTTTATTTTGGGATACAATTTTTTTTTTTTGAGCTGCATGGTGTACAAAAATAAAAAATATAATATTTTTAAATTTAATTGAGGTACAAAATTTTAGCGAAAGTTATGAGCCGAAAATATTTGGAGGAATTGGAAGGAACTAAAAAAGTTTGAAGATAAATAAAATCTTCTAAAATTTGAGAGGATCGAAAACAAAATATAAGTTGACCCTTTAAATAAAACAATTTATTTAACTATAAAAAAGGTATTTAAGTGGAAAAAAAATATTAAACTATACTTTTATTTTTTATTTCCTCTTTATGAAGAAAGCAAGAAAATATTTTTTTTCATTTTTGTTTAAAGTTATCTCTAATTCTCCTATTTTGTAAGAAACACGTATTTTTTATGTAAATACTTTTTTTCGTTTTTTTCCACTTTTCTTTTCTTCTTCTCCATATTGCTTTCTACCTCCCTAAACTCAAAACTTAGAATTTTTGCTCATTATGTCGACCGTTATATCAAATGAGTGTTTGGTGTTGGAAATAAGCATGCTTCTAAGTGAGTTTTATTAATTGCATATAATAAAAGTAAAGAAATAATTATTAATATTTTTTTTAAATATTAAATATAAATTACAACGTACACAACCAACCATCAGAAGATTCAAACTCTTATCACGGGGATTGAATTCACCATTCATCTTCTTTACCATAATAATTAATAAACAAACGAAATATTGATACTTCTTTATGTTGATCAACTATGGTTAGTGTCTATCCTGTGGGTTGGATACTTCTAGTAGCACTCTGTAGCAGTATCAATCAGATTCTGAAAAACTCACTAGTGTTTGGGTTTATGCCAGACCTTGCATTCACAACCAGAAGTTGTACTCACCCCATGTCCCTCATTTTTACCAACCACCCAACTGTCTCTTTTGGATCTTCGAATTCTCGGAGGACTTGCCACCTTTGTCTTTGTATGAATTTCTTGAGCTCATGGCCGTGCGTCTCCCCTTAGCTCGTAACATAGCACGTCGTTGCTCCTTGTTAAGATTCTTCGCTAGCTCAGGATCATCTTCAACCAAAGTTCGATTGTCTTCTTTCGCTTCCTCCTGAAATAATCGATGCCATTATGAAAGAAGGCGAGCGGAAAAAAATTCAGCACTAGGCTAGTAACTGGTGTGGTGTTCAACTACGAGTGATGCCAATAAAATTCCGTCCATGCAGTTCTATCGGTGGTCTGATTCAAGCAACAATCCATAAAGTGACATTGTTGCTTTTGGAAGGCAAGGAACGCTCTCATATTCAAAGGTGAAAACTTCAGTAGGCGACAGGTCCTCAACAAAGTCAAAATGGAATCTCTTATCAAACTATCTATCATCAAGGATATTCAGCACTCAAGTTTCAATGACTCCTGGACTTCGCAAATGCAACTTCAACATCTTCTAGTCTAGCTCTCTTGTAGTTTCATAGCTCTTGTTTTTTCTGGTTTGACTGATTTTCTCCTTTCTTGTACATTCCTTATCAATGCAAAGCACCCCTTTTGCAAAAAAAATAAAAATAAAGTAATAGCTCAATATTTGCAATCATCAGGTGAAAACTTTTTAACAATTATCATTAAAAGAGAGACGAAAAGATTTTAATGAGTTCAAATCCAAAATAATTTTATAATACCAAAATAAATTACGACTAAAAATGAAACCTAAAACTGAAACAACAATTTAACACTTTAAGCACACTTTCCTGACAGACGGAAACAAAAGTGAGATACCTTGTCATCCCGATTTTGTGCATCAGGCTCACCGCTCAAAGGTGCTTCATGGGGATTTTGATCTTCTGACTCGGGAATCCGCTTTGGCTGCATTTTTATTACACAAACAATTAGTTTATAACTGTCAAAGGTACAATAAAATAACTTTAAGCAATGCAAAATGTGTCAAAATGTTTTTCAAGCCTCACTCTAATTGACATGCAGCCATTAACAAACTGATTAAAGTTTGTCTTTCCAAGTTATGACAAAGCAAACCTACCAGACTAATAGCTGAGCAAGCCTTGTTAAAATCTCTTTCTTGACAAGGTGCCAGGAGAAAAGCACATGACCTCCTTAACCTATTCACATTTCTGTTCATTAATTTTTTCAGGTGCATTCGTTATGTAATCAGAATGAAAGTAAGTTTTCTTCTTCCTAAGTTCCTATACACAACTCTTCAGCTAAATTCATTTTCTCTTTACTCATTTCCCTTAACCGAATTTTGTATGGCAGTAAAAAAAAACAATTCACACAAAGTACAGATACATATTTCTCAGAAAGATTTATTGTTGGCCTGATAATAGACTTGGATCATAAAAGAGACCACGTCGATTCTGGTTTATAATATGTGATACACAGTCTGCGAGACACATTAGACTAAGTTTCTTCTTGAAGCTACTACAAGAAAACTATACCTGATTGGATAAGGCGAGGGAATCAATCCCATCTGTGTTCAACTCATGAAGCCATTTTATTTGCCTGTCAACTGCAATGCCTTCATCATCAGACTCAGAACCTTCATTATTGGATTCCGAATCTCCGTCCTTGTCCAACTCACCCTCAAAGAACTGAATTTGAAGAATAGAATTAATACAATAAGCTGGAGTACCAAGTGTGAAGGCTTCAGACTCGGAACTGGCACTATAATATTGTCTGGAGTACGCTAATTATACAATCAGCTGTTTGCTGATAAAGTTTTATTGTGAAAATGGCATGAAGAGCTGACTGGATGAGACTATAAGGCTAAGGCTGAAGAAAGGTTTTATGCACCATGTCCTCCAAACAAAGATGTATGCCGGCCATACAATACGTATGCTTTGACGAAAGGAAATGTTAGAACTCGTAGAACTAATAGCATGAAAAAATAGAACTGAAAGTATGGGAAAAACAATTGATGGAAGCTAGACTAAAATAAAATGAAGTTATGACAACTAACATCCATTTTGATAAAATCAAATTATCACAATACAAGCATCTTAGTTCTTACTCTCTGAATATCTTTCTGATCCTTCTGTGTAAACCCACTGGCTGCAAGTTCTTTGTCCAATGATCCAGCTTCTCTCACAATTGTAGAAAAGGAAAGCCTTCCATCAGCTTCTGAGCGGTTAGAAGCCACTTAATCCTCTTCAAAGTTTGTGCTGAATCTGAGTGAAAAGGTGCAAACTCATTATGTATACAAGAGAAGAGATGCATCAAGAAAGTCACAAAATATGAACAAAGAACATTCTGGAGGAGTAGGGGAGTTTTTATAATTCTAAATAAAAAAAAGGACAAATACTGCTTTGTTGAAAGACATTAAAACCACCAGGCATATAATGAAATGAAAGATTGGTTGATATTGCCAAAACCAATAAAAATGACTTTCACATGGTTTTAGTGTTAAATAGAGCATGGGACTCAGCAGACAACTTCATATCAATCAGCAACACAACTACATTCACCTTAATTGATTCAGAAGAAATATTAAAACAATGTAAAGAGTGATGATTTGTTGTGTGGCTTCATAACACGAAACTCTTAATGAACTGCCATTATTCCGGACAAATCTGCAGTACCACTCTTCCCTTTCAAACATTTAACATTATTTTATCACTGCACACCGTCACTAACCTTTTCCTGAAAAACTTGAAAATGCATTCAACGTCTCTATCAAAGTACCTGGAGAAGCAAAAATGTGAAACATAAATGTTGTAGTCTGTGCCCCAACTGAGCCATCCTTAACAGTGCAGAAAAAAATATCAATAAATATAAAAATTGCAATCACTAAACTGAAAGTGTTCTATGTCTAAAATTATAGAGGTCGCTTGGCAAAAAACATACAACTCAATCATATAATCAATAAAGAATAGTTTCATCCTCCATAAACTGAATCAAGCAGCAATGTGTTACAAACTTTCCACGTGAGGTTTGTACTAATCATCACGCGCCAATAAAATTGGACATTCACTTGGTGCTATACTGTATAAGTCATGATCGACTGAGATTGATAGCTATCACTGCTCACTTTCTGCAATAAAACTAATCTGCCTTATCGGTCTGCCTACATGGTGCAATAAATGCCAGCTTCGAATAAACAAAAAAAAAAATTAAGAAATACAAATACATCTGCAAATGAGTGCCAAGCCTCCTTGATCAATTTGGTTTGCGCACACTGGGATGATCAAGCTTAATTCAGACGTTTAGATTTGCCATAACTTATGAAAACTGAGGATAACAACTTTCCAATTGCAATATAAACCTGATATGCATATACGGTCTCTATCCAGGGTGTGTCACTATCTCATTGTATCCATACTCCAATTATTTCTTAAGTGTCAATCTACTTTTCTAACACGAATCGACTCAGAATCAGAAATTGAACAATTCATTAAGGGGAAACAATGGAAAAATAATGGCCTAGAAGACATACGAAGAAAACATGCGATAAACAAAAGATACCAGAATTTGCATTTATATCTTACATTTGACCATTGCGATGAGATACCGACACCATCTGTGGGAAGTCAATCATGGTGATCTTCTCATCATCGTCAATCTACAATCAAAATGCCAATCTAATCTCTGAGCATGATATATATAACGAAGTAGTTTGAACTAACATGCAAGATGAGGAAATCACAATTCAGATAGAGTACACATGACAAGTGACAGCAACAGTATAACACAACTTGAAATGAGACCAGTGACAGTGAATCTGTTCATACCATAATGTTGAATTCATTGAAATCACAATGAATGAGACCATGCTCTGCCAGACAAATAACAAGTTCAATAATATTTTCGAAGACAGCCTCCGGATTTTGTATTTGCTTCACCTGCACACTGTGACACGCAGTTACTTTATACAAACGAACAGAGTAAATCGCCCCAAAAATTCAGACCTTAAAATACCACAGGATAAGCGTACAACATGAAAAGTGACTTCACAGAAATGATACTCCAGATACATTTAAGATGATGACAACACCAAACTATCTTAGTTTTGGAGTACCCATTAATCCATTAACTAAAAATTTCTCCATCGCTGATCTTTATCAACATGTCATGCATTCTCTTGCTCTCCACCTCTACTTTTGAAGAAGAGTGCCAGGTACCTTAGTTCATAATAATGTGTAGCAAAACAAAAAAAGGAACCCACTAACATTTGAGGAGTGGTTGGCGTAGGCCCCTAAATGATATAGAAATAAAAAGGACACATATAATCTATATACTAATGATATACTTTTGGTGTCGAACATAAATATGCAATTGCAATCACTTCCACATTATCCTGCATTGAATTTCTAATAAATTACCTCATGTTGAAATTGAAACAATACACATCAACTCAAGCCCTTAACATCAATGATTTGAATATTATTGTGAAGGCTGAATGTTTTAACCAGGAATACTTTCTTTTGCTACATCAGTAAAATTTAAAAGATATGTATGTAAGATATTCCTGAATGATAAGAGTCTTCAGGTTAATTATGATTAAAAGACAAAATCAAATTAAAAGAGAGGTTCATCATGCAATGGATCAAGATAGTAAGCAACCGGCAATTATAAAAACTTACAGTGGGTAGCCTTGAACTAAAGACATAATTACACAGTGACGGTTGCAGTCAACGGAAGTTGGAACGGGAAAACCATGTTCTCCTAAAGCCTGCTCATGCAATCACGAGTGTCGTGTTAGTATTCAGTATCCTATATGATAAGACCATAACAATGAGTGGATTAAATACTGAATATAGAAGTAAAATGACCTTCATAAAAGCAAATTCTTTGAGTGCCGCCAAGCGTGACAAATATAGCCAGTTAAAACTACTACGGTGCCTCAAATAGTCTCGTTTGTTTTTTACAGCTCTAAATGACGTTCTACCCAATCTATGGAGCTTCATCGCCATGATAGTGCCATCTTCATTGGCTACCTCAAATATATCTAGAGTGAAGACAGATAAAAAAACTACAAGTTATGATCACAAGACTCACTTAAAGAGAAAAACCCATTTGAAGAAATTATGATGAAGTAATTACCTGACTCTTTTCCGACCCCAATTTGACGACCGACTGATGCAAACACTCCACGGTTGACCAGAGTCTTGATGGCAAGAAAGTCATAGCCAAGGTAAGTTAGACGGAACCATCATCTGCACATCCGGGAAAAAACAATAAATCAAATCTCCTCCTCAAACTGTCCAAAACCCCATGATTAATGCTACAGTTGGAGAAGAGAAGGTTCTGAATAAAATGCTGGAAAGTCCATACATTTAGAAGAGTCATGGTGTAGCAGCTTGTACTTGAGCAGATTCTTCATCACTTTGTAAGTTCCTCCATGCCTTACAATAAAAAATCACAGTCACATCAAATGGGCTTAAAGACTTGTGAAGGAGTTGGATTCTTTGGAGAAAAATGAAGCATGGATGACGTACTTGAGACAAGCTATGCGCTCTATGAGCTCCGCCGGCACAATCTCATGCTGTAAAGCACAAATTCAATCAAAGTACTATTCTTTAACAACACCAAGAAATGGATTATAATGACAACATTCTCCTCTGAAAAAAATTATACATTGCGCATCCCCATCTCAACGGCAGTCAGAACCCTAAAATCATCTTTCGACAGGTATCTCAAAACATCAACGTCCAGCTTCATGCTTACTCCGCCGGCTACACAGTTCCAGCAAACAAAGAAATCCTACCAGAGAAAATTAACGCCGTGTTTTCTCTTGCTTTATTCTACTCAATTTTCTTTTTTGGAGAAGAAGCAAGCATTTTTTGGGTACACGACTGTTGTCCAAACGACGCCGTTACGTCACGTTCCGAGTAGGAATGATTGGGTTGGGCTAAGGTAGTGGGCTGGATTATCTCGGGCCCATTTCATTGGGCTTTTCTGTGGTCGCATAAATAACGGCTCATCGTCTTCTCCAGTTGACCTGGACAACTAGGGTTTCTAAGCTCAGAAAGCTGCAGTTGGAGCGAAGATGGTGAAGGGGAGGCAGGGCGAGCGCGTCAGGTTTGTGCTTCCGTTTTCATAGTGAATTTGGCCTCGGAAAATCGCAAAACCTGAAATTCTATCTCTAATTCATCTTCGTTTCTGTAACCAGACTCTACGTCAGAGGAACTGTTCTCGGATACAAGAGGTCAGTGCTGTTCATGAATATCATCTGCAACTGATCGAATAAATATTTATTTTCCGCGCCGTAGTATTTTTTAAGATTCTGGCTTTTGTTTGATATTATGGCTGTGCGTGATCTGATATGGGTTCATAGGTCCAAGTCGAACCAGTATCCGAACACATCGTTGGTTCAAATCGAAGGAGTGAACACCAAGGAAGATGTGGCGTGGTACGCTGGGAAGCGGATGGCCTACATTTACAAGGCGCCTGTCAAGAAGAATGGAACTCACTACCGCTGCATTTGGGGTAAGGTGATCAGACCGCATGGTAACAGTGGCGTGGTTCGTGCCAAGTTCAAGTCCAACCTTCCGCCCAAGTCCATGGTAAAAGCAGTTTTATGCTAACTGATATGTTTAATGCATACTGTTTGTGGGCACTGATGTTATTCATTTGCTTTTTTTCAGGGTGCTAGAGTGAGAGTCTTTATGTACCCCAGTAATATTTAAGGTAGTTATCTTATTGTTGACTGCTTTTCGCTTATGAGTTGTTATTGAGACAATTTTACAAGTGTTTTGATTAGGGCTTGATGGAGGAGATGCATCACAGTTCCAGTTGTGCATCATTTCATCATTAGTTTGCTTAGGATTCATTCTGTTGACCCATTTTCACTGCTAGTTGCATTGTGTATAGCATGTATAGAGGCCACTGGTTAAATAAATATGACTTGTAAAGTCAGTTGAGTTGGAGAAGGTATCAGCATCAGAAACAGCTAGCTGTTCATCTTGGTTGTTGATCTATCTTATATTGCATCGTAAAAATACTTTAAATTGTCTGATGTTTGATCATGGTGCTTATCTGTATGAGTCAATGTAGTATAGATCGTGATTGACTGATGCTTAATCACATTTACATAGAGCTGTTGGTATGATGGTACTGGACTTAAGTATCATTATCTCATAAAAGTTGAGCTGCGTGCAATCGAATTTGGTGCGAGTTTCATTTAATTTAGGGGATAAACAGTAATAAAGATAATGGTCCCTTCTCATTCTACTCCCAACATATGTGCTAATTCTTGCCTCTCGTACGCCCAACTTTGTTAATCTTTGAACTGAACATAGCATTTTAATGCCCTTTTTCTCGTATTTGCTGCAGTGTGCATGCTATTTCAAGTCATCCATTCTACAATTCAAACTTCAAAGTGTGCTTTAGTTGGTACCTACTGTTTTTTTTATACAGTCTGATTTGCTTCAATGTGTTGTTTCACAGGAAGTAGAGGATCTTCTGTAGGGATGATGATAATGGATAAGTCTCATATATTTTACCTTGATGGAGCATTATTGTATAACTTCTAAAAAACTTGGTGTATCCTTTGATCCACCATAATTTTGCACGTCTAGACATTCCTGTTCTCTAATTTTCTGTCAACAACTTCAAATACAATCATACATCTCTTGACTTAGAATTTCATCACCTTCATGCCAGACTGTAATTGTTCCATATCACATCTGCCGCTCTCTACGTAGCAATATGTATTTCTCTTCTGATGCTGTTATGGATAGATAGCCGCACACTCTAATATGTGTTGCCCATGTCTTCAATGCATTATTAGCCAACTGATAACTTCGCCAGCTCACTAATAATCATTTCCTTTCGTGTAAATGTTCTTGGATTTCTTAAATGTGTCCAAATTATGAAACATAAATACTAAGATTATGCATTTGTCCAAATTATCAATTTTCTCACTCATAAAGAATATGGTTTAACACCAGATATAATTTCATATGAGAATAAGTGAAGAACAAACTCGTTGAGATCGTACGCACACTGTGAAATTGAAGATTCATTGACAGATAAATTTACAAATGCATGAAACAATGTGAAACTAAAGATCCATTGACAGATAAATTTACAAATGCATGAAAAATGATGTATTCCATAGAATCAAAGAAAGGCTATAGAAATGTGAAATTGAGATTGAGAAGAGAGTGTTAGCAGTCAAACTCTCTAATAAAGGAGATGCAACATATATATTATTGAGAAGAAAGAAAAGATTTTCTCGACCAAAGATACATTCAGACAATTGTAAAATTAGCATCCTCCCTTATAGTATGCAAAGACAATGCTCTCCTCGTCTCGCCTGTAAACATACAACAAGAAATAGAAAATCATTGGGAAGAAGAACATAATGGTAGTTCTTGTAGCTTCAGCTAGCTTAATAAAAAATTTATTTATTAGTATCAACAGAGTTCAAATCCTAAAATTTTGAAGTTGTTAAACAGCTCACAAAACCGCTAGACTAATATTCTATTAGTTTCATTATATTTCCAACATACATACGTCATGGTACCCAGTTACATGAATATCGCACTCAGCACCCAAGAGAGTAATGAGTCTGTATTTTCGATTATTTTGGACGCTCAAGCATACATGCATATGATTATATGATCTGGGCAATAATCCAAACTACAACCTTGAAGCTTTGTAGTGTCATTACTTCCACGGCTTTTACTGATTTATCTTTCTCTGTTCTATTTTATTTGCGCATGCATGTTCAACCCCGTGACTGGTAGTTTGGCCGGAGGCTGGCCTCAGCGACGTCTGACCTTCCTCCATCGCTTTTAACACTGTGTATTTCTTATGTAAGGATTGCAAATTTACACTAGTCTAATGAGTCCATTTGAGAATAAATATGCACTGAGTCTGACATGGTGAGTATTTTATGTTGAGTTTCCGACTCACAAAAGACGGATTTTATTTATTGGACCAAAACTTCAATGGAAGAAACTCTTTCACTCACTCTCACTCCATTGTGTCACTCTCTACTCAAGTGCACACATCTCATACAACAAACCCATATTTATACTACTCCACCTTCCTAATGGACGGTTGAGATTAGTTTAATCTAACGGCTAGTAATTGTGACTCTAGAAAACTCATAGCATATTCCATAGAATATTCCTCCGCAAGTATACTCCACAAAGTTCTAGAATACTCCAAATTATTCTACCATCTCTAGATATCCTACTCCTCTTTTGGGCTTTATTCTTCTTAGGCTCTTATCTTATTCTAATTAGCCCAATTAGGCATTGATTCTTAACACTCTCCCTCAATGCCTAATTTCTCTTCTTCTCTTGGTGGTCTCTTGATATTTGCTCCAATATCAAACTTATCTTGTTTGACTTGCTCTTGTCTTCCCTCTTCAACCAGCCTTCCTTTAACATTTGACAGCTCGGAATCATTTTGTCTTATCTTTGACATATTTTTTGAGCTTTTGAACCTTCTTATCCTTTCTCCAGTATTTCGCATCACACCTGACTTCATCGAAGTCCTCTTCATCTTCTCTTGTGATCCACAGTGATCATCTGATAGTTCTTTGGTCTGAGTAACCTCACTCGGCTCTCCCAGCTTTTGAATTTTCTCTCCAACAGACTTCTCTTCTCTACCAGTGTTGCTCCCCCAAACACCATCATACATGATCTTCAATCCATCAGCGTCTCGACTTTTAACGAGACATGCATCCTCCAACCAGCCTCGCACATCTGGTTCCATAGCTATTAACTCTATTCCTTCGTGTCCCTCCATGAAGTCAGCCAACATCTCCTCTCTAGAGTCATCTTGCTCTATCTCATGCTCAACTGACACGTCATCCTCAAACGTTTCCTCACCCAACTCTCTTGCGATAGAAATTGTTGTTATCTCATAGTTGTTGTCGCTCTCCAAGTCTTCTATCCATAGATCATCATAGCTATGATTTGAAAGATCCCACTCCTCTTCATCAGATACATCTTCGTAGTCCTTAACTTCAGCAATGTTGCCTTAAAATCCCACTCATCTTCAATATCATCGTATCTCTCTACTCCGTATTTGTAAAGTTTCCTTGTACCTTATTTCGAAATCGGCAATCTCTAGCAAAGTGTCCTTTGCGGCCACAAGTGAAACATTCTCCTCTTTCACATCGCTTATTTAGTACTTGATGATAATCTTCTTTATGTGAGTCTTCTTTTTCACTATCAGATTCATGTCGACGACAATTGCTCTTACCTTCTTTACGCTCTCTTTTGTACTTGTCTTTGTCAAATCTCTGACTTGGTCTTCTAGCACTGTAAAGTGCTTCTTCTGCTTGTGTCTCCTCCTTACTCTTCGTCTTGATCGTGAGTTTTGCCATTTGTTGTGCCAAAGCTTCTTGATTTGCCAGAAGATTTGCTAGCTCTACTAGTGATGGTTGTTTAGGCCATCCTTGAAGTGCCGCTATGAAGCTATTATATTCAGGTCTTAATCCATTTATTATAATTCTTCTTTTTTTATCGTCTCCAAGTTTAGAATCATCATCCAACTGTTCTATTTCACGGCACAAATTCTTTATCTTGAAAAAGTATTCACTGATAGAGAGGGTACCTTGGGTGGTATTCATTAACTCTCTCTCTAGTAATTGGAGTCTAGCGGGAATCTTCTTTGAGAAGAGTGACGCTAAGATATCTCACACTTCCTTTGCTGTCTCCACATCTTCGATTCTCACTAGCAAACTCTTATCAATACTGATTTTGAGGGCATATAAGGCCTTACCAGCTTTGATGCCCCATAACTTATATGCCTTATCATCCTTCGAAGGTGGTGAGGTCTCACTACCTTCTACTATCTCCCACAAGTCTTGTCCTCTTAAATAGGACTTCATGTACGACTTCCATTCTCGATAGTTATACTCATTTAGTTTCTCCATTGATCCAATCATACTACCAAAATCCGCCATCTAAAGAGCAAAAGATAGAGCGTACCTCTATATGATTTGTCCCCGACCAATCCCTCTTCACAGTCCCTGACTATGCTTCAACAGAGTCTTCTCGCCTAGCAATACTCCAATACTCCTTTCGCACGCTCCTATGTACGGTCCCGGACTGTCCCGCTCTGATACCAGATTGTTGAGTTTCCGACTCACAAAAGACGAATTTTATTTATTGGACCAAAGCTTCCATGGAAGAAACTCTTTCACTCACTCTCACTCTAATGTGTCACTCTCTACTCAAGTGCACACATCTCATACAACACACCCCTATTTATACTACTCCACCTTCCTAATGGACAGTTGAGATTAGTTTAATCTAACGGCTAATAATTGTGACTCTACAAACTCCTAGCATATTCCGTAGAATATTCATCCGCAAGTATACTTCACAAAGTTCTAGAATACTCCAAACTATTCTACCATTTCTAGATATACTACTCCTTCTCTTTTGGGCTTTATTCTTCTTGGGCTCTTATCTTTTTTCTAATTAGCCCAATAAGGCATTGATTATTAACATTTTATATATTTGCTCTTACGTAAATCTGATTTTAACTTGAGGAGCAAAACAAACACATGGGTGCTGAAATAGAAGCCTCGATGGTGGTTTTGATACGCCAACCAACAGTGGACTAGTATTACATGTTTATTATATTCTTCAATGTTTCAAACAAACTAATTTGGAATGATAGATTTTAAACCGAATTAATTGGCTTGTTTCGGTTTAAAATGTCAATGGTTTACTTCCGGTTTTAATTATTAAAAAACCGATACCTTATTATTCGGTTCGATTTTTAATTTTTTTTTCAAATCGGACCAAATTAAATTGATCTATTCATTCTATTTTATATCATATATAAATTTATGAGGTTACCAGATATGGAGTGATGTCACCTCATGTACGCTAGTTAAGGGATCGAGCATAGTAACATTATTTTGCTTTACATTTTAGTGTTTTAGGATGTCTATAACATAATTTTTATATACTTTAAAACCTTAATCCTAAAAAAACTATACCCTAAACACTAAAATCTGAAACACTAAACTCTAAGTATCCGAAAACCCTAAAAATCCCTAAAATCATAGAACTTTCAAAAATTAAAAACTCTAAAACTACAAAACCTATAAATCTAACATACTAAAACACTAGAACCTTATAACTCTTAAAACGAAAAAAAAGTAACAAAACTTTTTTTTACCTCATTCCTTACCTAACAGATATGAAGTGTCATTTTTTCCTAAATTGAATAGCATATATATTATAAATTTTAATTTTTATAATATTATCCCAACATTCTAGGTTCGAGCCTTCGTGGTACCGCATTGATATGTTGGAGGTGCGCGTGAGCTGACCACAGTGAGTAAGAATGTTACTATCAAGATGGAATGAATGTATAATAAACCCTAGCCACCACAAAAAAAAACTTTTATAATATTATTTATATAATAAATCCTTTATTTAATAAATAAAACAACAATGAATTTCATGAAAAACTATAGAATTTAATCAAACTACCTGTTTTGGTATAATTGGTTTTGTAAAACTAATACATTGGTTCGATTTTAAAATTTTCAAACCGAATAATAATTTATATCAAAAACTAAATTGAACCGAATCTTTCACTGTTGATTCCAATGTTTTAAAAAGCGCTAGGCGGTGAGCACAACGCCTAATGATTAATCGGCTAGACGAAGATTAATAGGAACAATTAATCGGACAGTTAATCGAAATTAAATATATTAATTATAAATTTAATAATTAATTATAAATATATATCTTCATGAAAAATTAATTCTTGAACAATTAATCGGTTAGACGGCTAAGCGGAATGTTTCAACACCGTCCAGCGATTAATCGATCCGAAACGGAATACCATCAAACATCAATCACTATGCATCATAATTCACGTTTATAATGACCCAATATGTTGATTAATAAATGTGAAGCCTAGCAGACGTCGAAGTTGTCTATAAAATGGTACCACTCGAGCTTAGAATGCTCCGTACTTAGTCCAAGTCCTGGAGATACAATGGAAGCGACCGCAGCGATTTTCAACGATGAGACGGCCTTGCGAGATTTCATCCACGGACGGGGCCACGGCGTCAAAGGCTTGGCCGATCGAGCAGTGCCGAAAGTCCCACAGAAATATGTTAGGCCGCCCCACGAGAGGATTGTGGAACATGCCACAAGAAGACCGACACCGCCTCATCTATACGACCAACTCCATCTGCCCATCAGCCTGAAAGCCCTGCTCGACGGATCCGATGATGACCGGGAGCTGGTGGTGGACAAGATTGTCCGTGCTGCCGAAGCTCTCGGGTACTTCCAAGTGATTGATCACGGCGTGCCTGTCGAGTTGCTCGAGGCTGTCAAATGCTCCATCCATGAGTTTTTCGAACAACGGGCTGAAGAGAAACTCGTCCTCTCGACGGGGAAGATAGCAACGTATCGGACTAGCTATCTCAGCGAGAAGGAACCGGTGTGGGACTGGAGAGACTCTCTCACCATGTCTTACACTAGTGATGCTGAAGCCATGGAGAACTGGCCGACCGTGTGCAAGTAAGATCCTATGTTATAATGATCAGTTATATTTTCGTGTCAGAAGATTAATATTGTGAATTGAGGAAATTGTGGTAAAGTTTTTGACTTGCATTTTGCAGGGAAATTATGCTGGAATACATGAAGGCCTCGAGTAAGATGTCGGCGACTTTGGTCGAAGCGCTGCTAGGAAAACTCGGAGGGACGGTGGATGAAAGAAAATTTGAAGGACTCACAGGCCACAAAGTGGTTCACATGAACTACTATCCGCCGTGTCCCAACCCGGAGCTCACCATGGGGGCTCGCTGCCACTCGGACAAAAGCTTGATCACTGCCTTGTTGCAAGACAGGGTTGGTGGGTTGTCTGTTAAGGCCGCAACTGATGTGTATGGAGTGAAGAAGGGAGACTGGATCGATGTCCCTCCGGTGGAGGGTGCGCTGGTGATCAACGTCGGTGATGTTATGCAGGTATTGAGAAAAAAAATGCAGTTAAAATCTCATCTGACAACTTCAGAAAGAAATCACAAGAAATGTAATATCTCTCTGATTTTTTTTTTTTTTGCAGATATTAAGTAATGGGAGGTACAAAAGTCCTGAGCACAGGGTGAGAACTAGCAGAAACAGTTCAAGGATTTCGGTTGCGGTGTTTACCAATCCAGTCATGTCGGAGAATATCGGACCTCTTCCACAGACGATTACAGAAGCCAATGGTGTGGCATGTTACAGAGAATTCATCTACAAAGATTATCTCGTCAACTATGTCACCACAGTTCATACCGGAAAACGACCGCTCGATTTCGCAGAGATCGACAATCATGCTTAACTTAAAACCAGGAATCAAGCCTGCTTACAGCAAAGTGTTTCCTTTACTCTCCATTTGATACTGCCAGTTTCATATCAGCAGATATCACAGAACAAAGTTATTTATGGCAATCAAATGTATGAATGTACGAATAAATGGCTAATGTGTGGTATGGTGTGTTCGGATCTTTGTTAATCTCGACAAATGGGACTTCGTGCGGATCATCAAAGTCGAGCTTGAGAAGAGAGTGTCAGCAGTCAAACTCTCTAATAAAGGAGATGCTATATAATATATTATTGGTGTCTTCAACTCTTGGAGAAGAAAGAATAGATTTTCCCGACCAAAGATACATTCAGACAAGTGTAAAATTAGCATCCTCCCTTATAGTATATACAAAGACAATGCTCTCCTCATCTCGCCTGTAAACATACAACAAGAAATAGAAAAAGAAACAAAAATCATTGGGAAGAAGAACATAATAGTAGCTCTTGTAGCATCAGCTAGCTTAATAAAATTTGTATTCTTCAGTATTAAAAGAGCTCGAATCCTAAAATTTTGAAGTTGTTAAACAGCACACAAGAGAGTAATGAGTCTGCATTATCGATTATTTTGGAGGCTCCATACATGCATATGATTATATGATCTGGGCAATAATCCAAACTACTAATTTGAAGCTTTGTAGTGTCGTTGCTTCCACGGCTTCTATTGATTTATCTTTCTCTGTTCTATTCTATTTGCGCGTGCATGTTCAACCCGGTGATTGGTAGTTTGCCCGAAGGCTGGCCTCAGCGACGTCTGACCTTCCTCCATCACTTTTAACACCGTATATTTCTTATGTAAGGATTGCAAATTTACACTAGTTTAACAAGTCAATTTGAGAATAAATATGCACTGAGTCTGACATGGTGAGTATTTTATATATTTGCTCTTACGTAAATCTAGTTTCAACTTGAGGAGCAAAACAAACACATGGGTGCTGAAATAGAAGCCTCAGTGGTGGTTTTGATACGCCAACCAGCAGTGGACTATTATTACATGTTTATTATATTCCTCAATGTTTCAAACAAACTAATCTGGAATGATAGATTTTAAAAACCGAATTGATTGGCTTGTTTCGGTTTAAAATGTCAATGGTTTGCTTCCGGTTTTAATTATTAAAAAACCGATAACTAATTATTCAGTTCGATTTTTAATTTTTTTTTCAAATCAGATCAAATTAAATTGATTTTTTTCATTCTATTTTATATCATATATACATTTATGAGGCTACCGGATGTGGAGTGATATCACCTCATGTAAGCTAGTTAAGGGATCGAGCATAGTAACACTATTTTGCTTTACATTTTAGGCTCTGTTTGGTTTAGGGAAAATTTAGTGGAAAGAAAAATGTGGAGGAAAATTGGTAAAATCCAATGTTTGGTTTAGATGGAAAATATGAGGGAAAGAAAATTATACGGAAAGTTTATGTAAATTAAAAGTAGTTTTGAAATTTTCCTTCAAATTTTCCAGTCTAAACCAAACAAAAGAAAATAAGATAAAATCCATGATGAATTTCACTTTCTATCAAATTTTTCTTTCCCTACAATTTTTCCTAAACCAAACACAGCCTTAGTGTTTTGGGATGTCTATAACATAATTTTATTTACTTTAACACCTTAATCCTAAAGAAACTATAACCTAAACTCTAAACTCTAAGCCATAAACTCTAAGGCTGTGTTTGGTTTGCGTAGATGGAAAGAAAAATATGAGGGAAAATAAATTCCTCCTAAAATCCATCTTATTTTTCTCTTGTTTGGTTTGGAGTGAAAAATTTTGTGGAAAGTAGTAAAACATTCTTTAAATTAACAAATTTTCCTTCAAATTTTCCATCTAACTTTCCATTTAGTTTTCCATCTTCAATTTTTCCTAAACCAAACAAGAGATTCCATCTCATTTTCCCTCTAATTTTCCTTTTGCCACAAATTTTTCCTAAACCAAACACAGCCTAAGTGTCTAAAAACCCTAAAAA
The DNA here is from genome assembly GCA_002312845.1 of Kalanchoe fedtschenkoi. Taxonomy (NCBI): domain Eukaryota; kingdom Viridiplantae; phylum Streptophyta; class Magnoliopsida; order Saxifragales; family Crassulaceae; genus Kalanchoe; species Kalanchoe fedtschenkoi. Next base: position 879,546 of record NQLW01000010.1, read on the forward strand.
TCCCTAAAATCATAAAACTTTAACAACTTCAAAACTCTAAAACTACCAAACCTATAAATCTAACATACTAAAGCACTAGAACCTTATAACTCTTAAAACGAAGAAAAAAGTAACAAAATCTTTTTGTACCTGATTCCTTACCTAATAGATATGAGGTGTTTTTTTTCCTAAATTTAATGACAAAGATAATATAAATTTTAACTTTTACAATATTATTTCAAGGTCATAGGTTCGAGCTTTGGCGGTATCTACGATTCGATACGCTGGAGGTGCTGCCTGCAGTAGTTAAGGGTGTCAATTTCAATGTGGAAGTGGTGTGCGCCCCCTGAACACCGTAAAAAAACTTTTATAACATTATTTATATAATAAATCATTTATTTAATAAATAAAATAACAATGAATTTCACCAAAAACTATAGAATTTAATCAAATTATCTGTTTTGGTTTAAATTGGTTTTGTAAAACTAATGCATTGGTTCGATTTTAAAATTTTCAAACCGAATAATAATTTATATCAAAAACTAAATTGAACCGAATTTTTTCACTGTTGATACCGTCAAACATCAATCACTATACGTCATGATTCACGTTGACAATGACCCAATATGTTGAATAGGGGTGTAACAGTTCGATTTGATTCGGTTTTACTTAAAAAAATGAACCAAACCGTTATTCATCGCACTACCAAAATTTGATAGGTTAACGGTTAAATATTTAACCGGAAGGTAACCGAAAAAAAAAATCGGTTAAAAATTATTTAACCGGTAAGTTAACCGGTTCAAAATTTACCGGTTAACTTTCCGGTTAAATTACCGGATGAAAAGTTTACCGGTTAAATTACCGGCTGAACAAAACCAGCCGGTGAACCTGCTGGATTATCGGCTGGTTCACCGGCTGGTTTTGTTCAGCCGGTTTTTTACCGCCGGTTCAATTAATTTTGGTTCGTTGGTTCGAGAAATTAATTTAATTAAAGTTAATTAAGTTAAAGTTTATTATGTGGTTATGATTTGAATTAGGTTCTAAAATAATTTAGAATTAGTTAATGTGTGTATATATATATATATATATATATATATATGATAAAGTGTAATGAAGATTGAATTTAATTTTGAATTTAATTTTTTTTGGATTATAATTATTTTTAGGAGTGTACATGGGCATATATGTTTGAGATCACAAAATTTAGTTTAATTATATAAATCATTAATTTTGATCATACATATTTTCACTAAACTACTCCTCTCCCGAATCAACTTGGTCAAAGTCTGGCATTATTTGATCTTCATCTTCCTCATTAGTATCGTCATTTTCACTGTATTGCGGATCATCTCCACCATTACTATGTTCTGGATCATTTAGTACCATCTCACTAGTACTTGGATCTCCCAGCTCTATATCTTCTGTTTATAGCTCAACGAATGGAACTTCCTGTCCTGGTGCTGGAAGTTCTTCTTGAAAGGCTTCTTCAATTTCATTTGATTCGATTTGTGAAGTGGACTTTACCTTTCAAACAGCTAACATATCTTTTCTTCTCGGTACGTTATTGGAGCCTGAAATCGATGTGTAGTATACCAGTGACGCGTTCTGTGCCAATATATAAGGTTCGTAGTCTGGGTCGCACATCCTTTTTTTATCAACTAATGTCAATCCATTTTCTACGAAATTCACCACCCGATTCAAATCAAACCATCGACACTTGAAGAGGACGATTGTCAGAAATGGTTCTTTGGAATAGGTCAACTCTAATATATCGATAAGATTTCCGTACCACGTTGTTTCATTCTCATCATCATCTTTTCCTAAAACGGACACACCACTACCCTCTTTAAACTTTGTTGAAGAATCACCAAGACGAAATTTGTATCCGTTAACTTGGTATTTTTGGAAACGGCGAGCTTTTAAGCGTGGTCCTTGAACTGCAACTTTCAACCACCACGGAGATATATTGGATCCTTGCATTTGAATCCAATTTCTAAACCACGCCGGTACATTCTCAGTCATTAATTTTTGTAACTGATGATTACTGAGTTGATCTCCGTATGTATCCTTATAGTAGTCTGCATTCCACCTGCATACATATATGTAAAGTGAATAATAAGAAGACTAAATTCACATGTATACTTGAATATGGACTCATGTGAGGTTATGGCTACAGAAGGTGTATATACCTTATAAGAGGTTGTAGTTCCGGAATATTTGTGAGAATAAAATATTCAGCAATATTACGCTCTTTACAAGTCATTGTGACTGGTCGATTCCATCCGGATGCTTCCCCTGGATAATTGAAGATAGTTGTAGGTGACACCATTGTCTCCGAGGTTGATGCGGTTGAAGTTGATTCGAATGATTGCGAGAAATATGCAGCTTCCTCGCAAATATATGCGTATACAATTGAAGCTTCGACGTGGCGTCTGTTTGTACACTTCTTTTTCAATACATGCATATACCTACCACGTCATTACAATATTAAAGACAAGTAGCACAATTAAACTATAATAATATGATGGCATGAAGCTATATTATAGGGGTTAAACGTGTACCTTTCGAAGGGGTACATCCACCTGTACTGAACTGGACCTACTAATAATGCCTCTTCAGCGAGATGAATCACCAAATGTTCCATTGAATCAATAAACTTGGAGGGAATTGCGTCTCTAATTTGCAAAGAGTAAGAACGATATTGGTGTTAAGTTGTGTTAAACGCTCGATGCGGAGAGCAGATGCACAAATCTCTCTAAAAAAAGTCGACAACTCTGACACAACTTTCCAAATCTGTGTAGGTAGAAAACAGTGGAAGGCTATTGGCATTAATCGTTCCATGAATACATGACAGTCATGACTCTTCATGTTAATCAGCTTGTGATTATCCTCATCCACGCAATGATTCAAGTTTGATATAAAGCCGTCGAACTTCAGCTGTTTCACCCATATGCATACTTCCTTCGCATGAGTATCTTCTAAGACATATTTAGCTTTTGATAGCACAAACTTATTATCTACAACGTAAATTGGTTCTAGACTCTTTATGTAACACATAGTTGCTATGTCTTTCCGTGCCTCCAAATTGTCTTTTGACAGCTTCGAGACCTTCATAATCGTGTTAAAAAGACTCTTGAAAACATTTTTCTCGATATGCATGACATCAAGATTATGCCTCAAATCATTGTGCTGCCAATATGGTAAATCCCAAAAAATACTCTTTTTCGTCCAGTTGTGAGATGATCATTAAATGTTGGTAGCTTACCAATTTCAGGTGCAACTGTGATTTTGGGGTAGCAGCGTATTTCTTCATTAAGTATTTTCTCTCTAGAAATACGAACAGGAGGTTGTCCATATTCCACGGTATTTCTACGAAAGGAAGTCTTATTCCACCTGTATGGATGGTTTGCATCAAGAAACTTTCTGTGACAATCAAACCAAGTAGTCTTTCGTCCATTATATAAGCAGGAAAATCATTCACTGTCCACATTAATGCAGCATGCATTTGGAAGGTCTCCTTCTTGGACACATCAAAAACAGGAACCCCAGTTTCCCAAAGAATTTTGAGCTCGTCGATCAAAGGTTGGAGATACACGTCAATTTTTTCCCCGGACTCTTTGGGCCTGGATTCATGCATGTTAGAAATAAAAATCTTTGTTTCATACAAAGTCTTGGAGGTAGATTATATGGCGATCACGGGCCAACACGAGTACTGCCTTCCACTACCATGTGTGGAAAATGGAGAGAAACCATCAGAGCACAAGTCTAATCTCACATTTCGGGGCTCTTGTGCGAATAGTGGATACCTGGAGTCAAAATTCTTACATGATTTCGCATCTGATGGATGTGTCATGACATCTGTGTCATTCCGCTTTGCAAACTTATGTCATGTCATCTCGCTTCCTGTTTCAGAACATTGGAATAATCTACTAAGACGCGGGGTCCGTGGTAAAAAGAACATACTTTTACGAGCAATGGAAACACCTCTTGAACTTAGTGGTCTATAACGCGGCTCTTCGTAAAATTTGCAGACTTCTAACTTCTCATCCTCTTTGTAGTACAACATGCAGTTCCGAACGCATGCGTCAATTTTTTCAAATGAGTGCTCAAATCTCGCTACAACTTTTTTAGTCTCATAAAAGTTACGAGGAAAAGTATTGTTCAGCGGTAACAGATCGCTGAAGAAGCTGCATAGATTGTCATATGCGCTTTCAGACATGTTAGAAGCATTTTTTATATTCATCATTCGAATATTTACCGAAAAATCTGTGTGAACAGATGTGTTCCCAGGCCATAAGGGTTGCCCATGCAGTAATCCACATCCGGCTGAAGAGTTTCGCTGGTGCTGGCTGTCACCGGTAGATGGTGTAGAATAATATTGTGTTGAGTATTCTCGCTCTTCTGGAAAATTATTTAATGTATTAAAATTGTGAGAATAATGAGGCTCATTGTTAGTTTGCAGTACTCCCTGTGATTCACATCCGGCTAATAACCCATGTTCTTCTGATATATTTGTTGGGGGGTCCCAATTGTATATTGTTTCACCATGTGATGTCTAGTTGTAATAATCATCCAAAAATCCCTTGCTCAAAACGTGATCCTTCATGTTGTTTACTGAATGCCACTTTCTATTTTTACATCGCTTGCAAGGACATAATAGCTTATCCATAGACACAGCTCCATGTAGATAAGCGGAGCTAATGAACTCTTCCAAACCCGCTACAAATTCCGGAATTTTTTGGTAACCGATACAGATGATGGATGATGATTGCACATCCATGCACGTTGTATGATAAGTCGATTCATCGTCTGAAAAATATGACATGTAAATCCACCTGTATACATGATCATATAAATATATAATGAAATATACTAAAATTCATACCTTCTGTTTGTGCCAAATATAAACTAAGAACACAGATCAGATCGAGGACGAAGTTTCTCCGCTACGGTAACGGAAAAAAAATTCTGATATATATGCGCAGTTTTGGAAAGAATATAAATCCGGATATATAGAGAGTGAGTGTGGTGGTGGATATAAAGTTAGCGGGACAAATGATTGGTGTGTGTGAGATTTGGATTAAAGGATAGGATGAAAATTTACCGGCTGGCCGGTCCAACCAACCAACCGGTTGGTTTGAAAAATAAGTTAACAACCGGCCGGTCGGTTTACCGGCTATATTACCGGGGAGAAAATCGGACAGCCGGTCGTCCGGTTTTAGTTGGATGGTTTGAAAAATTATTTTGACCAGTTTTTAGTTCGGTTGGTTTGAAAAATTATTTTTGTGTTTCATTAAATTTAGGTAGTTAAATTTACAAGTTTTCGTTGCAAAATTAATTTTTTATTATTATTCACCTTATAAGTATTTGTATAAGTATTTTGTATAAGTATTTTGATGGGAAGATAGCTAACCACGATCTTTATTTACATATAAAATTATTCGAGCTACAACGTACACATAATTCATATTTGGATTGTAATGGGCATACAAAAGATTAATGAGATTTAGCGAGGTGATCGTCGTGATGGCACATTGGAATGGGTGCAAATGTTGAAGTGCGCATATATATCCGTCTTCAATTGGTCTCGTAAATCTGATATTTGGGCATGAATCCTCTCTTCCACTAGTGATTGAATGTCAGGACTGAACTCGTTGCGAAATTGTGTATTCATTTGAGCTTCAACAGCACGTTGAATTTGTGCCGCAATATCCTGATTGCGCAGTGTGTCCATGTGAGCTTTGACAGCGACCTCCACTTGTGCGGCAATTTGTGCATTGATATCAGCTTGCTGTTGTGCTGTCTGTTGTGCTGTCTGTGGTCGACGTGCCGATGTCCCAGTGGAAGACTCTCTTGAGGTGTAAGATCCACCATTACCATATTTTTAAGGAAATAATCAGCTTGAGTGCTCAAACCTCTGTACTCATTAGAGCTTCCTTCTTTTCCATGGATTGATGGCCAAATCTGTATTTGCTGTGCAATTGGATGCAGAGAAGCAAAAGTTGGATCGCCGTCACTCAGCATAGCCACAGCCATTTCCATTTCTTCCTGTACGTTAAATTTAAAAAATAAAAATAAATGTGTCAGTTCTGTCATAAATAATACATTGTATGATAAGAATTCCAAATGAATAATTATATTAGGTTAATTACCGCTTTCTTTAGAGCTTCTGGATTAATTACCCCAGTCCTCCTGTCTGTATGTGTATATTTATAAAACTCATTTGGAGTAATTATCTCTTGACTTCCGGACTGTTGTTTTGCATATGCAATATGGGCAGGCTGTGAACCCAAATGATGGATGTACGGGTCATGAGTTCTCCCCCGTGCATTTTGTTGTGCTCGTTGAGATCGTTTCAGATAACCTTCATCATTCCTCATTTTGTTCAAGATAGCCTCAGAATGCTCCATTCTAACAAACTCTAGTAGTTTCCATGCACTCGGATCGTTAAGGTGCTTCTTCCTCCCTTGATAGAACGCGTCAGATATAATTTTAGATATTTTATTCTTATAGTTGCGCCTCACTTTCCAGTCTCGACTTTTCTTCCACATATATTTTGTCTGCATCATTTCAAACAAATTTATCAATTCCGGTTAGTTAGTGTATTTTCTTAGTATATAAAATTTACAAAATTTTAGTAGCATATACCTGGAATAACTTCCACCATGTATCTCTATCCTTCCGTAGAGCAGTTTGATATGTCATATATGGACCATTCCAATTCCAAAAAAGAAGTTCGGTACGCATACGTTTTGACACATTTGGTGGGTTAAAGCTGTATATATATATATCGACACATAGCGGTATTAGTAATTAAAATAATTTACAATAATTATTTTATTGAAACATGCATGCGTGAAAAATAAATATCTGTATGTTATGAATTAATTCCGATAATAATTTTTTACTTACGAGCTTTTTCCTTTGGGCTTGATGTATGTTCTTCCTCGTGGCATTATTCTTCCGGCTTTGAATCGCGCGTCTTCAGGGACAAAACATGCATCATCACTTGGTGCCAGCGACTCTTCCTCGAATGCGTTTCATACATTACTGTTTTGATCATCTTCTTCATCCTCTCCGCTACTAGTTTCGGAGTCCTGCTCATTCCCGGCGGCATCAGGCTGTGAAGTGGAACCCCGTCGCCGCGTTTGTGAATGAAATACAGTACGTTCAACGGCGGCCTACTGCCCCTGCTGCTGTGAAGGAGAACCAAAATCCATATGAGAAGGAGTACCAGATGACGACGACCTCATCAGTGTTGGGTGCATGAATGGCTCAAATTGTTGGTATACAGGAGGGCTTGGTTGTTGAGACAGTTGAGTATCAGTAGGAATTTCTGGTTGCTCTGGAAATGTGGGTCTGTAAACATTTTCATAAATTGAAGGGAACGGGTTCACAGACGGTATAGGCGCATAGGAATAACCATATGCTGGAGCACCGGGAACGTCCGAAGGGATGGTTGGTGGTGTATGTTGAGATGTAACTGGTCGTGGTGTATTTTGGGAAGGGATGGTTAATGGTGGATCTTCATGAGGTTGACTTGAGGTGGTCTGTTGTCTTTGAGGAGGACCCGTTTCGCGAACAACTTTTGGCCTAAATTTCGAAAACATACCTTTTTTCTTTTGAGATTTTCCGGATGACGACATATTATATGGAGTGATTTAGGCTTATCAGGGACAGACACTTGTAATGTGGGGGAATGATATGGGAAAGAAGGAGAAAAGGTTTGAGAGTGAGATGATGGACGTGTGTGCATAATGACTACATGTATATATATAGTATCAAAGTCTTGTGGGTTTGAATGTTGGAGTGGAATTGAACCAATGTGGAGTGGAGAGCTTGCATGTTGTTGAATTGAACCCACGTGGAGAGCTTGCATGTTGAAAGGGAGGGAGTGAATGACATGACATGACACTTCAATGTGTCACTTGTCAATGGAATGACAATTCACAAAGTGTCATTTAAGACTTGTCAATGGAATGACAATTCACAATGACAATTCGTTTCATTACTTTTCAGAAGTTGTGGGACAATAGGAGGACGAGAATAAGGATGAGAATAAATTATAGTATAGAGATGTATAAGTATTAATTTATTTTGTTTAGTTTTTAAATTGTGTTCTATGAAAAATAAATAAGGTGAGAAAGAAATAAAGAATAATTAAATTTTAATTTTTACTTGAATTATTCAAGAGATTTTTGGGTGTATTATATGGTTTATTTGGGGTATTATATATGTAATTACATCGGAATTGAACCGACCGGTTCCCAAATTTACCGGCTGGGTTGAACCAGCCGGTAACCGTTAGCCTAATCGGTTAGGTTACCGGTTAAACAATTTTCAATTTCCCCTCCCCACCTATCCCACCGTAATTCCGGGCGAAAATTTAACCGGTAAAAATTTAACCGATATTATAACCGCCTGTTTAACCGATACAAATTTTAACCGACAATTAAAACGATATTTTAACTGAACCAAACTGAACCGAGTAGTTTCAAAAACTGAACTGAATCACACTGCCCGCTTCGGTTTGATTTTGGTTCGGTTCGTTCATAAAAAACGTTCTAATGCCTAATTTAAGTAACCTGTAAAAACAATCCCTAATGTTAAACATACAAATAACAAAGAATTTGAGAATAACACAAAATAAAAATAATAAATCGATACGATCAAGAACACTATTGATATTATTAAATTACACAATTTGATAAAAAAAAACACATCAAACATAATGTGGTCTTCACAAGTATGAATAATTTTTTTCTTCAAACATGGTCATCATTCACCGGTAATTTTTCTTCCTCATCACACAAAAATGTTTTTCTCCAAGAAATATCTTCGCCTGCCTAAATATTGCAAACCAATTTGTTAAGTTAGATACTAACATCCAAGAATAAGAAAGCAATAACAAGAAAGCAGTAGCAAGAAAGAACCAACAAGATTAACTTTAAAATTGAAAGATTATATTTTAGTGAAATGATCCCAAAAAAATGAAATGGTGAGCTACAATATCCAATTTACATACAACAATGCGAATTCGGAGACATATTTAACTACTTTCTACATACTTCTACTCCAATAACCTATTATGTTAAATATGTACTAAGTAAGAAGCCGAATTCATCATTTTTATAGCAATGCTAATCCACATCATCAATATCGTGAATCATACTTACTTCCTGTGAACTCCTCAATATAAATCGCTTCAACAACTACGAAACACATAGGAGATTGTAACTGCGGCACAAGTAACAACCGCATTCATCAAAACTCCCATTTCTAGTAGCTAGATAGTTTTACCACATGTAGTAGTATCACACACACGAATAGACCCAAAAAAATTCCAAACTTTCACATCACAACATCCTACAGCCTTCACTTTTCACCACCATTCAACGAATCAGCCCCAAAGAAGAGAAAAAACCCTAATAAATAAATTTGATAGAGTTTGAAAACAAGTCAGAATCTGTTTACCATTTTGTGGTTCCACACTGGACTCATCGGTATTGATGTTAAACAAAATACCTTCATATCTCATCTCATTCTTGGACGTCAAGCTGATCAAGCTTCCGATGTGTGCGACCGGAGACTACACTGGGTTGGGTGACCAGTATATGGAAGATGGCAGACAGATGAAGCTTTGCTGGTGGCTAGCAAAACAATTTTATTAACGACAAGAAGAAGAGACATGGAGAGAAAAGGGAAAGGAAAATGAAACAGAAGCACAAGGAGAGGCGGAGTTGTGATTTGTGAGTGGCGATGAAAAATTTCTAGGGTTGTAGGATTTAATCAGGCTTTTGGTGGGTTGGGCTGTTTGGCATAGGGCTTTCAATTGGGTAGGGTAGATTCATACTCAGATCCGTCCAGACCCGTTCTTTTAGGATTTGGGTCTACTCATTTGGGTTTATGGACCCGTTAAGATCTATCCATTTGGACCCATTCGGGTCTTGGACCCATTTGGATCCATGTTTTATTCATTGATTCTTAGAATGAATCTTTTTTGCTTCTTTTTGATAATTAATTTATTCATATCTGAAATAAAATAAATTTTATAAAAAATAAAAATAAATTCTAAAAAAATAAAAATAAAAATCTAAAAAAATAAAAAATAAATTTTAAAAAATAAAAAGATTCAAAAAAAATAAATTATTTAAAAAAAATTATTTTGTAAAAAAAATTATTTAATTTTTTTTACAAAATTATTTTCATTTTAAAATAAATTTGAATATAAATATATTTTTTCATAATTTATTATTTTCATAAGCTAATATTTATTTATTTTATTTTATAGTTTAGTTTTAAAAAAATTATTTGGGTCTAATGGATCTAATGGGTCCAAATAATGAATTTGGGTTTGGATCCAAAAGTTACCAAATTATTAGGCCTAGATCTGGGTCTGGACCTAAATGAAACGGGTCCGGATCTAGATCCTTCCAAATGGGTCTGGATCGGACCCACTGACACCCCTAGTTTGGCATACGGTCTACGGATAGATTATAATTAGATGCTCAACGGTTCGGTTCGGCTTAAAATTTGAAAATTTCAAAATCGATCGGTTTTTCTAAATTACAAAACCGTGCCAGCCCAAATGATTAAAAAAAGAGAAAAAACCCAAAAGGGGCCCTGAACTATCATCACTTACCCAATTGCAGTCAGAACTACCATGATTTCCAAAAAGGGTGCAATGAAAAAAAAATTGGACTAATTTTCTAAATTAAAGTTTACCATTACATTCCAAACCTAATATTATTATAAGACTTAGATTTGTGTGCGCAAATTACTTCATTTAGTTATCAAAAGACGTCGTTTTCTTTATGTGCGCAAAATGATATAATTTATTTTGATAACCAAATGACGTAATTTTCGTACACAAATCTAAGTTTTATAATAATATTAGGTTAGAAATATAATGGTAAATTTTATTTTAGAAAATCAATTAATTTTTTTTCATCGCACCCTTTTTGGAAATCGTGGTAGTTCTGACCGCAATTGGGTAAGTAGTGATAGTTCAATGCCCTTTTTGAGTTTTATCCCTTAAAAAAATTAAACCAAATTGATCGGTTCAATTTGATTCAATTCAATTTGTCAGTTTTCCGGTTTCCCCTTTCACCCCTATGATGATAATAATTGTGAAGCCTAGCAGCCGTTGAAGTTGTCTATAAAACGGTACCACTCGAGCTTAGAATGCTCTGTACTCAATCCAAGTCGTGGAGATAAAATGGAAGAGACCGCAACGATTTTCAGCGATGAGACGGCCTTGCGAGATTTCATCCACGGACGGGGCCACGGCGTCAAAGGCTTGGCCGACCGAGCAGTGCCGAAAGTCCCACAGAAATATGTTAGGCCGCCCCACGAGAGGATTGTGGAACATGCCAGAAGAGGACCGACACCGCCTCATCTTTACGACCAACTCCATCAGCCCATCAGCCTGAAAGCCCTGCTCGACGGATCCGATGATGACCGGGAGGTAGTGGTGGACAAGATTGTCCGTGCTGCCGAAGCTCTCGGGTACTTCCAAGTGGTTGATCACGGCGTGCCTATCGAGTTGCTCGAGGCTGTCAAATGCTCCATCCATGAGTTTTTCCAACAACGGGCTGAAGAGAAACTCGTCCACTCGACGGGGAAGATAGCAACGTATCGGACTAGCTATGTCAGCGAGAAGGAACCGGTGTGGGACTGGAGAGACTCTCTTACCTTGTCTTACACTAATGATGCTGAAGCCATGGAGAACTGGCCGACCGTGTGCAAGTAAGATCCTATGTTATAATGATAAGTTATATTTTCGTGTCAGAAGATTAATATTGTGAATTGAGGAAATTGTGGTAAAGTTTTTGACTTGCATTTTGCAGGGAAATTATGCTGGAATACATGAAGGCCTCGAGTAAGATGTCGGCGACTTTGGTCGAAGCGCTGCTAGGAAAACTCGGAGGGACGGTGGATGAAAGAAGATTTGAAGGACTCACAGGCCACAAAGTGGTTCACATGAACTACTATCCGCCGTGTCCCAACCCGGAGCTCACCACGGGGACCCGCTGCCACTCGGACAAAAGCTTGATCACAGCCTTGTTGCAAGACAGGGTTGGTGGGTTGTCTGTTAAGGCCGCAACTGATGTGTATGGAGTGAAGAAGGGAGACTGGATCGACGTCCCTCCGGTGGAGGGTGCGCTGGTGATCAACGTCGGTGATGTTATGCAGGTATTGAGAAAAAAAATGCAGTTAAAATCTCATATGACAACTTCAGAAAGAAATCACAAGAAATGTAATATCTCTCTGATTTTTTTTTTTGCAGATATTAAGTAATGGGAGGTACAAAAGTCCTGAGCACAGGGTGAGAACTAGCAGAAACAGTTCAAGGATTTCGGTTGCGGTGTTTACCAATCCAGTCATGTCGGAGAATATCGGACCTCTTCCACAGACGATTACAGAAGCAAATGGTGTGGCATTTTACAGAGAATTCGTCTACAAAGATTATCTCGTCAACTATGTCACCACAGTTCATACGGGAAAACGACCGCTCGATTTCGCAGAGATAGACAATCATGCTTAACTTAAAACCAGGAATCAAGCCTGCTTACAGCAAAGTGTTTCCTTTACTCTCCATTTGATACTGCCAGTTTCATATCAGCAAATATCACAGAACAAAGTTATTTATGGCAGTCAAATGTATGAATGACATATGAATGTATGAATAAATGGCTAATGTGTGCTATGGTGTGTTCACTTGGCTACATCATTCAGATCCAATGAAAGACACGAATTAGTTGAAATGTAGATTAATTGGGTTCACATTCAAAATTAATTGGTAATGAGCAGGGCCGGCTCAAAAGTTTTGAAGACCCTGTACAAATTCAAAATTAGGGCGTAACTTTTGTAAAGTTTAATAATTTAGATTTGAGAGATATTGGCAAAATTTGAGGGCCTTAACGAATTTGGGGCCTTAGCCAGCACTATTCTTTTGAGAAGACATCAGAACAGCAGAGGATATTAGCAAAATTTGGGGGCCTTTCAAATTAAGGGGTCAGTGCAGCTGATCCACTAGCACTGGGCCTTAGCCGACCCTCGTAATGAGTGGGGAGCCTCAACAAGTGGAACCTCGTGGATCACTTAAGAGTGCGATGTGGAATAATACCACTATGTTCAACACTCTCCTTCTCGTGCGGATCTAGTTAATCGTCATGGATATATTCTAAGAGTGCGGCCAAGACCCACTTTGATACCATGTAAATTAGTCAGATTCACATTCAAAACCAATTGACAATGAGTGGGTGAGTCCAACTATACATGAGGATCAATCTTGAACTTCCAATGGGCGATGTGAGATAATATCACTATGTGATGATCAATCTTGAACTTCCAATGGGCAATGCGAGATAATAACACTATGCTCAACATGAAAGATACTCAAAAACCACTATTAGGAATAAATAGTTTTCTTGACAAAATCAATCCCCGAGAAAGTTCAATGAGAGACCTCAACTTGTGCTGGTAATCTAAAAGTCGAGAAAGTTACGCCACACACATCAAGTAAACAATGAAAACTAGCATTGTTGGCTAGGAGTCGAATACAGTTCATTGCATTAAAAAAAATACCCTGAGAGGAAGGGATATGTGTTGCAGAAAGCTGTGAAATGAAGACAGTGAGTGGCTTATGCTTCTGGCTCAGGAACAGCGTCTGCAGCAGCAGCGCGCTTCACAGATGCAGTCTGGATCAGATGATTGTAGCTGCCCTTTTCCTTGAACAGCTGCGAGAAATGGTGTTTACAGTACAGGATACCGTCAAGGGCCGCATAGTTTGACGGGGATAGAGCACAGCCACCATGGGAGCACTTGAAACATGTTTTGTGATAAGATAGGCTTTCAACAGTTACCTGTAAATTGTGGAACCATGAGATCAAACTCCAATGTGGTATTTCACAAGTTCTTTAACCAGGCGAGATTATTTTAAGCATAAAGCCAAATGACAACAGATGGATGCAGCGTTTCTAAGAACCCGCGATAATTGTTCAAGAGATGAAAAAAGTATGGAACAGAAAGCAACCATTGCAGTTCCAAGAAGCTCAGCAAACACTAAGGCTGTGTTTGGTTTAGGGAAAATTATAAGGAAAAGAAAATTTGATGGAACGTGAAATTCGTTATGGATTCCAATTTATTTTCCTTTGTTTGGTTTAGAATGGAAAATATGAAGGAAAGTTTCAAAAGTCTTTTTAATTTACATTAACTTTCCTTCTAACTTTCCACATAATTTTCTTTCCCTCATATTTTCCATCCAAATCAAACATTGGATTTTACCAATTTTCCTCTACATTTTCCTTTCCACTAAATTTTCCCTAAACCAAACACAGCCTAAAGCAAAGCCATGTTTCCAAGAATATCAAATAGGTGCCGATTGAAATTGTGAATAGTGGATGACCTTGTAACTGTAATACCTATTGACTAAAGCACAAAAAGGGTGATGAAAAGGCACTTTGTCTTTTAGTTTTTTTGTGTGCATATAACCATAACCATATTCAAGAATCCCTAATTGTAGCTGGTCCACATCTCGGCCATGGTTAGTAGTGAAGTAATAAATTATAGGCTCAAATTTGAACGTAATCACACTAGTGTAATACAGTTAATGGAGGTAGAACTTACTTTCTCCAGCGGATATGCCGTTTTCCCACACGTAGCGCATTTGTCTACTGTGCCAGAGAACATGCGAGATGCCTTACTTGGAGACCTTGTCTGGAAGTGAGTTAATATAGCAGATATCAAAACATATCACAAGACCGTTTTACAATAGTTGATCATACACTGATAAGAGGGAGCAATTACCAGCTCTCGGGTTGGCTTCTCAGCTGAATTTGTAGCTATTTCGAATAGATAAACCTCAAAATAAGCCTTGAGTAAAGGATTGGAAAAAGAATGAGACAAAAAAGTGAAGGCAGCGGTAAGGTCTTACGTGACTGAAAATTCTTGTTGAAGTTCCCAGACTCCTTGAAGAGTTGCTCAAAGTGAGGCTTGCAGTAAACCACACCTTCCATAGAGGAATAGTTGCTCAACTGAAAATATCATCGAGTAGTTACCAATGAATTCATCGCAGAAAAATTCATCCCGAGCAGGTCTTTCTAAACAATAGCGAACAACCCACACATATTCCTTAAAATCCTAATCAAAATCTACAATGGCGATTTCATGGCCGCCAAACACACACTTCATAGCAATACATAATGAAAACTTAAGATAGCCTTCGCATAGTTTTGAATTTACCTTGAGGGTGCTCTTGCAGTGGCTGCACTTGAAGCATGCCTTGTGAAAAGGAACGCCATCGGCAGATAACAAATCAACCACATACACAGTCTTCTCACAAGCCCTGCACTTATCTTGAGTCCCAGTGAAAGACATTTCGGCAAATCCTGAGATCCAAAAACACCTCATTCCAACAATAACAAAAAGCCACTTAATCAGCAAAATCCTAAAGTTCCAATCCCCACATCATTTTCGCTGCAAATCCATTTCATTTCCCACCAAACAACACTTCCTGATCTAAAATCATCTACACAGGAAAGCAAGCACAGCACATGTACAGCATTTCAAAGTTCAAACCCACCATTGATTACAAGAATGAAGCACCATTTCATACCTTGGATTCAAAAAGGCTCAAACTTTCGAAGATCTTCACCAGAGCTCCTCAAAAGCTTCCGATTAGAGTCAACCTGCGATTGAACTGTCAAGCATGCGAAATGTGGGACTTGACAGGGACCCAGATGGAGGAGGAGATGGGTTTAGAGAGACAACGAGGTCGCTTTTGCTGGATTTGTTTGGCAGATAGTTGTACGCAGCGAACGGGGGAGACAGATAGATATTTGTCGGACTCTGACATTGACAGAAGAGGAATTGCTGTCGCTGTTTATCCAACCTTGTCACTAAATTGTAATTTTATCCAAACGTCATCCTGTTTCGGTAAATGATATTTCCTCCGATTTGAATTCCACATAATTTGAAATTCGTGTGTGCACTTTCCCGATTTTGCAATTTCATGCGTTCTCATTGTTTTATGTCGTTCCCAACGTGCATCGTTACTCGACTGCACGATCGTTTCACGTCCCATCCCAACCAACCAACGCGCTTCCAAACGCTGTCGTTTACTGAACTGCCTTTTTCTTCTTCAACGTTTGACGAGTGACGTCAGATGATTCTCGGTGCAACAACCATGGCGGAACCGGTTTTCGGCGATAAAATTACATAATCAAAATTTTGATTGATTTTGAGGAAATAAAATTAAAAATTTAGTTAAAATTAAGCATGTAAATTTATTTTTTATATATATAAATTTTTTTAATTTTATTTTTAAATAGACATAAGTGTTTTATGTGAAATTCGGAGGGACGGCCGATCCCATTACCCCTCCGCCCCTGAGTAAGCCTTCTACTTTCTGTAATGTAAAGCTTGTTTTTAACCTGCGAGTGTGTTTGTTGGTATATGAATTTTAAGGTTGTCGATGCCTATTTCGGATCTCGCATCTAAAAAGCCTTAAAAAAAAATCCGTAAGGTTATCTAACTAAATGTAACTTTAAATTTAATTACACTCTAAATTTATTCAAATCAATTTAAATTTTAGGGCTTAGTGGATATATCATGTCGGGCATATAAGCTACGTATCCTAGCGGCTAAATAATGTAATTCTATATTATTTTTATGATATTTATGATTTTAAAATTTTAAAATTTTAATTGTTTTAAGGTTTTAAAGATTTTTTTTTGTTTCAAACTTTCATATTTTTAGTGTTTTTTAGATGTTTCCAAAATCATACAAAACGGTGTTGTTTTACAACTCTAAAACTCTAAATTCTGAAATCCAAAAAATACTAAAAAATAAATCCTAAAATCCCTCAAAACCCTAGAAATCCTAAAATATTAGAAACTTTGAATTATGAAACCTTAAAACTCTGAAACACCATTCAAGATGAAGTCATTTTAACCGCTAGGACGTAGCTTATATACAGGGGATATCCGCTTTTTCTTAACTTTTATAATACTTTTTATTTCATTTCAGTCAATATTATTGTAATTCATTCTAAAATAGTTTGTATTCCAACTAAAATGAATAAAAATATATTTAAAATAATAGAACGAAAATCACATGACGTGCAAATATGATTTAGTAAATAAAGTTTTATGTATAGTTTATTTTCCATTTTCAAAATTCTTAAAAGTTGAAATGAATTTGGTACATCATATATTAAATTTTAAAATAACAATCTCCTCGTGGGAAAAAACCTATTATCTATGCACGCGAAGTTATTTACGAACCCTCACTTATCGTTCCATTCATATTTTTTCCCCCTTTGGCACATTGAAGGTTTAACCCTAAAAAAAACAGTATTTTAACCCTAAAAAAAACAGTATTTTAACCCTAAAAAAACATTGAAGTGAACATAGTTTTTCTATTTCTTTTAGTGCGTATAGATGATACTCAACTGACTGCCTCATCTTCAGCAAAACCTAAAACTTAATTAACTGAAGACCTATCTTGATACTCAGTTCATGGTTAAGGACTTGGGGACTGCTAATTATTTTCTTGGGATTGAAAATTGCAAGGTCTTCCTCAGGGATTTCAGCTTGTCAAAAGTTCATACTGGAACTTCTATCAAAAACTGGGTTACCTGCTTGTAAACCCAGCACTATGGATGCCTTGTGGATCCAAATCATCAACCTGGCCTCCGCTAGAAGCCGCCCCCTCAATCCAATCCTGACATTATAGAAGACTGATTGACATGTTTGTTTATTTGATAGTCACCAGACTTGAAATTGCCTTCGCAGTCTAGTGTCTTAGTTAACTTTAGGCTCTGCCTTGCTGTCGTCTGCAAGCTCCTGCCGCCCAGCAAATAGTTAACTTTAGGCTCACCCATTTATATTGCCAAAAAGGAGATCGAAACGGATGACGATGTTTATTACATACAAAATGGCTAACAATGTCTACATATCTACATTTTTCCTTCCAAAGAAGATGAACCCCAAAATCAATCCTACCAGGTAATGAAGCAGTAGCAGTCGCCTACAGCGGCTCACTCCAGTTTCTCACCCATGCTACTGGGGTTTGTTTGATTGAATGGATCCTCCAAATTGCTCAATTCCGGATCACAACTGCCTTGGATATTCCTACTTCTGTAGCATTCACCTTCTACTTCAATAGGCCCCTCAGTTAGTGAGATCCTTCCCAGGGCAGCAATGCTGTTCGCTATCATATCTACATCACAGGTTCCGCTGTATAAACTGCGGCTTCCACCCACTAGGATCCCAGGTTTGTCATCATCACTGATGGAAAACATATCCATCAGTGGTAGACTTGCATGATCTGAATTGCCGCCTATCAGCCGCTGTAGTGTCTCCTTAGCTCCATTCTCCAACACGTTGTCCTCCGGAAGTATCTGGTTCATTAGTGTGGAATGTAACGGGGGTAGTGTAGTACCAGACGCCGCAGTGACTAGGTAACCCTGGCCAGAAGAGCAAATATCAATGATAGGGATGTGGACAATCGGGTCACAGATTAAAGGTGCAAGGTTTTGAATCTGATGCGAACTAGGCATTGAGAATGGTAGTCGGGCCAAGGGGTCCGGAAGGTAAGCTGGAAGCTCCAGTATTGGAGGACTTAATGGTGTCAGCAAGCTTGATGCTCTACCAGCTTGTAACAAAGATGACAATGGAGGCAGCGTCCGTAGCTTGGCAGTCGCCAAAGGCAACTGTAATGAACCTGAAATGCTGAGGAAATTTGACCCAATGGGGCACCAGCAATAAGCTGGAGAACAAATAGCTGATCTTGAGCTCACACCTGCAGTTGATGAGCATAATGAGGGAGGCACTTTTTCTACTGACTCGAATAGGCAGTGGGTGGGTAGCTCGGTCAAGCCTGAAACCTCTGAATGCTTTTCTTGACTGCATTGGCTAGAAAACGTCTGGAAGGTGGCGGCTGAATCAGAAGTGATGTTCTCAAGTGCCGAGAGTGTGATTTCACCACCTCGCCGCCTCAACTTCTCTCTCACGACACTTTTTAGGGAGAAAGAAGTTCTGCTCATTCCCTCCTTAAAAAAGTTTGGCCTAGGACCAAGGCTACTTTGACAAGGTGAACCTGACTTTGTTGCTTGATTCGCATTGCTCCGGTGTCGCAGAGACTTTGACATTAAAGAATTACAATCTACACCACGGACAAGTGAAATAAATTATGATGAAGTGAGACAATGACCAGATAAATCTCCAGAAGTCGGCCAAGATTTACCAGAGGTTGATCCGGAAAAATAGGCACGTAAATAGGTGGCAAAACAATCCAGTCGCGAATCGTTAATGCCTGTTAATTCAGCAAGAGAAGGCTTCCTCTTAAACAAGTCCTTCATCTGCAGAAAAATCGGCCAGTAAAACTATGAGTAAATTTACCGTGAAGACTCATTTTCTTAAATAAGTTAGCTACCCATTTTCCTCATACTTGCTAACATATATATATGTATATCAAATAAAAAAAAGAAACAAGTTGGAAATATATTACGATGCCTGATTCCGTGCCATAATTATAAAAGCATCTGCTAGGCAAGACTCACAAACAAAAATGAAAGAAATAATCTATGATAATAATGTAAGTTCACATTTATGCCTACAAACATAATTGCAAGAAATTAAACCTTCACAAGAAGCTCATTCCCCAGTAGCTTAGACTTTTCTGAGCACCAAAAATAGTAGATATCAGATTCCGGACATTTCACAAGAAAAGACCGTCCGGAACTGTCGGCAGAAATTTCCTCAATTACAGCAGTAGAGCAATCAGAATCGCAGCTCAAAGTGAAAAGAATCTCCGTTTGCCCATCATCCCCAACAAATGATAAACGAAAATCAGATGTCGGTAACAGCACAAGATTCAAGTCACCCCTTCAAATAATACAACAGATGAACAAATTTAGAAATCCACAAATTTTTTTTAAAAAAGTAAGCATTCCATTATGAGAGAACATGCAAACACAAACAGCAGAAAATAACAAAAGCAGTGTCCAGTGGTCAAATGTAGTACACTCAAAAACCGTACCCGTTACAGAACAATGTGATTAACACTACAAGAGGTACGTTGAAGGAAAAACCTGTTATTGAGGTTGTTCTATGGATTCATATCTCAATCAGCTTCTTTGCAAAAACCAAATAAAGAAATTCAGTTACTGAGTCAAAGCCAAAGCTGAGACAATCTTTTTTTGTTCTGATTTACCGTTACTAGTTGCAGTGGGAGACAGTATAAAGTAATCATCCGTTTAGACAATCAATCTATAGTAAGCCCTGATTTCGAAAGCAAGAAATGAGCTTTGTTTATGCAACACTTTCTTTACAAATAAGAATACTAATCACATAATCATTCTAATCAAGCCCTGAACTACCATACTATGACAAATGAACAACGTGGTAGTCATGGTACAGCTACATTAATGTCTCTAACATCAATAATAATAAAGGAATTGATCATAGAATCATATAAAGTACGACATAGATAGTCCAAAAAAGATCAAGTTCAGACTTCAGAATCACATCCACAGAGTCCGCAGAATAGCAGAGTAGTTTGCAGGACATTATCTCAGAGATAAGCCATGTTAGTTCTAATTAGTGAAAAGAGAAGTATGCCAACGGACATTTTTACAAGAAGAATCCAGTATCCTTAAAGACTCAGGATGCACATTTCCACACTACACAAACATACACTACAGTGGAGGAACCTTCAGGGTGAAATACAAGTCAACTCTTATAGTGCACATACACAGGCAGCGAAGGACCCGTACACATAAACAAACTGAGATGAAGCTACCTTTTCTTCGAATTATTCAGAGATCAAATTAGAATACGTCCAGTTACCTACAAATAAAGAGATCTTTTATCGGAACAGTGAACATGGCCACAGTAGTAAGGCGTGATTTAGAAACCTGTCACTCTCAGACAAGCTGATGTATGTACGCTTATAAAGTTACAGAAAATTTCACTGTACAAAGTAACTTTCCGCAACTATCTGTATAAAAGGAGCGACACAACTGAATTTATTTAATAAATTGGAAGCAAAGTTATTATGTGTGTATATACCATGTGTTTTCATAGGAATCACCACATACAAATTATAATAAAGCATTCAATACTGTTAAACCCACATAATCAGAACCAGTGGATACGAAGAATAAAATACATTAAGTAACATAATAAACATACTGACCAATGTGATAAATGAAAAAGCCTCCTTTCCGCCTTAGTCAATCACACAAGTACGCAATACAATAGTTAGCTTAGCTTGTTCTGATATTAACCTCAACTAACTGCCAGACCAAGTGATCCAGGATCTTGAAAGTGAGCACGCAGAATCCCGGTAAAACTATATGCCAAAAATTTGTAAACTGCATGTCTTTTTTATAATCAGTAAAATACAAAAGACGTGCACATGCGGACTTCAATATAAACCAAAAGGTACACGCGAGCACTCACCGGACAGTGGTGGGGCAAAGGAGAGACCCCTGCTTCAAGACCTTTCCAACTCGCATAGATACAAGAGGCATACACAAGCACATAGCTAGCAATCCCACTTCTGACGGTTCAAAATACTGTTCATCACATAGAAACGTACTTAATCACTTGTTAAGGTGAACATTGTCCAAAATAAGAATCAAGATGACCCACATGATTTTAAGAAAATGAAAATTTGGATTCATTAAATTCAGTAATTTATATATTTCCACACACAACTCAATCTTCTACCGCACAAGATTGTTATATGACTTCCCAACAACTTGCCTAAACAGATGGTATCGATGCAAATTAATTAACAGATAACAACAATCCAGGAGTAGAGATCAAATTCCAAAAAAAAAAAAAAAAATTGTTTGTCCGGCAACAAACCTGACTTAAATGAGCCAGGAGCCGGTCATCAGCGGCGGCACCGGACTTGAGCATAGGCTTAAGCCTCTCATCGGCCCGACAGGCACCCATAACTTGCACGTCAAGCGCCTGAAGCCACTGCATGACCGTCGCTCGTCCGCCCTTCCTTCCAACCAACAAATCCCCATCCCCTCCGCCTTCCAACAAGTCCGACAATCTCTTCGTCAGCCCGATGCCGGTGCCCCGAGAACCCCCCAAATCCTCACCAGATCCACCAGCGACAGCAGCAGCAGCAGGCGAGTCCACGCCACCATCGCTTATCTCGCCGCTGTCGTGATCGTCCCGGTCGAATGCGTCGGTGTTTGTGGCATCGATGGAATCGCGCTTGTCGGAATTAGACATGACGGAGACAAGACAGATCGATTGAGCGATGAATTTTGTCAGAAGAATCGAAAGGGCTAGGTGAGGTTGTGAAAACCCTATCGGCTCGTGGATGAACAGATACGTGCAGATTGGAAATGAATGATAATTTCAAAGGGAAAAAATCAAAACGGCTCTTCACATGTCATGATTTAAAAAAAAAATCGAATTCACTGTAGATGATGATGTATAGAATCTGTTTATTTAACTTTGTAAATATAATTAATTTTATAAAATTTATTGGAAATTATAGGTAATTGAGTATGAGAAGGACGATATTTTCTGTGCAGAAAACGATATTATTTATTTTGATAATTATACGCTGAAATTTTCGCACATAAATTTAAGTCTTATAATAATATTACTTTAGAAATATAATGACAAATTTTATTTTAGAAAATCAATTCAATTTTTTTTCCTATCGCATTCTTTCTGAAAATTGTAATAATTTATAATTCATGACTTTTTTGAATTCTATAAGCGTTAATAAAGAATTCACGGGAAGTATGAAAAAGAAGGCTTCCACTGGCACTTGATGGAATGGCTGTTTTAAATTCATTTATGATTTTGGTTTCGCGTCCGGCCCAGCTCTTAATTTGGGCCCATGCTCGGCCCGATATTTTTTGGTTTTTATGAAGGTTGGATAATATGGAATTTATCAAAAAAAAAAATTATACTTCATTCGTTTTGATACATACTCGTTTAAGATTAAATTAAATTGATTAAAAATATTAATATTGATGACTGAATAAATATAATATTTAGATGATTAATTTTTTAAAAAATTTCGGGTAAAAAATAAATCTGATACATTATTACTAGCGAATAATGATTTTATGACAATGAGTAATTAATGAAGAGGACAGCAGAAGTACTCCATATTATTAGTTTAAAATAATTGAGTAAATTGAGAATATATTATTACTAGCGGTTGAATTTAATAGGTAAGTGTTTAATATTTTTTTATTTTGTGTTAAAAGTAAAATTGATTGATTATACTAGTGTGAAATGGTTTTTAATTGATTATGATAATGAAGTGATTAATGTTTGAATTTTAAGATAGTTGTTGATATTAGATAAGCATTATAATTGTGAAGCAACAAATAAAAATGAACAAATAAATTCAATTAAATGACAAGTAAATAAGTACTCATTAAGACTTAAAGCAATAAAATAAAACTAAAATATTATTTATTTTACATGTGACCACGTCGTTTTACCGTCGATTAGGTAGAGCATCGGTCGGTTAACCAAACCAGATTATTGTTCGGTTCGCCGAACCAAATTAACTGATTTCTAAAAATCTCGACCGATAACCGAACTGAATTATATGATTAACCAATAAATTGGTTAATTCGGTTATCAGTTAAACATTCAATTAACCGAAATTAACTGAATTAACCGAAAAAATAAATATATTTTAAAAAATCATTATATTTATATGTAAGAAAATTATTTTTATTTAATAAATTTGTTTTGTTAATTCGGTTAACCGAAGTAAACGAAATCAAAAAAATTTCTTCCATTAACCGAACCGAATTAACCAAATTTTTATTCGGATTTTGACCGAATTAATCAATTCACCGAATTAATTCGATTGAGCTACATCGGTTCGGTGAATCGGTTTTCACCGAACAATACTCTCCTCTACCGTCGACTTAACCGCTTCGAATAAAAATCCAAATTTGTTTAATGTGGGATAAGTTATAACTTCATCGATTTGAAGGGTAAATTGGTCAACAAATTTTTTGACATGTGAGTATGACTTAACATGAACCATGTGTATAGATTAATGCTAGTAAAGATGTGTGTTATATGTCCGACAAAGTATGTAAGGTACTCACACATCAACATACTACATTTAAGATTAATTTTGAGTAAATTGATAAAATTTTATGCTAATTAAGTACAAAGTAAATGGTATAGAATAACAAATTGTTGTCAGAAATATAAATTAATAAACTAAATGATATGCATAGAAGATAAATTGTTATTGAAAATAAAAAATAGTTATGTTTGGCATCAAATTAGTTGCAATATTTAAATATGTACTTATATTATTAAGTGATAAATAAAAATTGATAAAAAAATTTGGTTAAATGACGCACAACATCTAGTAAAAAAATAGACAGCTCAACTATATGAGTGTACAGAAAAATAATATAATTATTTTTTTTTATGAATAACTTCACTACAATAATGTAAATAAGCATGAAATTAATATATTTTTTAGTAAGAATAGACATATATAACTTTATTTCTCACAATTCTCATGTAAAAGTAATATTACTCAACATATCATTACTGTCATTTTCATCGAGCAAGTTAATATTAAAAAGTTTATTTGAATATTTGTTGACCAAGGTTCTATTTCTGGATTAATTCGATCATTTACTGAAGCGGGAGATGAGATAGATATATCAGATAGAAAACGGCTACATATTTGAATCAAGAGAACAGTAACTAGACTGAGTATTTTCTTCCAAAACTGAATCAAACAAACATAAATCAGAACTGTTGAAACAAGTACATTGATAGTGAGTTTTAATCTAATCGAACAAACTGAAACCCATATCTTCCTCAGACTCCTCTCCTGGCTCATCCTTTGCCTCTTCCTTTGCTGCGGTTGCAGCAGGAGCTGCGCCAGAATCAGCTGCCGCAACTGGCGCTGCAACAGCAAACTTGCTAGGGTCCTGAGTTAAGAAAATAAAGCAGAGAGATCAACATTGAGGAACAGTTGGCCAGATATCTGATATAGAGTGTATGAAAATTGAGGAATTGTAAGACAGACCTTAAGGTATTCTTTAACTTTGTCAGCTTCAGGGAATGAGAACTCGGTTGCCAAAGCAACAGCGAGAACATTTTTGTAGGCATTGATGAACATATGGGGTGCGGCGGCGAGTGTTGGGTATGAGATGGCAAGAGAAAGGGCGGTCACCATGGACACACCAATAGCGAACTTCTCGACGAGATCGTCTTCAGTGAGGTCAAGCACCTCAGGGCTAAAGACTGATCCACTGTCGTATACAGAAAGGACAACAAGACCGTATGAGAATGGTCTGATTCCAAGTTTAGCAAGCAATGCAGCTTCAGAAGATCCCACTTTATCACCCTTCTTGATGAGCTCAACAGGAGTAATAATTTCGACAGTTCCCTTGTTAATCTTGGTTGGGATGTTAAGCACCTGATAGACAACAGTCGTAGAATTCAAATTTAATTTGTACACTAGAGACCCATGTCAGAAACTTGTTGTGCAGGATTCAAACCTGGAAAAAAGAGGTCTGAGATGGATCGAGACCAGTGTTTCCAGGAGGCACAATGACATCAATTGGTGCAACCAAACCAACACGGGCAGGAGCTCCAACCTTTTAAAAGAAAAACAATTAGTTGTGCAACAAAAGCTGTTTAGCAATCCTAACAAAATTAAGCAGAGATTATTTTAATATGTACTCCCTCTGTCCTCTTTTACATGTCACTTAACCGAATTTTTTTGTCCACTTTTACTTGTCACTTACCAATTTTCAATGCGTATTTAATATCAACAACTACCTTAAAATGTCAAACATTAATCACTTCATTATCATAATCAATAAAGAATACATTCCTCACCAATAATCATCTACTAATTTTACTTTTTGCACGAACTTTTTCAAAAAATTGTTAACCACCTACCTATTAAATTTGTTCAACCGCTAGCATTAACTTCACCTTAATCTACTCAAATTAACCGTAAACGACATGTATTAGAGGACGGAGGGAGTAAACCAGTACAAGTCCATCTTCGATGTCGAAAAAATAGGCAGCTGGGATTAACCAGACCCAAGTCATGCACTCATAATCACATCATAAAAATCACATGAAACTCACACCACCAAAAAGTAGCTGTTTTTGAAACTTAATCTACTAAACATCAACCACTTGAACTTACTGGAAAAACATAGCTGTAGAATACCTCCGAACCCCATAAACTAAATTTAATGCAAATGAATCATCAGCCACGCACAAATCACACTTCTCCAATCGATTGCGAAAATCAACCATCATAACAAAATGAGTTCTACACAAAAAGCAAAGCATCAACCAGAGAAACAGCAAATTAGGCGCTCACCTTGTACTTTGCTACCTCTTCGCTCACTTCCTTCAGATCTCCCTTGGTGAAAATCAAACCCACATTACCCTGCAAAAAACAAGCCATGAAAAAATATTCGAAGTACAAGACTAAGAACGAGATGAAATCCAATCCGACACACAGCGCCTAATCCGCACCTGGAGGAGAGGAAGCAAGTTGAGGAAGTCCTTGTTCCCGGTCTTATCAGCATGCAGCCTGACAGAACGCTTCATCATGGTGTTCTTCCCCATAAGCACCAGCGAGTCTCCGCGCAGACCCTTGCGAATCATCTGAAGCTGGTTCGATCCGACATTGTCGGCTGCCACGACCAGAATCTGGCTGTAGTCGTCGAGAAACTGGCAAAGCTTCTTATCGTACGCGATCTTCTTATCCGCCTTCGAAGGTTTATTCACCATTGTTGCTCGAGCAGAAAATCACGAACGACTCCGATCGACGAGAAAGGCGTGTTTGACGACGTGAGAAATGATGCGAGAGCATCAGTGAGTGCTTTTTTGTATTGAAGAAGAAGATGCTGTAACCCTAAATTGGACGGCTGGGATTTTATCTAGTTCGAAGGTGTCATGTGGGAGAAATTATTGGGCAGGAGCACGACTGTGTACACCAGTCCACGTGACACTTTCAAAGTTGATAATGACATTTGGTGATTTTTTATTAATTATAAAAAATGTATTTCTAAATGCGTTATGTGGTGATTTTTCGGTAGAAATAGAGTTGTTATTACTGAAAGTATTATTTATCTCACATTTCAAAAAATATTAATAACATTTTTTTTATAAGTTATATAACTCATTGAGCATCACATCTTCAATTTATTATCAAACAACTTCTTAAACATAATTATTACAATAATTAATACTTCTCATAAATGTACATCTAATGCATAATTTGCATAGAAAGAATAAGTGATGACAGTAATAAATTTATGAACACGCTAAAACTGTTTCATAATAATTATAAATAATTAAATATAGTATATTGTATTATAATAATACTAATAAAATTTATATAAATATTAAAAATGTTAATTTTATTACAAAGAATATTGCGAGATATTAACAAGTGCAAGAAAAGTGAAAAGGATGAGACACAATGAATAATGCTAAATTAAACATAAACATTAAGGAGTAAGGATGCTCTCAGAAATGGGAGCTGCAATGACTTTTAATAATGACTAAAATTGATATATATGAAGTGAAAGTGATTAATATAGACATATGTTTAAGGATGTTTTTAAAAAAAATTGGAAACCGCTATGAGTTGGGGAAAAAGACATGGATTAGTCAAAGTTATTATTAAATAGATTAGTATATTATTTGGTTGGTTATGAAGAGTTTTCAATCAAATCTTATATTCTTCTTAGCGGCTGAAAAGGTGATTCTGTTACTCACTCATATATTGATGAATTCTTTAGTCTTGTGGATCATGAATCTCTAATAAATGTTTTTTTCACTGACTTCACTTTTACATGGTCTAACAAGAGAGGGTATCTTCAAAATTTTATCATATTTGGTTCGATTTTTATACAATAGTGTCTGACTCACTCTATTCTATTCTAATCATTTTATCTTCCTAGCTCCAGGTGTATCTGATCATTCTTTAGGTATTCTGATTAATAGTACCGCGGGCCCTGTCCCTAAACCTCGATTCAGTTTAGCAAAGGGTGTACTTTTGCTCCTAATTTCCTAGATGTGGTTTCAGCCCATTGCATTATTTCAGGTCCGGACTTTAAAATATCATTTTTTTTCCAAGATGAAACATCTCAAGAAAGATCTTTTGCATCTTTTGGAAAAACTATGAGTGGTATCTTTGAGAGAGTTGAGCAAGTAAAAAAAGTTGTATCTCATATTCAAAGTCGTATACAAGATGATCCTCTTAATAACAACCTTCCAAACTGAAGAATGTGGCTGCTTGGATGTTTTCATTAAGCTGAAGGCCTTGTAGCCCCGCATGTTTGGTTCGTTGGGCAGACAAGAGAGCTGGATCCAAGTTATTTGAGGGAATGAAGAGAATTAATTCCAAACATATTGGAGTATACTAATGGGTAAGACTAGATCAATGAGACATTGACTTAATTTTTTGAGGAGGGATCGAAAAGGATTGAGGCTTAGCTTGCGAGAAAGGTTGTCATGAAAGGGCAGAAGTCATGGGTGAGAGCCAGGCTCGATCCTGACATTTCGGCGGCCTTGAACGGGAAAAAAAATTGGGCCCTTCGTTATATGAAAAAAAGTTTATTTTTGTATATAATTAATTTAATTAAATAAAAGCTTAATTATTTTGACAAACATAAAAAAATTGGTCCTTCATATTTTTATATCAAACTAATTAAACTAAGGCAAATAAGTATATAATTATTATTTTAATGTAAAAATATATCTGTTACTCTATTTTTCATCTTTTTCATCTAAATTTAAAATATTATTATATTCATTTTGATGATGGAAAATAATACATTAAAAATAATTAAAATATATATTATACATAATTAAATTATCATGTGTGTATAATGGCGTGATGGCTAAAGGATTAGTCCTGTGTTTGGAAAGTACTCCCTCCATCTTCTAATACAGTCGTTTAATGTTAATTTGAATAGATTAAGATGAAGTTAATGCTAACGATTGAACAAATTTAATAACTAGGTAGTTAATTTTTTTTTAAAAAAATCATGCAAAAAGTAAAATTGGTAGATGATTACTAGTGAAGAATGAATTTTATATTGATTACAATAATGAAGTAATTAATGTTTAATGTTTTAAAGTAGATATAGATATTAAATACACATTAAAAAGTGTTAAGTGACAAGTAAAAGTGGACAAAAAAATCGGTAAGTGACATGCAAAAGAGGACAAAGGGAGTAATAAGTATGGTTTGGCCCCGGGAGATAAAAGTATTCGGAGCAAGAGATGATTAGAAGGTCAAGACGCGGATTGTGCTGGTCAATCGGGCAAGTCTTAGGAATTTAAAAGAGTGGTTAGGTATATGTAGAATATATGACCAATAATTTAGATTTTTGAACAATCTAATCAGAGAGACTTTTAATTATATTTTAAATGTGACAAATGATGTATGAATTTATTATAGTTCACATACTATAGTCTAATTTTTGGGATTTAAGTGTTGAAAAGGTATTGTATCTTTTCGAACACTTTTCGTGTTTTTTTTTCAATAGCGAAGGTTTGAGCTATATAAGGACAACACCCCTGACTTATTTCTCATCCACTTTCATTTTGAAAATCATCCTTAAACATTTATTCTCATATACTTTTGTGTTGTGGGTGTTTTTTAGGCACCAAGGGGTAATAAAACAATGAAAATTCCCCTTATTGTCTACGTGTTGGCTAAGTGCTTTTATTTCTTTCTTATTTAACTATGCATTATCACTTTTAATGTTACTTAGTAAAATCTGTAAGTGATGCCAATGTATCACGGAAGCTCCAAATAATCATTAAAAATATGAAATCCAAATTCAACCCTGTGACAACATCCCTAGAAAAACTAATGGCACCCTAATTGTCCCTATCTTTGGTGTCATCTTTCTCTTCGACTGCAGTTGCATGTTGGAAAATTGAGAGTGCAGCATGATTGATAGACACTCGTAGCATACAGTAGGATACATGTCATTGGCATTAAACATGATATAAAATTAAACTGACAGAAATGGAAAAACATTTCTTTACAAACTAAATCACCAGATTAAACTGGTTTGCCTTAGAGAAAATAAGCCCCGTAAATAGTGCGCTCAGGTTATTATCGAAATCTTCCCAGGATAAGACAGTTTCAATTACCTCAGCTTCACACCAGGTGGATAATCTCCTTAAAAGCTCCTTCAGGTAGCTTTCCTGCAAAGCACGTATGTTTTTCTGCATTTGATGCAGAGTGTAGAGGAGGAAAAAAGTTAGAAGAGTTGCTCGTTAAATGTGTGTAGAATGCTGCTGCAGGAGGCTGTATTTATAGCGCGGGAGAAGGAGGAAGTTCTGCGCAACTCCTTCCCACTTTCTCCCCCACCAGAGGCGCAACTCCCCGGAACCGTCACAACTGTAGCTCCACTTTCGTTAACTGCAGCTCCACTATGTTACTGCTGTTGACTAGCCTAATACTGACTGAATCTCCTCTCACAAGGTTGGGTTGAATCGAAAAAAAATATGAAGGATGGATGGGCTGTAGTCAAAACGACCTTTCCGCAAAAAGAAGGGCCGCCCCCTCGCCATGCGCCCGGCCATGGTGGTCCGCGCGTGTGGTTTTCCTGTTCCCCTCTTATATTTCTTTTGCCTTACTTGGAAGCGTAAGAATATATAAATTACATTAAATGTCATTTCTCAGATGTTGTGGGATACAAAGATAATTAATGCACTTCTATATACTCCATTTGTCCTCTTTTACATGTCACTTAACTGAATTTTTTTGTCAACTTTTAGTTGTCACTTAATAATTTTCAATGCGTATTTAATATCAACAACTACCTTAAAATGTCAAACATTAATCACTTCATTATCATATTCAATAAAAAATACATTCTCCACCAGTAATCATCTACCAATTTTACTTTTTGCACGAATTTTCTTATAAAAACATTAACACTCATTCATTAAATTTGTTCAACCGCTAGCATTAACTTCATCTTAATCTACTCAAATTAACGTTAAATGACATGTAATAGAGGAAGGAGTAAGTATTATCTTTTACTGACAAATATAATTATTCATGAATTTCATGAACTTTATTCACTTCCAATCATATTATATCTACTGTTGTTATTTAATCTAAATCACTCATGTGAATTAATTATAACACTGCCACCATATTATTTTTTATCCAAGTGGCCCCCTCCTCCAACTAAACGCCACGTTCAAACTTTTGTGATCACTCATCATTTTGTGGTCATCTTCACTCCACCCCTTTCAAACTTTGTCAGCGAAACGGCAGCGTTTTGACAATAATTCTTTGACCGCCTTCTCAATCTCACAGTATTAATGTTTTTAATTTATAAAATGAGTAAACATATCCATCTACCCATCATCAAACTATCAATCTGTCGGTGGTTTTTTCAAAATAATAATTTATTACAGTGTGTTATATAGTTTATGTTTGTTTATTGTGTATTTAATAAAATAATATGCTTAACTAAAATTCTTTTTTCATATCTTCAAATATTAATAATTCACATCCCAATTTAATCATTAGAAAATCAGTAATTAATTTAAGGGAAAAAACCCTAAAAAATCATGAATTATCATTGCTTATCCAATTGCCCGAACTATTGCGATTTCCAAAAACGCCGAATTGAAAATAAAAATAGACTGATTTTGGATGATGTTTAAGATCAGTTTGTTTGAAGATTTAAATATAATTGATCTTATTAAATTTTTTGAGAATTATTGATGATTAAGTATGAAAAGACGTCATTTTCTTTATGTGCACAAAATGATATTGTTTACTCCATCTATCCTCTTTTACTTGTCTCTTAAAATACCATGCATTAATTTTTAAAAGTAAATAACTCAAAATATAAATATTATAAAATTATAATAAAAATATATTATTGACGTATAATTCAATACGAACATATTGAGATCCAATATCATAATATTTTTCATAAAAAATCATATACAAACGGAAAATCAAACTCAAATCTATAAAAGAAAAGCGACAAATAAAAGAGGATGGAGGGAGTATTTTGATAACCAAATGACGTAATTTTTGTATACAAATCTAAATCTTATAATAATATTAGTTTAACAATATAATGAAAATTTTGATTTAAAAAAATCAATTCGAATTTTTTTCATCGCACCCTTTTTGAAAATTATATAGTTTGAACCGTAATTAGGTGAGTGAGAGTAATTCATAACCCATTTGGTGTTTTATCCCTTATAATTACAATTAAATATAGGGGAAAAACCCAAAATGGGCCCTGAACTATCACCACTTACTCAATTGCGGTCAGAACTACCATGATTTCCAAAAAGGGTGCAATGAAAAAAAAATTGGACTGATTTTCTAAATTAAAATGTAGCATTACATTCCAAATCTAATATTATTATGAGACTTAGATTTGTGTGTAAAAATTATGTCATTTGATTACCAAAAGACGTCGTTTTCTTTATGTGTGCAAAATGATATAATTTATTTTGATAACCAAACGATGTAATTTTCGTACAAAAATCTAAGTTTTATAATAATATTATGTTAGGACTGTGTGGTAAATTTTATTTTAGAAAATCAATCCAATTTTTTTTTCATTGCACCCTTTTTAAAAATTGTGATAGTTCTGACCGCAATTGGATAAGCGGTATTAGTTCAAGTTCCCTTTTGAGTTTTATCCCGGTCCATCAACCATTCTTCCACACTAGTAATATAGATCCTCCCACTGGGTTGAGTTCGAGTAGATGGCATTTCTGTTGATCCATCAAAGTCAATGAAAGTCACTTCCCGATGCTCTCATTCCAGGTAGAAGGGTATTCATTCATTCGTTCATATGCTGGGACAGAGATGGAGATGAGTCCATTGAATTTGAAAATTCAGCTTGGTGCCCGCATTTTCTTGGCAACCATTTATTTATGGCGGAGACTTTTTTTTGCTCTCAGAGTTCATACATAACGGCACAGCCTGATGATTGGTTTGACCGTGTAATTGCCCTGAGTTTTCATAGCTTCAGCATTCTACTCTGCAAAGGAAACGTTGCTCGCAGAAGGCCCTTTGTGGGTTTTCTTTTTGGCACTTGGGTATGATGAGTTTGCATTTGCAAGGCATTCGATTATTACAGCAGTGTTTTGGGGTTGCTTGTATGATTTTGATATCTGCTTCTGGTAGCTGCTCACTCGCCAGCGGCCGCAGTTTCAGCAATGAGACTGACCGGTTAGCTTTGTTGGATTTCAAGAATCATCTGGCAGACGGCGGTTTGAGCTCATGGAATGAATCGTCCCACTTCTGCCAGTGGCAAGGGGTGGCTTGCGGCAGCTCCCATCAGAGGGTCATAAGCTTGACGCTGGATAGCCAGGGCCTGCGCGGATCCTTGCCTCCTTCCATCGGCAACTTAACCTTTCTAAGAAGCATCAATTTCGGCTACAACAACCTGGGAGGGACAATCCCCAAGGAGATGGGCTTCCTGCCACGGCTACAGTATCTCAATCTCACCGATAATGTGCTCAGCGGCCACATCCCAGTTGAGTTGATGAACTGCTCAGACTTGCGAGTGATTCACATTGGCTCAAATAATCTCACAGGGAGCATTCCATTTGAGGTCGGACATCTTTCTGGGTTGCGTAGCTTCATGTTCGAGAAAAACAGCCTGACAGGAAGCATTCCATCCTCTATCGGGTATCTATCGGAGCTGCAACTTCTCTGGCTCCCGTCAAACAACCTCAGCGGGAGCATCCCATCCTCTATAGGAAATTTGTCTTCCCTGAGGCTCTTGTCCTTAGGCAGCAACCTCATGGAAGGTGAAATTCCATCAGATGCCTGTTGAGTAATCTTGGCCGGTTGCGCTTGTATAACAATCGCCTATCCGGTACTATCCCTGCGTCTCTCTACAACCTATCTTCAGCGATTGAGATCTCCGTGGCAGACAATAATTTGCATGGAGATTTTATGCCAGACTCGGCGTTGAATGTGCCTAATCTGATCTCCTTGATTGTGGGGTACAATGAGTTCTCTGGTAACTTCCCTGCGGCACTCCTCAACATTTCCACTCTTCGAGTTTTTGATGCACCTTCCAACAACTTGACGGGACAAATCCCGAGCAATCTTGGAGTGCTGGAGAATCTCCGACGGTTCAATGTTGAGTATAATGAATTAGGAAGTGGGGCGTCCGGTGATTTGGAATTTCTGACATCTCTGGGCAATGCGAGTTTCTTGAGTATATTGGGTCTGCAGAACAATCAGTTTGGCGGAGAGCTCCCTGCATCCTTCTTCAATGGCTCAATCCAGCTTACTCGGTTGACACTCGGAAGCAATCGGATTTCTGGAAGCATCCCTGATGCAATAGGGAAGCAGACCAACTTACTACAACTGGGTATGGAGAATAACGATCTCTCAGGAGTGATTCCGGAATCTATTGGAAGCCTTGTTGCATTAGCAAAGTTGGATTTTAACGGAAATAGATTAACGGGAAGTATTCCGGACTCCTTGGGAAACCTGACAAGTTTGTTTTCTCAGCTTTGCGAACAACGATTTGGAAGGAGCAATACCTTTCACCCTAAACCAGTTGAATCTCTTGCAAAACTTGCTCCTTTCCCAAAACAAGCTCACTGGAAAAATACCCGAAAACTTCCTCAACCACTTTGACCAGCTGATTGCGCTCGACCTGCATCAGAATTTGTTAACGGGTTCTTTACCATCAGACATTGGCAAACTAAAGAATCTCGGCGACCTGTCTCTATTTGACAACAAGTTGTCTGGTGAAATTCCTGTACAGCTCGGGGAGTGCACAGGATTAGAGTTCCTGGATATGTCAGGAAACTATCTGGAAGGAAGAATTCCTTCCTCATTGAAAGAACTGAGAGCTCTTCAGTTCCTTGATCTTTCTCGGGGAGTGCACGAGGTCCCACTTGTCGAGGTTAACAAAGGTCCTCGCAAGTGAGGGGGAGTGTTGAGCATAGTGGTATTATCCCACATCGCCCAGTGAAAGCTCTAAATTGATCCTAATATATAGTTGGGCTCCCCCACTCATTGCCAATTGGTTTTGAGTGTGGATCCGACAATTCTACATGGTATCAGAGCGGGTTTTGGCCGCACTCTTAGAACATGCCCGTGACGGTTAACTAGGTCCGCACAAGGTACCACTTGTCGAGGTTAACGAAGGTCCTCGCAAATGAGGGGGAGTGTTGAGCATAGTGGTTTATCCCACATCGCCCAGTGAAAGCTCTAAATTGATCATAATATATAGTTGGGCTCACCCACTCATAGCCAATTGGTTTTGAGTGTGGATCCAACAATTCTACATGGTATTAGAGCGGGTTTTGGCCGCACTCTTAGAACATGCCCGTGACGGTTAACTAGGTCCGCACGAGGTCCCACTTGTCGAGATTAACAAAGGTCCTCACAAGTGAGGGGGAGTGTTGAGTATAGTGGTATTATCCCACATCGCAGCTCTTAAGCGATCCTTATATATGGTTGAGCTCCCCACTCATTGTCAATTGGTTTTGAGTGTGGATCCGACATTTCTACAGTCTGGAAGTATCCCTACGGAGCTGGAAAATCTTTCTCTAATGTGGCACTTAAACTTGTCATTCAACAACTTTGAAGGCCAAGTTCCGACCGGTGGAGTTTTCGGAAACATCAGTGGTTTCTCATTTGAGGAAAATGGTCGGTTGTGTGGCGGGATTTCGTTACTTCGTTTGCCAAGATGCACTGGGAGACCGCGAAAAACCCTCTCGACGATAGCCATAATACTTATAGTAATAGCTTGTGCTGGGTTCTCAGCTCTTATGATAGCTTGTGTAGTGCTACGCCGGAGAAGGAAGATGACGAGGCGGTCATCTTTGGCTTCGTTGGAGGTAAATGGGCTCTTGAGAGTCTCATACAAAGACCTTCATGATGCAACGTCCGGATTTGATTCATCCAAGTTGTTTGGCATGGGAAGTATCGGATCTGTTTACAAGGGATTTTTGTTTGAAGAACAGAAACCAGTTGCAGTGAAGGTACTGAACCTTCAGAAACATGGCGCTTTAAAAACCTTCCAAGCAGAATGCCAATCCCTTGGAACAATCCGTCATAGAAATATTCTGAAGATTTTAACCGTATGTTCAAGTATTGACGACAAGGGTAATGAATTCTTGGCCCTGGTTTTCGAGCTGATGCCAAATGGCAGTTTGGAGAACTGGTTGCACGAGTCAAGAAGTTTGTCATTCGAGCAAAGGCTGGAGGCAGCTATTGATATCGCTTCAGCTTTGGACTATCTTCACAACGGCTGTGAGGCACCGATTGTGCACTGTGACCTGAAGCCGAGCAATGTTCTTCTAGACCAAGACATGGTGGCTCATGTCGGGGACTTTGGGTTAGCCAGGGTACTATTTGTTGCACCCAGCGACGGAAGTGGAGATCAAAGCAGCTCCTACGCCGTGAAAGGGTCGATTGGTTATATCCCACCAGGTACTATTTTTGTGCTTGAGACGAGTTGCAAAGGTCGAACAAAATGTTCCTGTCAAGCTTTTGACTGAAGATGCACGTGTGGATGTTTTTGCAGAATATGGAATGGGCGGAAAGGTGTCACCTCGAGGAGATGTGTACAGCTTTGGGATCCTTCTGTTGGAGATGATAACTGGAATGAGGCCTACAAACAACCTATTCGCAGATGGTTTTGGCATTCATGAATTTGTGAAGAGAGCTTTGCCTGATCGTGCTTCAGAGATTGCATATTCGAATTTTGCTGCAGAATGCGAGATTTCTGTAAGGACGAGGAAGGATGCTGATGAAAAGCGGGAGTGTCTTGTCGCCGTTGGAGATTGGAGTGGCATGTTCACTGGAAAATCCTAGTGAAAGAATGGCCATTGCAGATGTGCTTAATGCATTGCTGGTGTTGAAGACTAAGTTCCTTGACATGGATGGCCATCAAAGGAGGATATGTACTCACCAAGCAGGTGAAAGCCCTCCACATAAACAATGACATCATCTTCATATATAAAAAGTAGCATACTAAGGGCATCCCATGGAATAAACCTCAAAGATTTGTGTGATGCCACGTATGATTTGTGTCATGCCACATTACAATCTTCACAAACTTTTTTTGCATAAATCTCTCATCCACATTGAATAAAGTTTTCATAAACCTATGCACACAAGCCCACGTGTCATATTATTTTGTTTTATACATTTTCGTACCAAACTAATTACTAATATAATAAATATTTCATTATGTTATTATTATTTATTTATATTACTTTAATTATTTGTTTAGAGAAGAAAAATAAAAAAAGCATAATTAAAATTTTTCATTAAATAACAATAATATTATATTAAACGGCTATAAAGTATTTAAATATTTAAATCTAACTATATATGGCATTTATAATCTGAAAACGCCGTATATGCCCGGCCAATTCATTTACAAAATCCAAAATACATATACGGCATTTATAACTTTAAAACACCGTAAAAAGTGTTGTGGAATAACATATACATCGTTTTAACGTGAAAACGCCGTACAAAGTATATACATTATACCGCGTTTTTAATGTGGAAACACTGTATATGTTTCATGAAGCGGTCCATGTGATGAAACGGTATCATGTCAAAATACGATAAACCGTCTTCCACATTGAAGCTTCGTGTCAGGTAAGATTCATCATTTGACATAAACCTCTGTCATGAAACTTCGATGGGATACCCCTAAGTAAGAATAGCCCTTGAATATTCCTATAACTATGTAAGCTAGTATCTTTTTGTTATCTGGCTTTTGTTATCTGGCTTTAATACGACTTGAACTGTGCAATAAGATCTCACAGTAACCAAGTCTCAGCAACAGAAACAAGCACTGCAGGATCCCCTTACAACGACCAATCCCATATGAGGCTGGCTGATGTAGATATAAATACAACCCAGTTCAAAAATGATTTTTGCAGAATTATGAACTCCAGGATTAAGTTTTCAACACTATCAGCAACAGCTGTCATGGGATACAAAGGCCATCAAGAAATATGTGGCAATGACTAAGCTAAAGACTAAAAACAACACTTGTAGGGTAAAGCTCTACACTAATTAGCACAAATATTGATATCCATACAGCATCTGAAGTTGGATCAAATCAAACATAATTTCACTGAGCACTGTGATACATACCGTAAGGATCACTGGAAGTTATACATCCATATTCTCGGCTTCCCACTTAAAAGAGCAAGCAATCACAATCACAAACACAAGGGCAACTCCTGCTTCTTCAAGATACCTTTGACAGTTAACTAACGGACAGCCATCTCCTGCTAGCCGGAGCTAAAAAAAGACCTATGGATGCAACCCCAGTCAGAGAGTCAATAAACATCCTCCTGTCTTGCAAACCAAAGAAGCAAACATGGGAACTATCGTCATACAGCTTCACATAGCTAAAAAGGGTTGGGCATATTATCCAGTAAGAAAATCTTCTGTAGCAGATGATGAACAATTGCACAAGCTCAAACCTAGACATACAACTACTGAAACTTATACAAACTCGTCACCAGAAGTAGATATCAGATCACACACTGTGTTGAAAATATCCAGAAAATTCTTGATGTAACTGATAATGAAAACACATGATCAAAC
This sequence comes from Kalanchoe fedtschenkoi, assembly GCA_002312845.1. Taxonomy (NCBI): domain Eukaryota; kingdom Viridiplantae; phylum Streptophyta; class Magnoliopsida; order Saxifragales; family Crassulaceae; genus Kalanchoe; species Kalanchoe fedtschenkoi. The sequence goes on from NQLW01000010.1 coordinate 918,165, forward strand.
ATGAAATTCCCAATTCAAGCTAGAACCAGAACTAGAAGCGACCAAAATATACGCAAAGCAGCACCACTGGAATAGAGACAGGTGAAGATAATTCAACAGCTCAAGATCATAAGCACGATAAAATCTGACCTAGTTCAACGCGATCGAATCTCCTCCGTCCGAAACCTGCTCATCAGATCACCGTTTACTGTCGTAATCGACGATCTCCGAATCCGTCACCGATCTGGAATGCTGCACGATCGACCTCCCGATCGAATTGATCCAATCCTCCTTCTCCTTCTCGGAATCTGCAACGAAGTACATCGTGTCGTTCCTGGTCGACAGCTCGAACGCGAACGGCTTGTTGAGAACGTCCTCGGCGCCCTTGACGGTGAGGCAGCTGGCGACCGGGATCACGCCGCGGGGACGAGAGACGCGGGTGACGTCGGAGTCCTTGAACCAGAGGAGCTTGCCTTGCTTGAGAACGAACCAGCGACGGCGCCAGTTCGGGAGGTATTGGCCTTGCTTGCTGAGCCAGCCGGTTCTTTCCGGATTCGACCAAAATTCGACGCCGTCGTATTCGTCGACGGTTTCTTTGAAGTCGTCGGACATGCCTACTGCCGATTTCGCAGCTCGCCATAGACTCGCCATGGCTTCGATCTGTGACAATTGGTAGATGAAGCAGATGATGATGATGTTCGATTATTCTCTCAAATTTCGTGGATACGTACTTGTAGTTCTTAAAATTACAAATTCCAAACCTGAAGTATTATTTCATTACAAATTTATCCGGACCACATTTTACTGTCTGATTTATTTAAATTTGTAAAAAACATGCAAAAATATTGAATTGATTTATAAAATAATAAATATATTTAATAAACATGTGAGAAAAAAGCAAACCGATATCATTTCATTACATAGGTGGATTCAGAATATTAGGTAAATAGGTTCATTTTTTTTTTGAAATTATAAGGGTGTAATAAGTTTACTATTTAAAATAGAGAATTGTACTTGAACCAAAGTTATGATTAATTTTTTAAAAAAAATTGGATAATAAATAAAATATAATTTATTAAAGCTCAAACTTCATATTTTTATAAGAGATCATGGCTTTTGGCTGATTTCATGCCATAATTATTTTATTTTTTTTGAAATCCGGAGAATCGTATTTTTTCGCAGGCAGCTTAAACTCTAGGGAAGGGCTCCGGGCGATGCTCCGCCAAGCCCTTCGGGAGATTCAAGATAAGTCAAATGTTGCCATTCGAGTTTGAATCTGTGACCAATTGGGCCACGAGATGATTGACACCAACGCCAACTCGGCTACCTTGAAGGTTTAATTTCAAACTAATTGAAATTGCTATAGCTAACCTTCAATTCCAAGTGAAGTATTATGAGAGAATGAAGCAATTCAGGTTGAACACAAACCCTTGGATCACTAATTTTCTTACTCAAACTCAAAACATTCATGAGCAACTAATCTCATAATCCATCGTTTCTAGAGTCATCATCGCTGCTCACGAATTTCATAAGGCGAGCGTGATGATTGATTGTCAGCAAATAACCGACTAACATGGAACTTTTTACAATTGAATTGTTTTATTATGATTAGGAGCGCCGGATTACAAATCATGTGACCCACTGTTGCCATGGGCGGATGACATGCTTTGAAAGTGAAGATGTTAAGGTTGTTCAAAAATGAAGATGCGATACTGGAAAGTAAAATGTTAAGGTTCTTCGCAAAATGAAGATGCGAGGCACATCTGAATTAGCCTGATGATAAGATTCGAGCATACACGTCATGTGTCATTTGTGTCTAAAATGATTAATTATAACAATCAATTAACAACAATGTGTTAGTCTGACAGTCAAAATGTTATTTAACAACACTCAAATCTCAGATTCTAACTCTTGTAAGGCTCCATTATCAAGGTCAAAGGAGGGGTTATGTTGGTTTCTTCATAAATAAGTTTCAACAAATGCAATTTTTTACAATTTTCCAAAATAAAAAAAACATACAGGTGCTCTCTTTTATGTAAACTACAGGCTAGCAGAGAGACCTGAACTGACATGTCATCCTTGAGATAAACACGATAAATGAAGACTTGGCTTAATGTGTTACAAATGTGCTTTGAACAGCAATAAGTTGAGATGATGAAGCTGGTACTCCGCCCAGGAGTGGTGTCAGTCGAGGTTGGAGGTTTTATTGATTTGTAGCATTCTTACCTTGAACCACGGTAATGGATGGTGTTTCTAGTCCTTCTTTCCTCTATTCTCTATTGTTGGCACTTCATTAGGAACATGTTATGCAATGGCTTTCCAATAGTTTATAGAAATCTCCTTATTGAACTTGTACTGATTCTCAAGGGATAGCTTACTTAAAACATGCATTAGTTTTCAAAATTAGAACATTAACCGATTTTCAATCTTTCTATTAAAGCTCGACAAGCTTCTACAAAGGGTCAATCCATCAGGGAACGACCTCACCCTACGTGCTATATGCCATTACTAATATTCAGATTCACCATCCAAGTGTGAGTTTACTAATAAATTTCACAAGATAGATTAATCAGTCCAAAACAAATAAACCATGTCTAACACCAATGCAAAGTAGGATAAATTTAGGTCATATGTGTTGGAAATGTTATGGACCTCAAGTATAAACTACAAGGTAATTAAAAATACCAGATGTTGATGCTTTTTCTTACTATTTTTATAGGAGCTGTTGCTTAGGAGAAGGAGAATCTAAGAAGGAGACCACTTATCTTTTTGGCTATATGATCTTTTTTATTTTTGATATTTTAGATGGTATGTTTACAAATGGGGGTATGAACTTTATATACTGCAAGTGATGAGGCTAATAATATCTCCCCAAGAATGTGTGTGTGGTTTTCAAAATCAGAACATAAACTAACTTCCAATCTTTTGATTGAAGCTCAACAAGCTTCTACAAAGGGACAAACCATTCGTGTCTGGACAAACTGTCCCTACATACTATATGCCATTGTTTAAAAGTAATCAAATTCATCATTCAATTGTGATATTACTAATAAATTTTACAAGATTGATCAAACAGTCTAAATTAAATAATAGACCTCAAGTATAAACGACAAAATTATTGAAAATACCAGATATTCCTGTTTTTTAATTTTATCATGATAAGAACTGCTAAGAAGAATAAAAATTTATGAAGCAAAACACTTTATTTTTTGTATATGCACTTTTTTATTTATTTTTTCAAATGATATGTTTTACAAATGGGAATATGGGATTTATAAACTACTAAGTTCTGTGGCTAATATTACCTCTCTCAAATAAATGTGCGGTGGAGAAAAATATGTTTGACATTCTCCATGAAAAGAAGACACCACTCATAATGTGGTGTTATGTTCTTAGTGGGTATGAATTCTAACACCCCCTCTCAAACCTGATTCTGAATTTCAAGCTTTTCCTTGAGTCAATAGAATGTCTCTGTCTTCAGTGCCTTCGTAAATATATCTGTCATCTAATCTTCAATCTTGTAATGCACGATCTCAACAACTTTTTTCTTCACATGTTCTCCAATGAAGTGATATGTAGTGTCTATATATTTGCTTTGGTTATGTGACACCGGATTCTTTGCAAGTAAGATTGTTCATTGTCAGCCACACAAATTATTTTAGGGCCTTCCTTTAAGTAATACATCTCACTAAGTGTACCTTAACCACATTGATTAACATGTGCATGTTGATGCTGCCATATACTTGGCTTTACATATTTAGAGAGCAACAATTTCTTGCTTCTTTGATAACCGTGTGAGTACTATTGATCCAATATGAAATGGACATTTGGAAGTGCTCTACCGATCATCCAAATCTACCTTCATAGTCACTATCCGAATAGCTTATCAATTTAGACTCTTACGAATGTGTATAGGACAACCATGATTGGTCGTACTTTTCACATATCTCCGAATTCTCTTAACCGCACCAAAGTGATTTTTTTTGGGTTTCTCCATGTATTTGCTAACAACTCCGAGTGAGTACTAAATATTAGATCATGTGAAAGTTAAATACCTTAAACTTTCCACCAGACTTTTAAATAATGTTGGATTCACTAGCTCTCTGCTGGAATAATTTCAGAGCTTCATTCCCAATTCAGCTAGTGTAACTACTGGCTTGCAATTCTTCATTCTAAACTTTTTTAAAACTTGCTCACCATAATTCTCATGTACTATGAATATCACATTTTTCATTTGCCTAATTTCAATGCCAAGAAAGTAAAACACCGTCTGTCATCTCGATTTCCTTCATCATTGCCTTCGCGAACTCTTCATATAAGGTTGGGTTATTTCTACTGGGAATCATATCATCAACGTAAAGGGATACAACTAATGTGTCATAGTTTTCCTTATTTATGTACATAAGACATGTTCATATTGGCTCTTGACGAAAACATACTTCTTAAAGTACTCGTCAATTCTCATATTCCAAGCTTGTGGGTACTTGTTTCACAAGTCGTATAAGGCTTCTTCAGATGATAAACTTCATCTTCTTGACATTTTCTTTGATATATCCATTTAGCTGCTCAATATACATTTTTCTTACAGATAAAAATTCAAGAATATCGACTTCACATCTATGATAAAATTTTCATTTATTTTGTGTTGCAAGTGCTATGGGAAATCTGGTTGGTATCAATTCTTACAACTGGGGTGAACAGTTCATCATATTCGATTCCAAGTCTATACTTATAACCTTTGACAATAAACCTTGCTTAGTGTTTTTTCACTTTTCCTTCTTGATTTATTTTTATCTTGTAGACGCATTTACACCAATTGTTTTATTCCCCGCTGGAAGACTTCTTAGCTCTCTTGTAACATTTTCTTATATGGAAGAAATTTATTCATTCATAACATCCTTCAATTTCTTGTCATGAGCTACATGTTTATATGTGGTAAGATCACATTATGCCATGAAAAATAGTGAGTGGTTCAAAGGTTCAGTAGTATGATAGATTTCTGTTAGACTTCTTATTTTTGAAGCCACCCCCTTGAATTGTTACTGTCATTAAAATTATCTGTTCTTCAATTACGTGATCCTTGAAATATTGGATCAGGACTTCATGGAGGACTTGCACCACTATCGTGGTTATAGTCTTCAAAAATTATATCTTTGTCATCATCATCTAAAAATAAATCATGGATTGTATTTTCTTCCTTATTCCACCATAAATAATCTTTTTCGTCAAACTCAACATCACGTGAGATGATCAATGTCCTTCTGGCTCTCCATGACTTTTCAACTTTAAAACTATGTTTGTGTTGTTTACATTTAACCCAGGATTCACATAGTTGATCTGGTAGATCAATTTTCAGTTATCTGTCCGCCATCTTTGTCCTCGATATCAATTTTAGACTAGAAAATTCAAGATAACCAAATCATAAATGACAGGGCCATGACTTGTTATCTTTTAAGACTGACTTCATGCACTTTAGTAGCCTTTTCTGAATATCAAGTATGAAAAGATGATTTCTTATCATTTCAACTTTACATATTAGCTCTCCTTTGTTGTTTCTTAAGGTGAGAGAACAGTCTTTCATATGCACATCATAACTTTCCCCAAGAGTTGACCCGAAATAACAATATTGCTTTTTAAAGTTAGGACGTAGTAAACATCTTCTATGTACCTTCATTCTCTATTTGATAAGGTAATTAGGAGTTTACAATTTCTATTAACAGGAGTCTTTGAAGAGTCTCCAAATGTGACATCTCCACGTACTGATGTGTCCAAATTAGTAAAGCACACTTTTCGACCACACATGTGGTTGCTAGCTCTAATGTCGAGATGTCAACTATTTTTCTCGCATTTATCATCACCTCGATAACTAAAGAAAATGGATGATTCGTCAATATTTTCTTCAGATGATTTTAAGAAATGATTTCTCTCCCTTCTTNNNNACCTCACCTTCACCACCTTGTTGTCGAGATATTCCTCTTCATTTGATTGAGGTCTTTCATAAGATTGAGATATACATACTCGACTAGCTTTTTCACATGGGTAGGAATCCCTATGACCACCATGATTGTCTCGTCCTTGCTCGTGGTTATTTGATATTTGGTTACCTCCAAAATAATCCACTTTACAAAGCATAATCATAACTTGTATCATCCTCTAGATTTATCCTCATCTCATTACCATGAAGAGACTCGATGATCTCTTCAATCAAGATTTGCGATAAGTCCTTTGCTTCTTCAATTGCTGAAGGTGACAAGGACTTAGAAGCTTTTCCATCACTTTCACAACGTCAATAGTTTCTCCATTTCTTCTTATCTCATTTGTCACTGTTTGCAAATATGTGTCATAGCTATTATTGCTTTCAGTGTTTAACATTTTCATGGTCTCATAATCACCTCGAAGTGATTGTAGTCAAACTTTCTTGGCTTTCTCAACCCTTTGTAGAGATATTTGTAATATCTTCCAAGCTTCTTTTAAAGTATTTGCACCAAATATTTTCTCGATAGTTGATTTTTCAATTCATTGAAAAATAAGTAACAAACCCTCCCTATCTCTTTTGTGCATTTCCTTCGTTACCCCTTTTTGTATGGTTGTCAAGACATCTTCAACTGATGCATCCTCGAATTCAGTATATCCTTCTTTAATAACATCCGATATTTTTTGTGACGCTAGAAGATATTCATTTGAATACTCCAATTTCTATAGTTGATTATATTCAATTTTGGAATTTATGGTTGCATTAAAATTACCATTTTCCTAAAAAAAACTTCAGCTCCGGACACCACCAGTCGAAGACGTAATGGACCTCAAGCATAAACTACAATATACTGCTGCATTTTCTTGCCATTATGATAGAAGCTGCTGCTCAGAAGAATGAGAATTTATATAGGGAAAACTATAGAAAGGGGGTATGAACTACCACAGTTTTACAAATTACGGGTGTAACTACCATTTTTTGCAATTTACAGGTATTTCAGTTTTGGGACTGTTTTGTAAATAAATATTTTTCAATCAAGTCCAGATCTAATTTAAACTAATTACAAACTCACCCTCAACAAAACTAATCTAACCTAAATTACCCATGTTAATGTAAGCAAGTGTAGATTAAGATGAAGTTAATGTTAACTGTTGAACAAATTTAATGAATGTGTGGTTAGGTTAGTTTTGTTGAGGGTGAGTTTGTAATTAGTTTAAATTAGATCTGGACTTGATTGAAAAATATTTACTTACAAAACAGACCTAAAACTGAAATACCTGTAAATTGCAAAAAATGGTAGTTACACCCGTAATTTGTAAAATTGTGGTAGTTCATACCCCCTTTATGTAGTTTTCTCATTTATATATGGAAAACACCATGAAAGATTTAAAACGACCACCTCGTCCTGTTTTACATGGACAGATACAAACTGTAGGCAGCAAGACATTCAGATTTTAGAGGCGAAAGTTTCACAATTATCAACGAGCTATACCTTTCCTATGGATGAAAAAATTGAAAACAGAGTAAAAGTAACACGAGGAATTAATAGGAAAGTCTGATGAACACATAATAAATGCCCTGTATCCCATTTGGTACAAAGTGTCGTAATATTAAGGTCAAAAGCACCGGAGGGAATCTGGCAGATTTTACACAGTAGGTGGGCACATGGATGAATTTCTGGGTCAATCAATGGGGACTACAAGAGTGAAGAGTCCTCGTTTTGGTGAAGCACAGCACAAAGATCAGGAATGGAGAGTCGCTCTACAGGGGCTGGATGATGGACCCCACTTGTTTCACCTGCCGCATATGCTGGATGGAGTTCGGACTCCTCGCTCGCTCCCGTTGTCATCTTCTATTTCACTCATGTCTAGAGTGAGGCAGTTGTTGCTGACACTCAATTCGGAACTGCCATTGCTGCTTGTCGCGAGAGGCGAGTCTGAGACGCTCATGGTTCTACCTCGAGTGGGAGGTCCTCCGCCTGATCCTGATCGCACACTGTACATTGAAGATGCGGGAATGTTTGTCATCAATGGCCGGAGATTTCCTGGAATGCTGCTCCTGATATCCTGAGAGAATAGAAGAAGCGCGATGTGATGACATGATCAACAAGTTTGAGGTAGCGTACAATCTTAATTAAAGACAATAAGAACTTTACTCGGTCATTCCCAAATGAGAAAATAAAAGAACATATTAGGGGAGAGCATCGGTCGGTTAACCGAACCGAATTAACCGAATTTTAAAGGTCTCGACTGATAACCGAACCGAATTATATGGTTAACCGATAATTCGGTTAATTTGGTTATCGGTTAAATATCAAATTAACCGAAATTAACCGAATTAACCGAACAAATAATAAATATTTTATAAAATCAATATATTTATAAGTAAAACAACTATATTTTATTTAATAATTTTATCTTTTGGTAACCGAACTCAAAAATTTCTCTTCCGTTACCCAAACCGAATTAACCAAATTTTGTTCGGTTTTTGACCGAATTAACCGATTCACCTAATTAAACGAACCGAATTAATTCGGTTAAGCTAGATCGGTTCGGTGAATCGGTTTTTGCCGAAAAATGCTCTCCCCTAGAACATATAACCAAGGGGGAGATTGACTAACAGAAATTTTACAGTGCTCTCAGTAAATCATGGCACACTCCATTATCAAACTCAGGAAATATGACATGCCTA
>NQLW01000010.1:927880-966032 GCA_002312845.1 Kalanchoe fedtschenkoi
GATGTCAATGTTGCTCGTCCTGTTGGTGTAGCAGGCCTTGATCCTGGCCCCCCTGATGACGAGGGCCTACGAATTCCGGTACTCGAAGAAACTGGGCAAGAAGCTGGTTGCTTGGGAACTAAACTGTTTCTCTTGGGAATCTCGATCTGAGGGTTAGCTAGCTGAAAACATATGAGGGAAATATTAGACCGTATTTACAAATAGATCTATGCATGCTAAACTTGCCGCACACACACACTCGAAGAAGAGAAAATAGGTAAATATGACTAGAAGTGACTTGCACAGATCACCAGCTTTCATGAAATAGAAGCACATATTCAGAAAAACAGTACGAATCTATTTCCCTACACTTTATGACTAAACTAATTTGTTGCATGAAATTTGAAGGACACATATGGTTGTTACCCGAGATTTCAGCGATGCCGAGCGCCCTTTAGGAGTCCCGAGCTGACTCATATAGGTCTTTTGCCCTTCCATCTCCAGTGAAGGGAAAAGTGGAGTACCAGGTGGAGTTAGAAGCCTGAAACGATACGATAAATGTTATGAAAAAAATATACAACAAAAAAAGCCTCTTTTTATCCGTCTGGCATTTCCTCTATACGGTTAACTTTGCAAGTCAGAGCTGGTTTTACAGAACTTTAAATGAAGCAATGCATGCCAGTATGCCACCCTCTGCCCCAGGTTGTGCTAACAGAGCACAGCAACTAGCTTAAAATGACTGCTGGACCATATAGAGTCGTCACCAGTACCCCGAAGTCATTTACACATACGCCAGTGACAAGTTTTATTCTATATACGCAATGATAAAACACATAGCATCGAACAAGTCCAAAATGACCTCATATTCTACAGTTAAAGATAAATATAGAAGGCGTCATTAACATGTATAAGTCCACAAAACTAAATGAATGTACAAACAAAACCAACGAGTAATTCCAGCTGTTGGCTGGCTCTTTACAAGTTTTGATGCTGATATAAAACTAAGAAAAGAGTAATAACACACTGCAGAATATGTAGTACTAACGGAGATAGTCCTTAGATTGCATAGTAAACTTTGATCTTATGAGAAGATGATAAGTCAGCGAACATGAGAACTCCACTTTTATTGAAACAGAAGAGGCAATGGAACATTACCAGTCATAATCATTCTTGTCATTTTCTGAATTTAGAAAATCATCAGGACCGGTTTTTCGCAGCGGTGCAGGCGTCGATGCCGGAATATTAAATATGGGAGAAGTGCCTGGCTTTGAACCTGAGTTTAAGAAACAAGAAACGTAAAAGTTAACCCGTGCTAAAGACCCGAACTTTAACTTGTTTAACATTCAATTTGTCCCTCCCAAGCACGCTAATAGAGAAATCACCACAGCCCCACAAATGAAACCATCAAATAGAAATTATTGGATATAGCTAATTAATAAATAAGCATTCTACGCAGTCAACATGCTGCAAAACATGTCTCAAAAGCTAACAGGCCAATGGAAATATGGACATCAAAAACCTCGGAAATTTTCAAAATTAAATAGACAAGTGAAAACCTAGAGGAGCATCGAAGTCATCAGAGTTGTGGAGCAGAAGACTATCTCGCTCCTTCTCCCGTTCTTTCTCACGCTTACGCATCTCCAAGAACAAAGCGAGGTCCTCCTCCTTCTCCTTCATTATCGAACTTCTCAAACTGGCAGCCACTTGCTGCCGCTGCTTCACCGTCATTTGCGAGTCCTGTGCCCTAAAACTCCGATTCATCCCTAAATTCCAAACCCCACGAAACCCCAACAAACAAAAATCCCAAATTCCAACAGATCCGAGCAAAGGCCCTCACTTCCTTCACACGCCTGGAACCCACGGCCGCACCAAACCACTCATTACCTCACAACCCCCGGATCTGAAATTCAGCTCAGAGACCCCCTAATACCAAACCAACATTCCAAGCTACGATTTCTCTCTCCACTCACGACCTCCAGCTGCAAAATTTGGGGTCCTTTCTGCTCAGGTCTGGCCTTTGCCGAATACTAAAACTACTCACAAAGCGTGGTTTCGACAAAACGCTATTCTTGCGTAAACACAGTCAAACCGGGAACCCAAACATCACTATAAAGTCACACAACGAGCTCCAGCGCACAGGGGTGGCCGGGTGGGAGCTGGAGCGGGAGAAAGAGAGAGAGAGAAATGGTGCCTGAGAAGAATCACGGATTAAATTTCCAGGAGGTTTTTTTAGTAGCAGATCAGACGAGGTATCGTGAGATCGAAGAACAGCGAGAGTGGCAAAAATGTAAATATTTGACGTTTCGAGGGCAGACCGGAGAGATCGAATGCGGCGATTTTGAATAAATATGTCTTCTTTGTCTCGACTCGAGTCTCGACAGTTTTCATTTTCGGAACGCTGTTGGATTTATTAATGCTTCAATGTTTTTGTCTTCAAATAATCAAAATAATTAGTGAAGGTGTAATAATTTGATTCTAATCAAATTTTAATAAAACTTAAAATGAATCATTTTTAATTAATTTAATTGAAATAAACCGTTAATTTTAGAAAATCAAATAGAATCAAGTCATGTGATTTGAATCGGTTTGATTTAATTTTTTCATAAAGTTTATTTAAAAATTAAGGGACTCATTATGTAAATAGTAATATAGATTGTATTAATTTATATTATATGTGCAATTAAATTTATATATACTTAAAACTATAATACTAATTTAATTTGATTTGGTTTGATTTAAAAAAAAACCAAAAATCAAACTAAACCATTAATTATCAATTTTTCAAAAATAAAATTCATAATCAAACCACTAGCATTCTAAACTGAACCAAAATTTATTCTATTAATTGATTAATCAATTTTTATTTACACTCTTACAATTAGCTTATTTGGGTAATATGAATATTGAACAGTTCACCTTAATAGTGACGCTCATACTCACTGCAGGTCAATTCACGCGCACCTTCAGCGCATGCGTTACCAACAAAACTTGAAACCAGAATTTTGAGATTATTAGATAACAACCAAGAGTCATAGACCACCAAATCAACACCTTGTTGATATATCGATTTGCTGTAGTAGAAGATTGTCGTGATCTCTCAAAAGACATCGCAACTAAAACGAAAGCGACAGGAAAACATAAACGTCTTTTTCTATTTGACCAAAAATTTCGTTTGATTAGATTCTAATATATACTACACAATAGTGTGAAGAAGGTTTTGGTCAGGTTCGAATGTATGTATCAAAATGCATAATTAAGCGGGTTTAATCAAATCTAATTTTCTATTTATTATAAAACCATTCAAATCGGATAGGTTTTATACTGAACCGGTCACATATTAATTTATAAATATTATGTTAATAATTAATAATTAATACATTCTAGTAATTATAAATAACTATTTATATTAAAAATGAGTATATTGGGTTTCAAACTCATAACTAGGGAAGAACATTGTTCGGTTAAAATCGATCCAACGAATTGATATAGTTTAATCGAATTATTTTGGTTTGGTTATTTAAGTCAATCGGTTAATTTGGTCAAAAATTAATTTTTTTTAATTAGTTTGGTTCGGTTAGTGGAAGAAATTTTTTTGAATTCGGTTAACCGAATTAGCCAAAAAATAAATTTATTAAATAAAACAATTATTTCATATAAATATATTGATTTTATTAAATATATTTATTTTGTTTGATCAATTTCAGTTAATTGGATATTTAACTGATAATTGAATTATAAGTTAACCGTATAATTTGGCTCGGTTATCCGTCGAAATTTTTATAATTCGGTTTGATTAACTAAACAACAATTTGATTCGCTTAACTGAGTGATGCTCTCCCCTGCCCATAACTTTTCAATTTCCAGACTTCTTTTCTAATCCTTGGCTAAAATCTAAGGGAAATTGAGAGGTAATTTTTTGTTTGGTTTAGATAAAATTAGTGAAGGAAAAATAGATAGAAACATAGAGTGTTTGAGATTTTCTGCATGATTTTTCTTTAACCAAATAAGAAAAAATGAGATTGATTCCATGAGAATTCACTTTCTCTTAAATTTTCATTTCGTCATCATTTGCCTAAACCAAACGCAACCTTAATTTTTGTAAATTATTCACTCAAAAGTAAAATTACTAACATTGAATCGGTGAACCAAAAATTGGACACATGACTAATGTTATTTCTGATCTGATTTTAATAATTTCTCCCTCTATGTTCTTTTATTTGTCACTTAACAAATTTATTTGTCCATTTTTTACTTATCACTTAACAATTTTAAAAGTGTATTTAAATTTAATATCAACAACAATTTACCAAACTTATTTTTTTACGAAATTTAATCTTATTCGAATGGAGTATGCTTGAACATGTAACCTTGAGAATAGAAATGCAGCACCCAATCATGTTTGCTATCATACTCCAATGGCAACACGAGGGTAACAGTTCCAATGCCGACACTGAGGGTGGGTTTGGTTAAGGAAAAGTTTTATTTAAAGAAAAATTGGATGAAAAATAAGGTGAAAATTAATTTCTTCATGGAATTCATTTCATTTTTCACTTATTTGTTTAACATGAAAATTTTAAAAGAAAATGTCATTTTTTATTGTTGTTAATCAAAATTTTTCATACAATTTTCCATCAAAAATTTTTTCATGAAATTTTCCATTTAAACCAAACAAAAAATTTCTTTAACTTTCCGCATAATTTTTCTTTCAATGAAACTTTCATTAAACCAAACAAAGCGTGAGGCAAATTTCCATTCCATGCATAATTGGAAGGCCTTTTCTGGCTTAGAAAAAGTTAGAGAACAAAAAATAATAGAGAAATAGAAATATTGAGATATCATATAATTAAATAAAAATTATGTAATTTCGGCTTCTAGCTGTCACCTTGTTAATGTCACGTATACAATAAATTAACTTCTAACATTACTTTAATTTTAATTTATTCAATCACTCACCCAAAAATAATAACAATAATTTCATAATATGTAGCAATAATGGTGGTTATTAGAACTTAAAATAACGCGACCTTAAATGGATATTTCAATTCTGAAGTAACAGAAATTAATCTGAAAATGAATTTTTTATGTATATTAATTTTCTTTTTGTTAGTTAGCATAGAAAATCAAAAAGAAAATCATCAAAACTTTGTTTAATTTTATTCATTATTTATTTTATTTTGAATTTTCCTCCAACTTCACCTAAATCAATCATGAATATTCCTTTGATACGTTTCACATTTATGCTGAAGCAAATGGAGTCTAATCGTTGGTAGGTGCGGCTGGCGGAGGAATTAAATTGAGCTGTTTGGGGGTATCGAACAGGTAGCATGTCAATAACAAATTAGCAGTTGTGGACCGACACGAGTACATTTTTAGGATTTGAATCCGAGTTTTATAAGTAAGCTGTAAACGTCATTTATATTGGTTGAGAATTTAGATGCGTTTAATGGGAAAATAAAATATGAGGTGTTATCTTAAATAAGTTAAATATCGAACAAAATACATATTTTTCATTTTTTTCTTTTAAGTTTTAGGGATTGAAGGGTTCTAATATGTTAGAGTGTTTTACTTTTAGGGTTTTAAAGTTTTAGAATTTTTCATATTTTTAGAATTTTATGATTTTTGGAGGTTTAGAATTTATAGACACTTGAATTTAGGGTTTTGTTTCTTATGATTTAAAGGTTTTAGGGTATTTACAATTATGTCTTAAACATCGTAAAATATTAAAACGAAAAAAAAAAATGATGTTATTTTGATAATTTCTCATATAACTTATATGAAGTGGTCACCCTATATCCACCAATTAATTAACCATGCATGTTACTTACTAATCCAACGAGATAAGACACCAGATTAGGTAATGGTAGTTGGCGACATTTAACCAATTATTAGAAAGTGTGAGGACTTGGATGTAAATTCGTAAAATGCAGTAGTGAACCTGCTTCAATTCCATTAGAAGGCCGAAGAAGATGTTGCTGCGAATTGGGGAAGGCGGCCTCATGACATAACGGGTATTGACTATTGACCATGATTCGAAGTATCAATCATTTGTTGTCACATGCAAAATAAAATTTTAATTATATTACAATTTTTAATTACCGGAAATATGTTAATATATTATTGGATTTTAAAAGTCAAACGATAAAGTTATGATTGTTGTTCCGAATCTTGATTTACAATATGAAAGTGAGAACCAACCGATGTCATTGGAAGGTACTCTGCTCATCAGTGGCGGAGTCACAAAAATTTTTCGGGAGAATAAAATTCCATAATTAAAATTTTGTGAATTTGGGGGTGTAAAATTAAAAATTTCGTTGAAATTATACAATAAATTTATTTTATATATATATAATTTTTTTTTTACCCCAGATAAAAGAATTTTAGGTGGGATTCGGGGGGGGCGGCTGCCCCCTCTGCCCCCTGGATCCGCCTATGGTGCTCATTGCTACAAATTATTAGCAGCTTTCTAAAAGCTTTCAAACCATTCCTGCATGGTTATTAAGTCGTCTGTAAGATATCTCTCGAGACGTCATATTAATATTTAACTAGTTAGTTTGATGTATAACTCAACTATATTTGTTGAGGTCAAGTTGAATTTTTTCTTGTGCATTAATCACATTCATTTTAGATGTGGTGTGCTGGTTGAAATGATTCAGTATTTGAAAGGATGATCATAATCTTTATTTTTTTTTAAATTTTTGAGCAAGGTGAGCCTTACATGATTGTGTGAGAAATAAATTTTAATGGAGTCAAGTGCATTGTTTTAAGTGTAGCTGCAACTTGAGGGCCCTCATTTTTCATACTGGACAGGGTCTCTAAAACTTCTGGACCGACCCTGCAACAGAGATGGAAAATGAAGCAGCATTGCTAAACAAGCTATTCAAAAACTCATACGGATGGCATAGAATTCGGTAGTGTTTATTATTTTTTGTTGTTATTATTGAATATAGTAAATTTTGATTCCAATTTAAATTTTTACATAATTTCTGGTCATTTTACAGTTACTTTTCGATTAATCTTTAATTATATATTATTTTTATTAGAAAACATTACTTTTGGCCTGGGATTAGTCGAAAAATCATTGCCTTTTGTAATGGATACTTTTGAATATAACATTGCTGGTTAGCGAGTAATGTGGGTCCGGGCCCGTGGGGAGACTGAGCTGTCGTATTTCCCGCCCACGACCAAATCTGATGAAAATATTTCGGTTGCTCGATCAGTAGAACTTTTGAACTTAGTGTAACTAAAAATTTTAATTTGGGATACGTAGAAAAAAAAAATTTAAACTGAATGAGGTACAAAAAATAAAAAATATAATATTTTAAAGCTTAATTGAGGATATAATTTTTTTTAAAAACTGATTGGGGGTAAAAAAATTAAGAGATATCATATTTTTAGACTTAATTAGGGGTACAAAAATTAAAAATATATAATTTTTACACTAAAATAGAAACGTTTTGTCGGAACCTGGGTGAACAACGGTCCCCGCTGTCCACCATGTGGTACCGCCACTGTGTGTAGCTATTTTTTTTAAAAAAAGGATCAATAGTGATTTTTCACTGTTTTTCTTGAAGATTCGAACTCGAGAGTTATAACTTCTCTCAAGTGAGACACTTATAAACTGAGTTACCCCTGCTGGTGAATTTGTTTCGCTCAATTGCTACTAATTGCCTCGGATCACTACGTATTCTATCACTTCTTATAATTTAATCTTATGCTTGTTGAAACTGTTGACCTTGCGTACGCATTTTGAGAAACATAAGTTACTCGATGCTTTCGTGGCCAGATGAATTCTTGATTTGTAGTTACAGTGACTTTCAAAGCTTGCTGATCCAAAATAGTTGGATCAGTTTTCATTCAGAAATTTTAAATTTTGTTTAGTCAATTTGCCGCTTAAACTCCTGATTTGTTTGTCATAATTGATAGTAAGAAATAGCAATAAAGCCGATCTGGATCCGGTTGCGTAGTAAAAAATGACGTCATTTTATTTGTGTATAGGTTATTCAACTTAAAATGACGTCATTTTGAACCTAAGCAAGTCATATATTTGATTTGGTTTGATTTTTAAAACTATAATGGCTCAACTCGGTTTTATATTTTTGAACCATTCAAAAGTGTTTCGATGCGTAATTTTAATTTAAGACCAAATCGAACCAAATCTACTCGCACTCTCTTTTGAAGTTCTTGCTGTAAGACTCTTTGGAAGGTGGAAAAATTCCATCGATGGAGTCTTTCTCCGACCACGTCAGTCTAGTTGTCATACGGCCGTTGTCGGCGGTGCTGTTTGTCTTCTCATTCATTCTGATCGGTAAATTTCGTGTTCTGAATTCAATTTACTGTCTTTGATTGTTGATTGGAAAAATATGCGATTTTAGATTTTCGTTGATCGATTTTGAGAATTAGGGTTTTGACGAGGGGTTGAATCGGTTGGAATCAGGTTGGGCGTTGGCGTGGAAGCTGGTGCTGGTGCATGTTCCGTTGGTGCAGGAGATTTTTGGGCTGAAGAAGAAGCAGTTCAAGCCTAAACCCCCAACTCGCCGGCTGTCGAAATTGTACAGCGCCATGGAAGCTCGGAACTCGACCTCCCCATGGTATGTTGTAGATTTTCATGTTCACTTTTTATGGATTTAATCTGGTTGGCGCTGCTGCTGATCACTCATCGTAGTTGGATTGAAAATTTATTTTTAGAACAGTGAAGAATTAATCAACTGAGGAAGTTGAATGATGTTAAGAAACACTGATTTCTACAATTAGCAAGAAAGTTAGGAAACCGGTTCTCAACAGCAATACATGCCTAAGAACTTGCTTCTTTGACTTCGTTCATGTTTGGGAGGTCGAATTGTATAGGCCAGTTTATGTCATTGAAGTTTTTATTGTTGATGAATGTATGTGTGATTCTCTTATGTTCCATTTGAATTCCAGTGTTGTATATCTACCTGATTGTCCTATATGCTACAATGTTTAGTTGGTTTATTTATGGTTATGGTTTGCTGATGAATAATACTTCTATAAGTTATCCGCGCATGGGTAGCCAAGCCTGTTGATGGTTCTGTGTACGAGACAGGTTAGCTTGATCCTGTATTCGATTCCGGACTGACTCTGGCCAAGTTTAAATGACCTGAAATAACCGGGGGTCGTATCTGCACGGCTCTTAGGGTTGCGACCCTCCCTAGAGTTTCTTCCGCATCAAATTCGCGTTCCAAAAATGAAATAAAATTTAGAAGTTAATTTGTGTCATGCTTAAATGGGAATACCACGGGGAAGCCTTCCTTCTATCCGTCTGCCGACCTGAAATAAGTATCTGATACACGAAACTTTATTTTTATAATCAGTGTTTTTTTGGAGGTGGGCTCATTTTGGTCAAAAAGAAGAAAATGATAGCCTCAGTTTAAGTATTCATGTTGTGATTTGTGAGTCATTCTGAATAATGAATCCCCTTGTTGCAGCAATTTGATGATTTTACAGGCAGTCTCGAAATAGTAACGGCTGTTATTGTTTCCAGGCCTTGTGATTAGGAGAGTAATCATTTGTCAGGGTAAAAGTTGAAGTAATGTGACATAAGAGCGGTTCGTTGTTGATACATATTGCGAAAGAAAAAATTTAAGAAAGAAATGGAATGTGGAATTTGTTCACTATGATTTTTAATTGAATACTATATCTCACGCTCTTGTTTTGCTTACGTAATCATTGCCCGTGCTTGAATATATACAGGTTTCGAATTATGCCACACGATTTGTTAAGTTTCTAACTATGTCACATGATTTGTCTCATTCGCAGAATGATAACGGTAACCTCATCATCAGATTGTTTTCAAGTGGGCGTGTGGGCTACTAATGGGACACGAAAAAAATGAAACACAGACATTGTGACTTTGTAAATGTATTTGACGTGTCCACAATTGGCTATTAATTTTAGTGTCAGGTTGTGGTGAGGTGATATTATCTTCACCTCATGTCTTGGTTGGAGGACTAGGGAATAATATATTCTATTTCAAAACTAAGGGGAACATTATGTAAATTAAGAACATTATGGACTCAAATCTGAGAGTTCTACTGGTAGATTTAGGTTGTGTTTGGTTTAGGGAAAAAGTGACGGAAAGGAAAATTTGAGGGAAAATCGAAAGGAAATGGAATCTTTGGAGGATTCCATCTAATTTTTTCTTGTTTGGTTTCATAAGGAAAATGTCAAGGAAATTGTTAGGAATCCATTTCATTTTCCATGATCATTATGTGGAAAAATGTCAATCTTTCATCAATTCATGCATCGAATTTGATGAAAATTTATTCAAAAAATGATTATTTATTTTAGATACATTGAATTTGATTGGATTGATTTATTAGAGATAAGACTCACATTTTTCATTTAATTTTTCATTTAATTTTTCATCTATTTTTCTCTCTTTCCTATTTTTCATCTAAACCAAACAAAGAATTTTACTCATTTTTCATCAAATTTTCCTTTCCGCCTAATTTCCCCTAAACCAAATACAGCCTTAGTTAGTTAAAAATGGCCGAATTGAAGAAAGAAGAAGGGACCGTAGGATTTGCAGTAGATACTCAAAACAAAGAACAAATTAATGTCCGAGCAACAGAAGGCATCATATCATAGTCTTGGCTTCACTCTTATGGGATTTGAGCTTGGTATGCTAGATGACGCTTGGGTGTTTCAGTCATGTTCTCTGGCCACCCTTCACCAAAGAATCTGTCACTCCAACATTTTTGTCTGGCATTTAACTTAATTTAATTTCTTGCAGCAAAAAATATTCTCATTTTATGCAGACTCAAAACCATTGCGGCACCACTCTTCAAAAGCTATTAGTTTGATCCATGCACCATCAACAAACGCTTGTGTTATCTTCGTAAATTTTCTACCTCAGCTCTTTGGTTTCTAAATTTTCCTACCTTAACAGAGGAACCGTGAAGAGTTCCCAGCTCTCTCAAAGCTGGCTGGACAGACTATAGAGGCTGATCCGAATGGTTTTTGACTCGAACCCTTACAGCTTTTTGTTTCAGTAGATCTCCGTCATGAACTTGGGGGCTCTTTTATCTCATCAAGACGCTTCTTCTGCCAATCAAAAATGTATTATCAACCATGATATTACAATACCAGAGTATGGATAGCCCAAGTTGGTTGTGAGCCAAGTCACCAAACTGACTTTTCAAATTCTTGGTTTGACAATTTAAGCCTGTCAGATATAAATTCTACTCATGCCGCAACTCTAAACAATCCCTAACAAGCCACATTGCACTCTTCCCCCAATGCACACACTAACCATACACCAAACCTTTACAGAAATTCAAACAAATCCCAACTAGAAGAGAGTATAATGATTATTGTATAAATGTAAATTTGGATTTCCGAAACATGAAGCCCGGATTCAGAACGTCAAAAATTATTTCATGGCTTTCGCGACAATCCAAATTATCATATACAAATTTGATACAAATTACCCATTTATTTAATTTAAATCGCTCTCAGTCCAAATACGGTACACAAATCTGGATCTATATTGAGAAACATAAAAAAATGAAATAAATAAAAAAGAACTATAATTACACATTATTACATTTTTCGTTCATTTGCTTCATTTCGTGAGCACGACAAATGACAAGCATCTAACGGTATCCACATACGTGTATTTTATACCACGTCTGAACCGGAATACTGATTATTTTCAGAATCATGTATTGGGTTCGGTCCCGTGGGTCAAACACATCAGGTGGGTTACTAGGCCTGCGCCTGTGTGATTTAGATGCAAGTTCAACCGGATCATATCCGGACCTAATCTTATTCGGTTTTCACTCAAAACAATATCCGACAATCAATTATATGTGACCGTTTTAGTTTATTCTTTATTAGTCTTGGTTAAACTATAATAATCATAAGCAGACTCTCGTAAAATATTATGATTCTTAAATAAGAATGAATTGATTCTCGAGGCAATCAAATTCTTAGTCAATATGAGTCGATTAACTTTTTTAAAAGGCAGACACTAACAGTATGTTAACTGAAAAGTATTACAAATACTCTCTTATATACACTAGCTTCATATTCTCTTAGGATTCCCTTAAGATTCTAAACTAGAGTAACTCCTTTCATATTGATAACGAGTAAATCCTTTCTATAGTAACTCATTTTATAATTATAACGTAACTCTTAAAATAAAAGAGATCATATCTTAATCATGAATTGAATTGAATGAGTTGGATGGAACTGGATTTAATACCCTCTCGCAAGCTCAAGAGTGAGAATACTCAAAGCTTGTCCCGATTAAATTTATATGAGAAACCACTAAAGACTTTGTGAGAGATTCTGCAAGTTGATCTTGTGTTGACAAAAATTATACTTTTAAATGCCCTTTCGATACCATCGCTCTCACAGAATGATAGTCAATCTCAATGTGTTTCCTCTGAACATGAAATAAAGGATTCAAAGATAAGTAAATGACTCAATATTATTACACCAGAGAATAGGCGCTGATGAAGAGGAACCAAATTTACTCAGTAAAAAGAGAAGCCATTGACATTCAGCAGCAGCACGTTAGCTATGGCTTTAGACTCTGACTCAGTCGAAAAGCGGACAACTATCTTTTGCCTTTGAGAATACCAAGAAAACAAATTATGACGTAAATATATAATAGATGCGCTAGTAGAGTGACGATCATTAAGATAACAGGTCTAATCTGATGAGGACATCACGTTAAAGAACCTACTGGCCACATCAAATTTCAAACGATCGTTACTCTCAAGTCTGAATATTGGTGAAGGCCCATAAGTATTGTTGGAAGATCTTGAAGTCTTCTTTTAATTAGATTCAGCCACGTGTCAAAATTCCAACAGATCTATCCAGAATTGTCTAAACAAATTTTATCATTTTCTAAAATAAGTCCGAAAAGAAATAAGTCCGAAAAGAATTTGGGTTTTAGGCTTAAGTTAGAGTGATAACATAATTTGGACTTTGGGCCTCAACCTTTTAATTCAAGTCCTAATATCATCAGGTTTAGAAATCGAAATTATTTTAGGAGAAACTCTAGTCTTATGAGCATTAGAAATCCTAATTAGTTTAGCAGAAGCCCTAGCTCCTACCTTATAAACAGATAGCTATAGACATCTTTTTCAGTTGAATTTTTAGTCGTTGTTTCTTTTTCTAGTATTCGCGTGGTCGACTAGATCGCCCGTTTACGTGTCTTTAGAATCCCAACTACTGTTTTATTTCGTATTTATTCTTCAGACCGATTTACAAATTCAGTTGCTTATTCATCTTTTCTTACTAGTTCTTCATTTTTTTTGCAGGTATAAGGAACTTCGTGGTTAGATTGATCGTGCTTCCGCAAGATTGATAGCGCTTCTTGAGCAAGTGTAACGATTGGTAAGGCGCAACGTCCTAGATAGTTGTAGTCGGATTGCCAATGTGTCCTCCACCTAAATCAAAAAGATATCTCATCAAAAGATCAGACCACACAAACCTCTATCAATTGGTAATCAAAGCTCAATTTTTCAGTGAGAGATTTCTAAATTTTACTAAGTCTCTCCCTCCCACCTGCTACACAAAAACCCAAAAAAAAAAATTTGTTATTGAATTCCAGATTTCAGCTAGATATTTTTTTTCCTTGTTCCCTCTCGTTATTTTCTTCTTGGTTCTTGGCTTGTTGAATTTTCTGCCGCATCATCGTGTGTAGTTGCTGGTCTAAGTTTCTTGTCGTTTTGAGTTTTGAGTTCTAGCACATTTAGAATTTTATTCTCTATTTAAAATTATGGATCTCGAATTTCTTAGTGAACTACTACACCTATTTTTATTTTTTTGTAACAAAAAACTTTTGAACTTCTACAAAAAAAATGAGTCCGGGAAAAAATCAATGAAAAAAATAATATTCAATGTGAAAAAAGACAAAGAAAGAAAGCAAATCAATTGCAGAAGCTCTAGTTCTAATCACTATTTGTGATAGTTTGTTCTCTAATCCTTGACCACATTTTCGGAAAAGTAAAATATACCTGTAATTTGTTGGGTACAAACTGGATCATATTTGAGAATCCTCAACCGTTAGACTCTATTTGAATCATGGAAAATGAGAGAGAATGGAAAATTTAAAGAAAACTTGAAAGAATTTCATGTTTTGCTTTACAAAGTTAGTGGAAAAGAAAACTGAATGAAAAATCAGAAGAAAAGCAATTAAAATAAATTAAAGAGAGTTGTGAAACATTTTTTCCATTTTTCCATTCCAACCAAACAAAACAAAATCAAATAAAACACATAAAATTTCATTTTATTTTTTCTCTAATTTTTCTTACAACAAACAACTCCTTAGTTATATATCAGATAACTGCTAGAAATAGATAGTTTTTTGTTACCTTTTTATATATAATTTAGTTTTTGTTAGGCCCATGTGGTTGGGGTGGTGTCTATCACATTGTCGTATGTTTGGCGATCTTAACTACTTTTCCAACTCCACGAGATGTTGATGTTTCTCCCACTCACTTTGATTCTATCCATTGTTAGCCAAACGCCATTTGATCCATTTTTTTGGTGCCCTTTCATCAACTTTCTTTGTTGTATTTATACACTAAAACGTGCGCGCATGTTTGGCGGAAACACATGCATGAGCGCCCTCTGGTATAAATAACAGGAAAAACCTTAGAGGTTTTCGATTATCATATTTATTCAATTGCAATCTGAACTATCACGATTTTCAAAAATGATTTGATGAAAAAAAATCGGACTGATTTCTTAAAATAAAGTTTCTCTTTACATTCATAAACTAATATTATTACAAGAATTAGAGTCGTGTGCGAAAACTCCGACGTTTGGTTATGAAAATAAATAATATCGTTCTGTGCATATAAACAAAACCACGTCTCTTTTCATACTCAATCATCCATAATCCTCAACAAGTTTAATAAGATCAGTTATATTTAAGA
Organism: Kalanchoe fedtschenkoi; assembly: GCA_002312845.1. Taxonomy (NCBI): domain Eukaryota; kingdom Viridiplantae; phylum Streptophyta; class Magnoliopsida; order Saxifragales; family Crassulaceae; genus Kalanchoe; species Kalanchoe fedtschenkoi. Next base: position 942,772 of record NQLW01000010.1, read on the forward strand.
AACCGAACAAATTGATCTTAAACATCATTCGAAATCAGTTCAATTTTTTTTTCATCGCATTTTTTTAGAAATTGAGATAGTTCCAACTGTAATTGGATAAGTGACGACTCTTCATGGTCCATTTTGAGTTTTCCCCCCTAAAAAAATAAATGATGAAAATAGTTAGCCAAATGATTACATTGATATGATTGAATATTGATGATGTAAAAGAACCAGTCTTATTTTTGGCGCACGTAGTTAGGCTGTCCCTCGTACCCCACTACTAGATTCTACTTCAGGAAAAATGTTAGGCAAGACAAGAATGTTTTGCTGTTGCTGTATGGACAATGGAAGATGACTAATAAAACGTGCTTTAAGTTTTAACTACCTATTCCATTGGCTATTGGCCAAATATTAAGGTGGTTTGTCTGTTATCCGTAAGATTTCGGATTCGAAATCCTACGCTTATAGTTGAATGTGTATATTTCTTTATATTTGTTTTAATACCTACGGTATATATTGACATTTTTCATAAAAACAAAAAATCCTCACTAATGCTGAATTAGAGAATCGTTTACTTTTATACATGGATAGTTGCATTTCCTCAAGACATTATTCCACTTAAATTATTTAAAATTAGATTTGTATATATAATATCCTATTAATATCCCATTTTCCCTTAATATTATCATACTAGTTGAATTTTAAGGAAATATTAATTACCAAGATTCAGAATGATAAGAGTGGTAATTGATCTATATCAAATATTCAAGAGACTCAATTAACACAATTCAAAAGTTGAAAGTTGATCTATCTAAAATATTTAAAATAATCAATCATCATAACTTCAAATGTGAACTATAATAATTCATTATCTTGAATATTTTATAGAGATATTTCGACTATTCCCACATCAACACAAAGTACTTTGTACTCAAACACAAAGTTATTTATAATACTTTAATATAGATGCCCTTAAAACCTTGGACGATTTTACTTTCTATAATTCTATTATAAATATTTATCGACACTTCATCAATACTAGTATACTAATATGTGATGTCCGATGAAACCTTTCACTAGGGAAAATAAAAGATAGAGAAACATGAATGAAAGTTAAATGAATTTCTATATTTGCCTTAAGAAAAGTTAAGGGAAGCATGGCGGAAAACTATAAAGAAAAGTTAATTAAATTAAAAAATATTTAATATATTTTTTTTATGTCATCCAAATCAAATAAGAGTTTCATTTTCCTCACCCTAGAATTATTCATAAACTTGATATATAGAAGGATAAGTTTATTATTGACTTTATTATGAGATAAAATGGTAATTAATAGCAGCAACTAGGGCAAAACAATGAAGCAACATAGAATTATGGTCGCTGTCTGAATAGATTGCTTTGCTGCTTATTCATTAATATATAAGAAGGCGGCCTTCATTGCTGGCTAGTTCTTGGTTGGTTGTACGACGACGTTGGGAGACTGAAGAGAGTCGACTTGTGTCTTGCCCTGCGGACCCTTTGTCCTGATGTGCAGCCTGTACTCGTCGAAGGTCATGGGCGCGTAGAGCGCAGGTGAGTCGTGGCTCACCAACTCGTCCAGTGGTTTGATCAGCACGTCGCTTTTGGGGTTGTAGAACATGGCGAGTGATAGACGTTCCTTATCCGAGTTTACGATCACCCTGTGCTCCACACTCTTGTAGATTGCGTTGCTAAGAACCTGTCAGCAATTCATTCACTGATCAGTAGAGAGCGTTAAGGGAAAAGGGGTAGTTTAGTTTGTGAGCGCCTCCCTTGAGAGAGGTTATAGCTCTCGAGTTCGAATCCCTGAGGGAGAAAGTGGAATACCAATATTGATCACAGAGTGTGTAAACTTTAATTAGCTTCGGCCTTCATGTGATGATCACGCATGATTAAGATAGAAGCACAAGCAAGCAAGATGATCAGTTTTTGTATGATTGATTCATCACCTTTGCTTCTCGCATGATTAGGCAGTATTATATTGTATTAATTCGATGAACACTAGCTAGGTGTGCTAGAGTTGTTCATGTTTTGGTCCAAATAAAAAGCAAACCGATTCAATTTCATTCAAAATAATTCAATTTTGATGGTTTAGTTGTTTCGTTGTCAAATTGAACTGAGATATTAAAATTGTTACGGTTCGGTTATCGGTGTTGGTAGTTTATGTTTTGACCGAATTGAAAAACTGAATTATTAAAAAATAATAAAAATAATATGTATTTTTTATTACTTAATTGATATTTGAAGGTAATAATATATTGGTCATTATACTATTTTACAAATGATTTTATCACAAACAATGAAAAAATTTATTTTTTTAAATTTTTGATAAGTTTAATATGAGTTTAAATTGGTATCAAGTAATTAGGAGTTATTTAGAGAGAAAAAAGTAATTTAATCCGTTTTTTGGTTTGGACCAGACCAAAATAAATCAGTTCGATCAAAAACCTGATCGTTGTAAATTTGTTCGGTTTTGAAAATATAAATCCGAATAATATAATTATGTTTTAGATGAAAAACCCTACTAGGTACAAATTTCTATCTAAAATAAGCCAAAACAAGTTCAAATTTAATTTAGGCTTAGTTTTTGTATGCTAAATTTATCCCAAACTAGCAAATTAATATGTCCCTAATTTAAATACCACAGTTTTGAAACTATATTATCTAATTTTTTTCAAATAAAAATAGATAATTGTAATTTCAAACTGCGGTTCTTCCAAAGGACAACCAATATTTCAAGCAACTGTTTTACCTAACAAAACCGTAGGCAAAATCGCAGTTTGAAATAATGATTCTCAATTAAAAACAAATTGAAAAAAAAAAGTCAGCTGATGATTAGGTTATCTTAAATGAGAATGGCTACGCCTCAGCTTCACATGACCACTTGGGGGGACTGGGACCGATCTGAAAAACCCATGTGACAATACAATAATCGGGCCTCGAGCGAGAAATTCTTGTGTGGAAATAATATTTGGAGGTGATTTTGATAAATCATCTGGTTTGTTAAAAAATTAAAAAAATTATGAACCAATGATTAAATATTATATATCACTTTTGACTTTTCAAACTGATACGTGAAATCGCTCCATCGAGTGTCCACAACTGTATCCACCCAAGAATTTGTCGCGGACTTTGAATCAGGAAGTATTAATTTCTCTCGCTATACTATTTTTAGATTTACGAGTTATTGTATATGTGGGTGGTGAGAATTGATACAGTCAATCGTAGTGTGTAGAGGAGTTTATTTACCTGGATCTGGTCCCCGATGTTGACGATGAAGGCATGCGGAGCTGGCTTTACAGTGACCCACTTTCCATCCTTGCAGACCTGGAGCCCTGGGACATGGTGGTCAGGTAAGAGCAGGGTCATCCCCCCGGGATCCGAGTGAGATGAGAGTCCTAAGGTTAGGTCTGGCTCCGGACACTTGGGATAAAAGTTCACTCGCATGCAGGCCCCGAACCCTTCTTCGCCTCCGAACGCATTCTGCAACCTGTTCTCATCCAACCCGATATTCACCGACAGGGCTCTCATTAACTTTTTGCATAGCTTCACCACCTCTGATGAGTATTCCTCGATCACGTCCCTGCAGTAATGGCATACAGAAGAATATATATATATACATGTGTCCATTATTTCAAGAGAGATGATGTGTCTGATAATAACCAAGTAAGGTAACTTCATGTGAATATGATTAGTATGGAGACTTGAAGTTATTTAGAGGACATAATGAATGTGTTATGAGTGTGGAGATTACTTAGGTGGGGCTTCACTTGACAGAAAATTCTAAAGTATGCGGTGGTGCAGGAGGACTAATATATTACCGGCAGGAAGGCGGCAGGGCGGGCCACTTGTTAGGATCCTTGAGGCAAACTGGATGGTAGTGAAGAAAAAAGTAGTCATTCCAGTCCAAAATGGCTCCCTTTTGGACCCCAAGCCTGCTCCCATATCCCTCATAAGTCACAGGATTGTTTGAATACCCTTGCTTCATCTCCATCGGCAAATGGAAGAAACTGCGCCAAATCTCCTTCATCTCATCCATCAACTCGGGCCTAACCCCATGGTTCACCACTTGAAAAAATCCCCACTCCCTACAAGCTCCGGAAATTTGGTCCAAGACCTTAGCCTGATCCACGCCCGCCAAGTCCACCAAGGGTATGTTGGCATCATCATCAGGCTGATCAGCTATCAAAGACGGCCGTTGCTCGGGTGGCTTCACATACTTGGTCGGGATTTTCGGCTTGCCGCTTTCAGAAAGGGACTGAACCCGAGTTACGGGCTCGGGCCAGTCGAATTTTGGGGTACAAATTTCGTTCATTTCTGATGCGCTTGCTAAGAGATAGAGAGAGAGAGAGAGAGGGGGATGGATGAGTGTGAGGAGAATGAAGGAATGTTGTTGAGGAATGAGTGAGTTATATAAGAAGAGGTTTGGCAAGGTGGTGGGGGAGTGAGATAGGGGGATGGGGAAGTGGACGCAAACGACCATGTGAAATCTGTGTGGATTAATTTTCTTGTGAGGTTTATGCGCACCCCAATTAATTAAGCTTGATTTGGTTATGAATCTCAAGCATTCTTGATTGGACATTATTGCTATTATTAATTTGCCCCATTTTCAACCCTCCCTCCATCATCTCATTAATACTCCCTCCATCATCTAATACATATCATTTAAGATTAATTTGAATAAATTAAGAAGATATTAATGACAGTGGTTGCACTAATTGAATGAGTGGGTGATTGATATTTTTTTATAAAAATTCATGCAAAAAGTAAAATTGGTAGATTATTACTGGTTATGAATGATTTTTGTATTGATTATGATAAAGAAGTGATTAATGTTTGACATTTTAAGGTAGTTGTTGATATTAAATACGCATTGAAAATTGTTAATTTACAAGTAAAAGTGAACAAAAAAATTCGGTTAAAATTATTTATTGACAAAGTTCAAATAAGTATGTATTTCATGTATTTGTTTTAAAATTTTGAGTAAAATGTATAATGTGGTGTATTATTACTATGGTAGAAATTTGTTTTATGAATTTTTATGAGAAAGTAACTAAATTTTCTCTTTTAAAGTCTGTGATAACATTAAAAATGCATTGAAATTATTAAGTAACAAATAAAATTAGATAAATACTCATGTGCCAACTACGTGACACTTTAAAAGAGGTGAGGTTTATGCGTACCCCAATTAAGCTTGATTCATCATTTGAATCCATTTGCTTCATGAACCTCTAGCATTCTTGATTGGACATTAATTGCTATTATTTATTTGCCCCATTTCCAATACTCCCTTCATCATCTCATTAATACTATTTGTTGACAAAGTTCAATAAATATGTATTTTATGTATTTTTTTTAATTTTAAGTAAAATGTATAATGTGGTGTATTATTTCTATTATAGAATTTTTTTTAAATAAATTTTAATGAAAAAGTTATTAATTTTTCTTTTTTTAAAGTACGTGACTTCATTAAAAATACATTAAAATTATTAAGTGACAAATAAAAATAGACAAATACTCATATACTAAATACGTGACACTTAAAAGAGGTGAGGTTTATGCGTACCCCAATTAAGCTTGATTTGATTTCTTCCTATGACTCCATTAATTTCATGAATCTCAAGCATTCTTTATTGGACATTAATTGCTATTATTTATTTGCCCCATTTCCAATACTCCCTTCATCATCTCATTAATACTATTTGTTGACAAAAGTTTAATTAGGATATACTCTCTCTGTCCTCTTTTACGTGTCCTTTAGTCAATTTTTTTATCTATTTTTATTTGTCACGTAATAATTTTCAACGCGTATTTAATATCAACAACTACCTTAAAACGTCAAACATTAATCACTTCTTTATTATAATTAATAAAAAAATCATTCATCACCAGTAATAATCTACCAATGTTACTTTTTGCAAGAATTTTTTTTAAAAAAAATCACCAACTCATTAAATTTGTTCAACCGCTAGCATTTATTTCACCTTAATCTACTCAAATTAACTTTAAACGACATGTATTAAAGGACGGAGGGAGTATTTCACGTATTTTTTAAAATTTTGAGTAGAATGTAAAATGTGGTGTATTATTACTACTGTAGAATTTTTTATATAAATTTTAATGAAGAAATAACTAAATTTTCTCTTTTAAAGTATGTGATAACATTAAAAATGCATTGAAATTATTAAGTAACAAATAAAATTAGACAAATACTCAATGTGCTAACTACGTTACACTTAAAAGAGGTGAGGTTTATGCGTATCCCGATTAAGCTCGATTTGGTTTCATCATTTGAATCCATTTGTTTCATGAACCTCTAGCATGCTTTTTTGGACAATAATTGCTATTATTTATCTTCCCCATTTCCAATACTCCCTTCATCATCTCATTAAATTTATTTGTTGACAAAATTCAATAAGTATGTATTTCATGTATTTTTTTTAAAATTTCATGTAAATTTAAACTTAAGTGTATTTTCAATAGTATAGATTTTTTTTATGAATTATGATGATGAAGTAATTAATTTTTCAGTTTTTAAAGGATGTGACGAGATTACAAATGCATTGAATTTGTTAAGCGACAAAAAATGCATTAATTTTTTTATTAAACTTTATATTATTTGATGTAAATTTAATATGAAATCTCTCTCTGTAATCAGTAAATACTTAATTTTTCCTCCTCTAATGTGTATATATATTTTTTATCTTAAACGATACTAATTCAGGGCATAATAGAATCATCCATTTGCTGTATTTGCTTAAACAAATATATCAGATACTGTTTGTCTGGCGTGAATTTAGAATATGATATCTGATCCTGTAATTGAGATTTGATACGATATCTGATCGATCGTGTAATTGAGATTTGATCAACCATTCATATTCTGTCACTCAATAATTTGTGTATAAACTAATAATCAACTGGGTTTATTATACGTAATGTCCCCAGCCAGCAATCGATGAGTTTGATTTTGCGTGCCTTAGATGATTCGTGTATATTTCTGACTTGTAAGATAATATAAAAGAGGGACACTTAGATGGAACTCTTTTGGTTTCCTGTCGACATTATCTATTGGGGTGTAATGATTTGGTTCGGTTCGGTTCAGTTTTTAATAAAAAATCAAATCTGGTAACGCTAATTTTAAAAAACCAAACTGAATCAAACCACAGGGTTCGATTCGGTTCGATTAACTTTTTTTGATGAGCTTTATTGACTAATTTAACTACTAAATAGGAGAAATACATGTAAAATCCTAACTTTGTTTGATTTGGTTTGGGAAAAAATTAAAAATCGAATCAAACCATCGTCATCGGTTTTTTAAAATTTGAAACCGTAACCGAACCACTAATATTATAAATCGAACTGAACTTACGATTTATTAGTTTATCGATTTTTACTTACAATCTTATTATCGACTGATTCATGTATAGTGATGAATGTTGATAGGTGGTATAATTATTTTGATTTTTTAATTCGTCATGTGACGGAATTAAAAATTATAAAAATCGGTCTTATGTAAAAACCATTTAATGCGATTGACTTTCAAGCTAATATAAAAGGGCGGAAGCCGCATATAGCTAGGGTTAATGAAAGAAACGTGTCTAGGTCAGTCACATCTTCATAGCTTCATAATGTAAATAATCTATTGAATTTTCATACCTACAGAAAACAATAATAACAAAATGACGAGAACCAAAGTCAGACTCCGCAACTTTTTGAATGACCCTTTATCACTTTTCACACCCTATTTGAAATGAGAGGCATGCAGCGCAGCTCTTCATGCTTTGCTGCCCAAGACTTGCCCAGATTCTGAAGCTACTTACTTTCTGTCATAGATAAACTTTTGGATATTTTGGATAATACTAATTGGAAATGCGCTACGTAATATTTTGAAAAATCAAAGTGACATGTAATATTTAATTATTAGTTCATAATTTTTTTTTATTTTTCAATACGTCAGGTGACTGGTCAAAATGCCGCGTAACACTTCCCAATAGTATATTTACAGTCCACATTGAAACCCTAATCCATTCAGACCTAATAAGTACGTGCATCTTTCGAACTGCGTAGCGTGATATGTGAAGTGCGACCAAGATGCATGTTATCAATGGTTTTTCACCGCTGGGCACAAAATGTCAAACCTTATGGGCTGTTGTAGAGAATAAAAATGAGAAATCTGAATTTTAAATCCGTATTTGGTTTAGGAAAAATTTGGAAGAAAATTTTTTTTATAAAAAAAATAAAAGAAATTTTTTGTCTGGTTTAAGAAAAATTGGGATCGAAAACTGAAAGGAAAGTTAGATAAAAATTAAAGAAAAATTTGTTTAAATTAAGGGCTTAGCGGATATGCCCTGTGAGAGTGTATAAGCTACATATCATATCGACTGAAATGATGTCGTTTTAGATTATTTTTATTAGATTTAGGATTTCTAAGTTTTATAATTTTATTGTTTTATGGTTTTAAAGATTTTGTGGTTTCAAATTTTCATATATTTAGTGTTTTTTGGATGTTTCCAAATACATTCAAAACGGCGTCACTTCACAACTCTAAAACCCTCAATCCTAAAATCCTAAAAAAACTTTAAAAAACACTAAAACCCCTCAAAACCCTAGAAATCCTCAAATATTAGAATCTTTGAATCATGAAACCCTCATCAAACCCTTAAATACAATTCAAAATGAAGTTATTTTAGCCGCTCGGGTAATATATCTTGTATACCCTAGCAGTGTATATTCGTTTTTTTCTTAAATTAAAAAGAGATTTGATAATTTCTCAAAAAATTTCCGCCTCAAACCAAACAAGAAAAAAATAATATAAATTCCATCAAAAATTCATTTTCTTTCAAACTTTTTTTTTTTAATCTCAAATTTTCCTCAAACCAAACACACCCAAATGACAACTTTCTTTGTACTGATTATCGACTGTGTGAAACCATTTTTCCAGCTAGGACTCCAACATGTAGTGCCAAGCCGACACCTCTGATGGCTGGGGTTGCGTCACACGCTTTTGTTTAATTGTCTGATAAACTGTGCTGCCTCAGTTATTCAGCACGAGCTTAAAATCAGTTTTCCCTTCACATGCGCTAATCAACTGGTGTGGTTATTCCACAACATGTCGGAATTAATTCTAGAATGCTCATGACGGCCTACTACGTACTTTTGGAATCAGAAATGCACATAGATCTTATTTTGAGCTTGTTTTATATCATCGTTTTGTCGTATCTCAGTTCCGTTCAAACTGGATTTAAGTCTACCATTTGATAATGAGATATATAAGACTTCTTGTTCACTTCATTTCCACATTGGAATCTTACTTATTTAGACATGAGTTTATAGCACCCTTTGAAAAGGTTGTACAAGATACATAGTTTTTGTGACAAATATTACCGTCACACGACTTCCTTAATATTTGATTATTATCCACATCTCCCATATATGTCGTAGATTGAACCACCGTCTCACACTTTAGGTTTTGTTTCCGAGTTTGAAAATAAAGAGAAAAAAGTATTTGGAAAGAAAAGATAAAAATTGAGGGTGTAAAGAAAAAAAGGGGGAAACTCCAAAAGGGGCCCTGAACTACCACCGCTTACCCAATTGCGGTCAGAACTACCATGATTTCCAAAAAGGGTGCAATGAAAAAACAATTGGACTGATTTTCTAAATTAAAATGTACCATTACATTCCAAACCTAATATTATTATAAGACTTAGATTTGTATGCAAAAATCATGTCATTTGATTATCAAAAGAAGTCATTTTCTTTATGTGCGCAAAATGATATAATTTATTTTGATAATCAAACGATATAATTTTTGCACACAAATCTAAGTCTTATAATAATATTATGTTAGGAATGTGATGGTAATTTTTATTTTAGAAAATCAATCCAATTTTTTTTTCATTGCACTCTTTTTGGAAATCGTGGTAGTTCTGACCGCAATTGGGTAAGCGATGATAGTTCAGGGCCCCTTTTGGGTTTTATCCCAAGAAAAAATATATAGGTGTCACTTTTGTAGTTAGAGGCGTACACTCCTTCCATCATGACAGGAACACTGTCCATACTAAATGCGGATCAGTTCACACACACGTCCAATGCATCTGGTCAGTTCACACGCATCTCCAGTTTGGATAGTGACACCGCCCATACTAAGTGCGGATCAGTTCATACGCACCTCCAGCGTATCTAAGCGCAGATGAGATATCACCAAGACTCGAACTCAAAATATTGGGATCGTCAGATAACAATCAAAAGCATTAGACCAACACCTTGTTGGTAATTATATCGTTATTGTGATTCAAAAGTCTAGTTATATAAATGATTTCTTTTTGTTAGACTGTGTGAAATATTCAGTAAAATGGATTCCCCATAAAATCCATTCTATTTTTTTTTGTTTGGTAAGAGGTAAAAAATGATGGAAAAGAACTAAAATATTCTTTATTTCAAACAAATTTTTCTTCCTATTTTTCCTACAAACTTCTTATTTTCTCACAAATTTTCCTGCTAGTTTTTTTCTAATTTTTTTCACCAAATTTTTCTTCCTAAGGGTGTGTTTGGTTTAGGGAAAATTTGGTGGAAAGAAAAATTTGAGGGAAAGTGTGAATTTCCCTATGGAATCCATCCTATATTCCTTTGTTTGGTTTGAGAACAAAATTATTAAAATAATCCTAAAACATTCTTCATTGTAAACAAATTTTCCTTTATATTTTCCATCTAATTTTCCTACAAACTTTCATTCTCATTTTCTCAGAAATTTTTCTTCTCATTTTCCAACATATTATCCCTCAACGAAACGCACCCTAAATGATTCTTATTCAAGAGCGCATGCCATAACAAACACTAAGTTGCAATAAGACATGACTCTCGCTTCATGCTGCTTTCTCACTAGTGTTCCTCATTCATGACTGGTCACATGTGAAATCAAGGTCGGGTTCCGGTAGCTGCCCTTCACTCATTATTTGCGTGAATGCATGCTCCACATGAACATGGCCATATGGCCAAATGGGGGCATCGCAATACCTGCACATGATTCTGAACGTCTGATCATAAGGTTTGGTCCTTTTCCGAGCTCCATGATTGAGGCCTGACGCACTTCAGCCATATGGGTTGAGAACATGTCGAGAGTATTTCTTGATGTCTGGTTTCGAACAGCTAGCGCTTTGTCTGATCGTGTGGCGTGTCATGTCTGCACGTCCTTAATGTCACAACATCCAACATGGTGCAAGAAATGTGAATGACACGTTCTGGATGGTGGCTTTCAAATCCATTCCAACGTTGTTGTGTAGTGCTTTCATAAGCTAACATAAGTAGATTCATTATTCATTTTAACTCATGAACTCAAATCATCACCTCCCGAATGTGGGAGTTTATACAGTATTGCCGCATCCCTCACATATAAAAGTTTACGATTCTAAATACCGTTTATATTTACACTATATACGACCTTTAGGATCAAAAAAAGCCGTATATAACCCATTATATACGGCATTCAGGATTAAAAAAGTCGTATATAATTTAAGCGCAGCCCAAAAACAAAATATCTCATATTTAAACTTAGTTGTAGTAGTGCATGTATGGATTGACCTTTCATCTGTTTGTCTATGATGTTTAAGAGAACCAAGTATCTATGTGAATATGGGAAATTTATGTAATAAACATTTCTATTAGTTTCTGTATGATCGAGGCTGTGCTCCCGAATTTAATTAAGATTTTGAAAGAAGGAGATGAGAAGAGAAAAATGATTTGAGAGTAGAAATAAAATATTGATCCTGAGGGAGATACGAAAAGGAGATGAAACATTTACAAAAGTTTTCTTACATATTAAACAATTAATTGTAATCTATATATATAACAGAATAGGATCGCCCGCATGTCCGTACGACGCTCCCGGGCAGTTCGATCCGGTTCGGTTCGGCCGATTTGGTTCGGTTTGATTCGGTTGCAAATTTTAAAAAATATAGTTCGGTTTACATAAAAATTTCCCATATTAAAATTTCAAAAAGGATGACTAATAGTTTGATTCGATTTTTATTTTTTCTCGAACCGAACCGTACATATTAAAATTTTAATTTTAATTGTTGAATAATATAAATTGTAAAGTTCTCTTTTACTTATATCTCATGCATAATTTTCCCAAATCAGGATGGAAAAAAACATGAGTTTTAATTTCAAAATCTCGGAACAAATTTTTTTACCTAATTTCCCTTCCGGCGTTACATATTATCTCATTGTTATCATGTTGAGTATACATTGGATCGGACATTAGGTAATATAGATAAATTTTTAGATAGACAAGATCCACCACGTAGACAATGGACATCATCAATAGGAATATGACACGGGTCGTGCTGAAAAGTGACACGTGACAAGCATTTATTGGTTCTAAATATTTTTATATTTTTCAACATGACAACTCCCAAGTGATACGCGGATGGTCAAACTGTCACGTGACAACTCTCAAGTGATAAGTCTATGATTCGCGTAGTGAACTATATCCACCAAAAAATAATTCAGATAATATTTTTTTTTTCCGCGATCCTTTATCATTTTCATACCTGACTTTCCAAACACTGCCGTAACAGGAGTCTCCTATGGCAACAGTTTTACAATTTTTCTCTCCGCATCATTTTAAAGTAGGGTAAAATATAAAAATAAATTCTCAACTATCATCTATTTTTAAATTAAGTATCAAACTTCTCAATTCTTCAATTTTAGTATCGAACTTTTTAATTATTCAATTTCAATATTATATGCTTAATAGAAAGAAGCAATTATCATGAAATGGGAGAATTAATTTGGGAGTCCAACTCTTTAGTTAGAATTTGTAATTTGCATAAATATATCGGACACACAATCTATTTTATAAATATTCTCATTTCATTAAGTCTATAGTACTTGAATTGAATAATTAAAAAGTTCGGTACTGAAATTGAAGAATTAAAAAGTTCGATATTTAATTTGAAAAGGAGTGATAGTTCAAAATATGTTTTTGTATTCTACCTTTAAAATATGTATCTTTGGTTTGTAGGTCATGTAAGTGGGGTGCATGATAGTAAACAGAGCGAAAGTCATATTTGATAGTTCTCATATTCAGAATTGAAATGGTGTGAACGTTGGACACTACCATCAGAAAGATTAATTTTTCGGTCAGAATTGAATTGGTCGGAAATTAATTGTAAATTTTTTTACAATTATACAACCATGTTAAGGACAAAATTTGGTCAAAATTGATATTTTTTAATAAAAAATTATATATAATTAAGCACCAGACGAATGTAATACATTATCAGAGTGTATAAGTTACATATCCTAACAACTAAAATAATATCGTTTTAGATTATGTGTAGGAGTTTTAGAGATTTTAAGTTATAAGAATTTTTAGTGTTTTTAATATTTTTGGGTTCCAGAGTTTAATATTTTCAGTTTTTTTTGAAGATGTTTCAATGAACCCCTCCAAAATGACATTTTATAACCATAAAATCCCTAAATCATAAAATCTAAAAAATACGAAAAATCAAAACCCTAAAACTCTTGAAATTCTAAAAATGATAAGATTGAAACTCAAAATACCTTTTCCCTTTTAATTAAAGACATGAAGAAAAGTGGTCGGAAAATTGGACTAATAAGTAAATAAAAAAAACTGACCAGAAAATGGGAAAAGTAAATAAAAAAGGTTGATTAGAATATTTTTCTATTTTTTTCATAAAGTGACGTCAAATCTATAACTAAATTAAATATATATTTATTTGTCGCAGAGTGGCGGAAAAAATGACTAAAGTAAATAGGAAACTTGGAAAAAAAGTGTAAGTTGAAAACAAAATCTCTTCACATTTTTTTTACTTTTCAACAATAGTTTTAATTATCTAATTGACTATTTTTATTAAGCATAACATTTGAATATGTATATATTGTGAGTATTCGAAATTTAGCTTTACATCAATAAGAATTGACGATAGTTAAATTTTTGGTGAATATGTTTTACAACACTAATTAAGTAGGGTTTGAATTAAAATATAAAGTTTCATGAATCGAAACAAATCAATTGACATAAAAAAATTTCATAAAGAAAAGAAAATTTCATGAGATCACATTCTCTTTGAATTGAGATATTTGAATAATGAGCTTGAAATTTTCTAAATGAGAATGATGTTAACATTTGCACAAAATAATAATTAAAGAAATATGATTGTGAAATCACGATTTAAAATATTATTTTAAAATTTCCAATCTTAAACTCTAAATCCAAATTCCTTTTTAATCACGTTTATTTTATTAATTTTGCTTAAATTTTTGAAGTAATTAATTATTTAATATTAACATATATTTACTGAGCTAATCACCAAAACTGATTGACAAACATGATTAAAAGTCAACTCTTTTTATCACGTTACGAAAATTTTGTAATATCTTTTTGTCATATTTCATGTGTTAAAACGTTTTAAAAAATTTAATTTTTACTCATGTTTCATAGATTGAAACGTGAAAAATATATAGGTTGTGAAACAATCTCTTTTTTCCTTTAATTATCTCTTATCACGTTTCTTAGAAAGAAACATGCAAAAGGTTTATAACACGTAAACACAGTCATTGTCTCTATTTTTTATCATGTTTCTTTTTTCAAAATGTGATTACAATGAAACGTGATAAAAAGTCCATTTTATAAAAAAAATCAAATTTGCAGTAGTGGAGATTTTAAGATCAACCAAGTTTGGTCATAAATCAATCCATTTTGATTCTGATTTAAATGATCATTGAGTTTATTTAAATCTAAACTTAGAATTTAAAACTCATAAATCAAATTCTTACACTATTTCGATGTTTTAAGACTAAGCTTGTTATAAATCATCCAATTTTGGTTCAAGTGAGGCTTGAGTTGTGTAAGTCCCAACTTAAGATTTTAACCTCACAAATTAAGCTCTTAGATTATTTTTGTTTTAAGATCAAGCTTGATTATAAATCAATCAATCTTAGTTCAAATGAGGCTCTAGTTGATTTTAGCTCAAACTTTGGATTTAAAAATCACAAACTTAGTTCTTATGCTATTTTTGAGATTTTAGCACCAAAGTTTCGGTATAGATCTCAAATATTAAGTTCAAATGAGGTTTGAATTGATTTTAAGCCCAAACTTGGGATTTCAAACTTACATACTTAGTTCTTACACTATTTTTGAGGTTTTAGCATCAAGTTTGGTTTGGCTATAGATCTCAAAAATTAAGTTTAAATGAGGTTTGAGTCGATTTTAAGCCCAAACTTGGAATTTCAAACTTACATACTTAGTTGTTCTTACCCTATTTTTGAGGTTTTAGCACTAAGCTTGGTTATAAATCTCAAAAATCAAGTTCAAATGAGGTTTGAGTTGATTTTAGCCTAAACATGGGATATATAAAACTCACAAACTTAGTTCTTAGACTATTTTTGAAGCTTTAGCACCAAGTTCAGTTAGAATTCTCAAAAACCAAGTTTAAATGAGGTTTGAGTTGATTTTAGCCAATCATGAGATTAAAACTTAAAAACTTAGTTTTCAGGCTATTTTGAGGGTTTAGCACAAAGTTGGTTATAAATCTCAAAAACTTAGTTCATTTGAGATTTGAGTTACTTTTAGCCTAAATTTGAGATTTAAATCTTACAGACTTAGTTTCAGACTATTTTTCAAGATTTAACACCATGCTTGGTTATGTATCTCAAACAATTTTCAAATGGGATAATGATCCGGTAATGCAAAGTCAGTATACACCGAGCAAATACCGGGGGTGGTTTTAGGATAAACAAGGGCTATTTGGGATAAACTTGTAAATTATGATCGGTTTGAATACCAATTACTACCCCTACTACAAATTGCTTGGCTACTTGGGATCATATTCCTTTCAAATGATGAGTTTGAATTGATTTGAGCAGAAATATGGGATTGAAAACTCTTTAACCTATTTCTTAAGCTAGTTTTGAGGTTTTAGCACCAAGCTAGATTATAAATCTCAAAAATCAAGCTCAAATGAGGTTTGGGTTGATTTTAGTCTGAACTTGTGATTTAAAATACACAAACTTAGTTGTTAGACTGTTTTTTAGGATTGGTGATAAATCTCAAAAATCAAGTTCAAATGAGGTTTGCGTTGATTTTAAACCCAAACTTGGGATTTAAAACTTATAAGTTTAATTCTTACTCTATATTTGAGGTTTTAGCATCAAGCTTGGTCGTAAATCTCAAAAATCAAGTTCAAATGAGATTTGAGTTAATTTTATTCCAAATTTGGAATTTAAAAATAAAAACTTAGCTTATAAGCTATTTTTGAGAGTTTAGCACCAAGTGTGATTAATAAATCTAAAAAACCAAATTCAAATGGGTTTGAGTTGATTTTAGCCTAAACTGTGATTTAAAACAAACAAACTTAGTTCTTAGACTGTTTTTGAGGTTTTATCACCATTTTTGGTTATGAATCATAAAAAACAAGTTCAAATGAGCTTTAAGTTCACTTTAACTTAATTCTTCGACTATTTTTGAGATTTTAGCACCAAACTTTGTTATAAATTCTAAAAACTAAATTTAAATGAGTTTTGATTTATGTTAATCCAAACTTCGAATATTATGCTCAGAAACATAGTTTTTTGGCTATTATTAAGATGTTAACTCTAAGGTTGGCTATAAATCCACCAAGATTCGGTTAAATGATGTTTGAATTGTTTTGAAAAAAATCATAGAATTTGTAACTCATAAACATAGTTCTTTGGGTTTTTTTTTTTTTTTTTGAGGTTTTAGCACTAAAGTTGGTTATAAATTTTAGAAGTGAATGTCGTCTGGTGCGCGGTCGGTGACGGTGACTTCAGGCTCGGAAATGCATAGGGTTTAGGAGAGTCGTGCTCTTACGGAGCGTGACATGGCGAGAATGCCAAGGACACCGGGGCCGTCCCAGCATTTAACGCGGCCTCCTACGGCTTCGATGCGGTAGAGCTCGTCGAGACTGTCGAGCTGCAATATGAGAAGATGACGGAGGTTATGGACACGCTTTAGGACGATGATGGCTGGAGTCGCTAGGGTTCTGTCTGTGACGAGGAGAGCGGAAGAGTGGAGTTTCACGGTAAAATTGAAGGTGACCTGATAGAACGATTTTAATGGCCTCAAATCATTCACAGCAATAGACGGAATTGTTCACCGCGGGAAGAGGCACGAAATTGTGAAGTGAGATTTAAAAAAACGACATCGTTCCGTCCAATGCAGATGATGATAAAGTACTTTCAATGCTATCGCGATACTCGTCCAAACGAACATCAGCCATAACAGAGAGCAACTGCAGGGACGAAGATGGAGCAGTTTTGGTGATAGATAGCTCGTGTATCCTAGAAGTTTCCTTATTGCCGGCCATGTGCCATCACTAGCTTCATCCAAGAGAGCTTCGATGGGTCCTGATAGAGCCTCATTAAGTTTCATCTCGTGTAGAGTTGCAAGCTCAGCTAATAACAGCAGCCAGAGAGAACCCTTGCCCATTATTCAAGGCTTTCTCAAGTGCCGCCCTTAAACGTATCTAGAGGAATTTCAGACCAAATGTGACCAAGCATGGCTTGGAGTGCCGGTTGAACAACTTGCAGCAACTTCTTTTTCTAATTGCTTTCTTTGCACTCCCACACATTCGTCAAAATAGACAGCTTCAACATGAAAAAATTCACTAAGTGGAGTATCCCTGTGTGCTGCAGGCTTAGGAACTGAGTGACTTCTTTCAGGATAGGTTCCAAATTTTCCGGCGGTGTCCTCGATGAATGACAAACATTAGTGTGGTTTTTCTTGGACTGAACAATCTCATCACGACCTGAAATACAGTCTTCAAAAGAGGCTTATTTGCAGCCTGTTTTCGACCAATCAAGACACCACATGCTAATCATCATCATGATATCTAACACAGCAAGGGCAAAAGGTGCACTTTGCTTCTCAAATGCAGTATCATCCTCACCTCTTTCCCGTCCATCATTGCCCTCCAAATCCTTTACAACAGTGGTCGGTTCTGTGCAAGCACCTCTAGCCATCCAGATACCCTTGGTTGTTTCTTTGGGACCTTCCTTTATATGCTTCCATCTTCCGGAAGTTGGTGTGGAACAAGTGATTAAATAATGTGCTCTTTCCGCTACTTTGCGAGCCCATGATGGAAACTAAGGCATATGAGAGACCACACTCAGCAAGTTTGGCTTGCTCCATAAAATTTGCAACTCCCTCCACATTAAAGTTGCCATCTCCATCTATTAGTGCGTTGAACAACTCTCATCTCCTTGCCCCATTGCTGCTCAAAACCGATTCAGTTGACTGGAGTGAAATTCAAGCAGCCAAAATTGAAGAAGCGAGAGGGCTCGGTCCCTTTAGTAGGATTAAACTGT
The DNA here is from genome assembly GCA_002312845.1 of Kalanchoe fedtschenkoi. Taxonomy (NCBI): domain Eukaryota; kingdom Viridiplantae; phylum Streptophyta; class Magnoliopsida; order Saxifragales; family Crassulaceae; genus Kalanchoe; species Kalanchoe fedtschenkoi. The sequence goes on from NQLW01000010.1 coordinate 961,123, forward strand.
GTCCAGTAAAATAAGTTTGAATTAATCCAAAAGTAAACTCAAAACCTAAATTCAACTTACAAAACAAACTTACATCCTTACCTACTAGGACGAGATCAAAATCCTGACTGGCAACCCTTACCCAAACCACATCTCCTTCAGCCACCAACACTTTCGCCTCCTTTCCATAATCAGACCACTGACATTTGAAGCTCCGACTGCATACCTTTCTTGTGCATAGTGAGCACATACTAGATCTTGCGTTATGATAGAGAAGCCGGATGAATTACTTGGCTCTTCCAGGTACTTCTGAGTCCCCAAATAACTCAAGTTCAAATTCGCTATATATTCGACATGCATGTGTGAGAGTTGAGACCTCTACTTGTATTTTCACCCGCCCTAGCCAATTCAGTCGTTTTCTTGTTGAGTAAAAATGTATTTCCATTACCAACATTGTGTTGGTCTAGTGGTCTTGGTGTTGTCTAACAACTGTGTGTCATTATCAAGGAGATTTTTCCCTTTTTCTTCCTCTCTTCCCCACCCTGATTCATCCCTGACCTGAGCCCCATCCTCCTCCTCCTCCCCACGCATTCTCGCTAGCAATTCAAGACCAGATTAGTGTCTTCAATTTCTGAGGCATGGGTTTGCAGTACAGAACCAAATCAGCGGGCTCATCACCTATGCTTAATTTCAGAATCAAGCTAACTCATTGATGACGCTAAAAACAGAACCCTGACATTCAGCCTGATTAATTTTCCAAATGAACTTGCAACCTTCACATAATTGAATTCAGTCATAAAAACTTCAAAATCCAGCTATGGCTTAAATCTCTCTAAACCAGGCCTCGAGCCTGCCTTTGTCGTTAGTTAAGTATTCATGTCTGCGCTTCGGAGTTTTGAATCGTATCAGAGCCTTGCTCCCTGTCGGACTTCTATATGACATTCCTTCATCTCCATTATGACGCCTTCAACATCTTGCTGTGGGTGAGTGAGGCCGATTGTGCATCTCCCGAGCAATTCAAGACCACATCTGGATAACAATGTCTGTAGATTCTAGGGTTTGGGTTTGTAGTACTGAATCAAATCAGCGGACTCATCATCTACGCTTGGTTTCAGAATCAAGCTAACTCATTCATGAAACTGAAAACAGAACCCTAATCCGAAACAGTGAACCGATTAAGATTCAAGAGGACAAAGCAACTATGATAACCGTCACCAGCTGGCAGCTGGCGTCCACCTCCCCGAAGCCGGAAGTAAGGTTACTGCGTATTATATAGGGTGTTTATGACTTGTAGGGTTTCACGATCAGACCGAAACCAGAGGATCGAAACAAAAATCTCTGAAAATTGATCGGATACCGGAGCTATGTTGCACGGATACGGGACGTGTACGTAAATGCGTACCAGTACATATACGAAAAAAGTGAATTTTAAAATTATTAAGAAATTGGTATGGCATAAAAAAAATGTTATTAAATTTCTCGAAAATCAGTTATTTTCACTTGTTATATGAAAAATTTATAGTTAATTAGTTGTTATGAGCAAAATGAGATGGATTATTATAGTTTTTATATACAAACATCTAACAAAATAAAATTTTAAAGTTTTTCAAACATACAATTAATTATTTTAAACATCTAAAATTATAGGAGAAGATTCTTCAAGTTTTTAGAGTTTCTATTCTAGAAACGGGTATGGGGTACGGCACTCTCTCCGAGTTTCTTTGCAACATAGCCGGAGCGATTTCAAGCCACCACAAGCCGCCATGCCACGATGAACGGCGCCGCCAAGCTCCCAAGTCGGACATCAGAACCTCCAACGCAAATCGATTCAGACGCTGCAACTCTGATGGAATTTCTTCCCTGTCTCGGTCAACCGAATGCATCCGGATCTCTAAGTGGGCTGGTCAGCTGTTTCCCAATCTTGGCGTGGCGCCCACGTTTCCTAATTTTGTCTAGAAAACCTACCTGCGTTAGGATTTCTAATCGATTCAAATTTCTCGTTCCCGCCCGAACCCTAATTTGTCTCGGGCCCGAAACACGGATATTTGAATGCAAGAACCACTCTCATTTCCTCTTCTACCCTCTTGCTCTGCAACTTGTTGCGCCACTCAAGATTTCTTCGTAAGGCGATGCAGCAGCAACTCTCGGCGGTCCCACGCCGCCAGCGTGGCCGAAGGAGTAAGCTTAATCATGCGCCACTGGCAAACTCGCGGCCGGTCGCGGTGCCCGGTGCGACTGACCTCAACGAGGGCGAGTTCAGCACGGACATCTTCCGAATGTACAAGCTCAAAGTGTCTCCATGTTTCGTCGCGTACAGGCATGATTGGGCCCGGTGCCCGAATTACCACCAGAGAGAGAGTGTGAGGCGGAGGAATCCGGCGGCGTACCAATACTCCCCCGTCCCATGCCCGAGTTACAGGCTCGGGCGTTGCCGCAAGGGCGATTCTTGCGAGTTCGCTCATGGCTTGTTCGAGACGTGGCTTCACCCCGCCATCTACCGGACCACGCCGTGCCGGGACGGAGACCGGTGTTTGAGGAAGGTGTGTTTCTTTGCACATAGCGCTAATGAGTTGCGTCCGATATACACACAAACTGGCCACGCAGAACGTCAGCGCCCGAGTCGACTGCCCCCCGCCGCCGCCGCCGCCACCCCGTACGGTTCTGGGCACAACGGATTCGTTGTTCCGTCATCCTATGACCCATCAGATATCGAGCGTCTATACAGAAGGCACCGGAGGCCGGGCAACTCCGGATACACAGTCGAAGTCAGCGATTATCCCGGACCTGCAATGCCGCCAGCCAGCGCAGGAACTATGAGCCATAATCTTGATCCAGAGTCGCAGCGGTATCAATCACATCCGTCAAACGCCGTCGCACTGAATCCCAATCGGAGAACAGACTTAGAGTTGCTGGCAGGAAGAGAGAGATCGTTTCAGCCACAGTTCGGCCATTAACTCATATGCAGACTCCATGGCACCACCCGACAATTATTGACTACTTCTTTGAAGCTATATTCTCGGTTCAGATGGTTCATCAAGTCTATTACGAAAACAATCACTAATATCATTGATTTGTAATTGCAGTTTTAATTCAATATACATAGTGATATCTGGGTATTTCGATTCTGATTTTATTCATAATCAAAGGCAAATAACACACAAATATTGTGATGCGGGACCGAAGTAATTAATATGGAATAATGTAATTTTAATTTTTGAGAAAAGTGCAAAAAGAGATTGTACTATCGTGTTTTTAAATTTGACTGTCACTACTATCTAATTTTGCAATTTCAAGGAAAATTATACTTTTAGGTTGTTGTGTAATTATCTAATATTCAATTTGACTCAGAAACTTTAAGCATTACACAGCATTTTGGCTAAAACATTATTGTGTAAGATAATTTATATTACATGAAATTGATATATTTTATTATTTAATTTACCAATTTAACATTACAAATCATTGCATAAATTTAAAAACTAAGAAACTTTAAACATTACACAGCATTTTGGCTAAAACATTATTGTGCAAGATAATTTATATTACATGAAATTGGTATATTTTATTATTTAATTTACCAATTTAACATTACAAATCATTGCATAAATTTAAAAACTTTTATTATTGGATTAAGTTTGGTATAATATATAATTGGTAGTCACTAAAAGTTTCAGGGTCAAATTGAATATTAGATAATTACACAACAGCCTAAAAGTATAATTTTCTTTGAAATTTCAAAATCAGATAGTAATGCCTGTCAAATTTAAAAACATGATTGTACAGTCTCCCTTAAGAAGTGATTGGATGTCTGAATTATAAAATTATATAGAAAAATAATATTTAAACTGAAATATGATAATAATTAGTATTCATGGAATCTAAATATAAATATTAAAACATATTAAATTTGATTAATTGGTTGAGTGGGAACCTTTCCACTGGCCGAGGAAGCAGTAGGTAAATGTAGAGCATGGAATGAAGTGGCGGAGTCTCATGTTGTCCGGGCGTGTAAATTGATCCCGCTTAATTTACAATTTAATACAAAATGTTAGATTAACATATATATTTGTTTTTAATTTGAACATTTTGAACCTTTTAAATTGAAAAATTACATATTTACTTTTCTAAATTTAATCAACATATAATACTAATACCAATCAAATATCTAAATTCTTATTATATTTTTTTGGCCCCACTTATTAGACAGCACACCTCTGGCAAGTCTACAGAGCCTCCTTCCTATTACTGTAGTTCCTAAGGACAACACTTTTGATGAGTTTGACAAAACCAAACCAGCAGTCTGCAACAAACTCCAGCAAATAAAAGAAAAACTTGCAGTAGCTCTGACTAACACAACATCCGACAAGACAGGATCAGAAGGAACCAGAAACGCAAACGGTCTGTCACACTTCTGGGGCTTTGTAGGTAAGAACTGGAACTTGGTGATCACACGGCACAGAAGAGCCGGAAGATTCTCGCTGAGTCCCCCACCGCCTAGTTTGGACCTGGAACTGTGTCAGGGCTGTGAAAAATCTCACACTCTGGGAGGGCTTCAACACGCCTAAAATCCTCATTAAAGTCCCCAACCTCAAGAAATCGGCGCACTCCACCAGCTTCTCCATCTCGGTCCTCATCAACCCCAGCCCAGTTTCCGAATCCTCCACCAGCTCACCATTCACCGCCCTACCAGCCCTCCTGGCCAGCTCCGCCAGCGGCGGCGCCGCCGACGTCTCCTGTATCCTAGCCAGCTCATCCGCTAGCTCCTTCTCGTTCGCCCTGGTCAGCGCCCTCACCTCCTCAATCCTCCCGCGCTGCTCCTCCGACAAACCCGTCACGAACCTGTCCACTATCTGAAACACCAGGCCCGGCTTGAACCCGGTGATCCACAGAAACGAGCGCTCGAGCGGCGTCAGCCAGGTCGGCGAGAACAC
>NQLW01000010.1:966636-1000619 GCA_002312845.1 Kalanchoe fedtschenkoi
AAAAGAGACGTGGAGAAGTCGCCTACGTTGGGGAGATATTTTCATCCTTAAGACGTGAATGTTCATGTAATTTCAAGATAACAAATATAGTTGCTTTAGAGGGACACAACCATCCGCTAATCATGCTGTTTCAGCTACTTATGAACCATAACTATTAGACTACAAAGGATCAGTTCAAGAAATAAGTGTAAAGAATAACGGGGAAAATAATAGAGAGAAGAAGAGGTAATTTATATTGGATTATTATATTATGATTTATAAGTATATAGGTTTTTAAGTTAAGTGATGATACAATCTAATATGAGTCGATCCGAAAATTCAACATGGTATCAAAACCTATGATTCAACTTTACTCTAAAGATGAAAGATGCTGCAAGACGGCGTGAGTGGCTTGCAAAAATGCAAGTGAGCTGATTGGACCAGAAAGAGTCGCAGGACGACTAAGACATGTATTGGACCCGAGAGAAGAGAGGAAGACGAAGAAGGCGCACCTACGAAAGAAGGAAGCACACCACAAGGAAGAACTTTTGAATCATAATGAGGATACAATTCAATATGAGCCGACCCGAAAATTTAATATGATTTACACGAAATAAAAACATTTGACAGCTGAAATTAGAAAATTAAACAATTACCTCGTTGATGGGTTGAGAAATTGCGAGAGTGAGAGCTTGAAAAAAAATCATCACTATGTGAGAGTATGTTCCAGTTATATCATGAGCAAGACGCTTCTTCTCATCGGCTCCCAGAAAATGAAATTTAAATTTTGATGTCTCAAAAATTGCATTCTCATCACCTGATCCAAAAATAGGAATTCATTTACTATAATTTCATCTTATGTGTCCAAAATAGGATGTACTTACTCTGGCTGAGCAAGCATATGGTAAAAGTTATGCTCGAACCGCGTAGGCGCATTCGAACAAAGTAAAGAAAGATTAATTTTCTACTCGGTTAGAGTAAAGTGCGATAAATAATACTTGGACAGATATCACTATTTCGCAACGCTTGCTCTTAGTATCCGTCTCTTCATAGGTGCGTTGATGTGAATCCACCTCCTCACTCGTAGTCCATTACACATCTTCACTCGCTTTGAGGCTCTCACAGTTTTAGCTAGTTCATTTACACCTTTACGAGCCATACTTATCGCTGGACAACGTCTTACTTCATACTTGGGTGCCTCTACTCTTGTAATCTCCTGCACATTTTCACATATCGGGCATACATTTCAAATTCAAACCGTCAGTTCTGTACTTTGTTGGATTATTACTAATTTTTTTATCGTGAAAATTTAAACTCTGTACATAATTTTTTCATGCTCTCATATAAGTTAAATCTTCTTGTGTTTCATATGAAATGTAGGACATTTCACCAAGTAACTTTTCTTAATCAATACCACAAGTTTCATACTCTCAACTTCCTCTCACTACATATCAAGAATGTTCCAAATGCAACCCGTCTAAATCTACTTCATGTCTAGTGTCGTTGGAACATTATTACAAAATTATTCTAAGTTATATTATAGGAAACTATTAAAGAAATAATGTCAAAATTAAAATTAGGAAACTGAGAAAGTTGAAAATAATCAAACTGACTTTAGGTATATAAAGCTACTCTTCAATGAGAATATGGTTTTGTTTCCATGATATATCAACAAATTTGATGCGTCTAAATCTATATATATAACAGAATAGAATGGGGAGCGTCGCAACGCACCCGGTCGGTTTGGTTTGGTTCGGTCCGGTTCGGTTTCAAATTTTAAAAAATCATTCGGTTTATTTTTTCATATTTTAAAAAAGATGACTAATAATTTAATTTAATTTTCAATTTTTTTCGAACCGAACCGTCGGGATGACGGGTGCCTTTACTCGTACATACTCACGTATGTGGTGAACTATGAGGAGGGGTTGCAACTCACGAAAAACATTGCCACTTTGTCTTGGTGTGCTGCCATCTGCTTGGCCTAAATCCAATTTTTATATGTAACTAGTTACGATTCAACTAATTATCAATTCTGTTAGAAAAAAATTTTTGAATAATGAGCCTTAAAAGATTGCACATATCAAGTAGGAAGTTTGAATTCTGAAAGTTACTGGGAGTTAAACTAATACGTAATGTATAATAACCGAAAAAATGACATAGTGGTTCCAAAAAGAGAAAAAGAAATTGTGTATATGTATCTATTTTAATGATCTCGACAAATATTATCGGAACGATATTACCTAATCCCTAAAATCAACACCTTGGTAGATATCACCCAAGACTCAAATTTCTCAATTTCATGGTTGCTTTATCCTGCTACCATCAAATGAGAAGCTTCACCTCGGCGACTAATAAAAAATAATTTTCATCGCCAATGACGATATATTAGGGGTGTCAATGGGTCAGATCCACACCCATTTGGAAGGATCCAAATCTAGACTCGTATCATTGGTCCAGATCCAGATCCAGACCCAATAATTTAATAAATTTTGGATCCATACTCAGATCCATTATTTGGACTCATTAGACCCAAAATAAATTTTATAAAACTATACTATCAAATAAAATAAATAAATAAATATCAGCTTATGAAAATATTCAAATTTATTTTAAAATGAAATTAATTTCTTAAAAAAATATTTAAAAAATAATTAATTTTAAAGAAACTGAAAATTATTTTTTAATTTTATAAAAAATATTTTTAATTTTTTAGAATTTATTTTCTATTTTTAAAAATATTTTTATTTATTATAAAAATTTATTTTATTTCAAATTTGAATACACTATTATAAGAATCTAAATGAGTAAAACCTAATGAGTCCAAATGAGTTCAAGACCCGAATGAATCCAAATGAGTAGACCATAACGGGATCCACAGACCCAAATAGATAGACCCAAACCTTAAAAAAACATATCTGGACGGGTCTGAGTCAAAGTCTACCCTACCTAATTGACAACCTTAATAAAGGTAATCACACCATTCAACACAAAAAATGTAATGTCATACCAAAATTTATTGATTTGATGTTTACACATTAAATCGCTCAACATGTTATATCCTGCGTGGAAATCATACTCGTTATGAGTAGTTCCTTGGATGACTTTAAAAATACATGCAAATCTTTAATTAGCACCTAATGAAGTTGAATCCAGTTAAAATATATAGGCCCGAAAATACCATGAGACACTTTGTTGATAGCATAATATATGAGCCAGACGTAGAAGTGATTTTTCGGCAAAATCATCATTATGCATGTTTCGAAAATCACCAATCAATATGTCTTTTGGAAAATTTTCAGATAATAGTGCAATCGAAAAATCAACACTGCAAAAAGAAAAAAGGGTCATTACAGTTTTATGCAAATCAGGATCAATAGTGTGATGTGTAAACTGCCATCCATAGGTCACAGGATCACATACTTAAATTTCATGTCTTGTCCTCTTTTGAAAATGAGAGATGTGATTAAAGAAAAAATGACATGAAAAATGGTATTAAAAAATAGATTCATAATTTGAAAAATAATACTTTTCTTCATATGTTTCATAATAAATAAACAAATAAATAAATAATAGTATTACAAACAGTGGCGGGTCCATGCTTTGCTCAGTGAGGTCAGATGACTCAACTGAAATTTATATATATATATATATATATATATATATATTTATATGTTATTTTAGATTATGAAATTCAAAAATGATTATAGAAAACCTTCTAAAAATCAAAATGATTTCTCTAAAATTAAAATTATACAATAAATATACCCATTTTACGTTAATATTTTATAATTAATCCCACTCAATACTATTTTTAGATCGGCACTGATCACAAATCTTATTTGCTATATATTTTCATTCTCATTTTTCCTAGAAGAAATCCTCACTATCAAATTTAACTCATTGACAACTAAATACAACCCCATATTTTTTTCATGCGCCCCAAAGTCTGGCCTACTAACTATGTAGATTCTAGCGTTTGTTAGTGCCAAGTACCAGAGCATTGCCTGGGGAGAATTTTCACAGAAACGACGTCGTTTTATCAAACTTCTTTTCTTACTTTTGTAAGATTTAGAAAATATAGAAACGGCTGCAAAAATCGTTTTCTTCATTTTTTTTCTCTGGAAATCGCTATCCGTCGATCCGAACGATTTCACTCTCTCTCTATCTATTCGCTGCCTCCATCCTTGAATCGATTTGATTCCTGTCGGAGTTCGATTTCCTGCAGATTGGAAGCGGGTCTCCTCCAGATCCGGCTGTCGCTGACCACCTGAGCCGGTCAATATGGCGGCTGCAAACGCCCCGATCACCATGAAGGAGGCCTTGACGGTCAGTGATTTTTCCATTTTCAGATTGCACGAGCTTGATTCGCCGCACTTCAACCGAGCTCACCATTTGAGATACTTGCTGCCTCAGTATTTATTTGGTTATTTTATTTATGCTGAAATTTAAGTGTGGCGTAGGTTCATGTTATTGAATTCGATTTGAATTTTGGTATGGTGTTTGTGGAGCCTTAGTACGCATATGTGGCTTTGATCATGGATCTAAACTGGATGCTATTCAGGATCTTTGAGTTAGAGACTGTAGTGTTTAGGTTAGGGGTTGGGAGGAGAGGAGAGGTGAGGAGAGGGATAGTGATTCTGAATTGATTGATGTGATGTGATTGCAGCTCCCGAGCATTGGGATTAATCAACAATTTATCACGTTTACCCATGTCACAATGGAGTCGGATAAGTACATTTGTGTCCGGGAGACTGCACCTCAAAATAGTGTTGTTATTATCGATATGAGTATGCCGATGCAGCCTTTGAGGAGGCCTATAACAGCTGATTCTGCTCTCATGAATCCCAATTCAAGAATACTTGCGTTGAAAGGTATCATATGATGTAGTTTATTCTCAAGTTGCACCATAAGATAGTCTCTTCAATCATCCGTTCAAGAAGGTTAGGTTAAATAATTTCCTTCTAATGTTTGATAAAGCTCAACTGCCGGGGACGACTCAGGATCACCTGCAGATATTTAACATTGAAATGAAAGCCAAAATAAAATCACATCAGATGCCAGAGCAGGTAAATAATTAGACCTGCTTCAAGGATTTCTTGCTGTAGTTATTACCAGTCAAATAAGTGGAGCTCAGCTAAAGCCTTTTATGCACAGGTTGTATTCTGGAAGTGGATCACACCTAAATTGCTGGGTCTTGTCACTCAAACATCTGTGTATCATTGGTCAATTGAAGGTATAGCTGGTCTTCAGTCTTCATTCATGTTTAATCCGCTCGTTTAATAATTTTCTGGGTTGTACTTTATTGCCTGTAGGTGATTCCGAGCCTGTTAAGATGTTTGAGAGGACAGCCAATTTGGCGAACAATCAGATTATTAACTACCGTTGCGATCCTTCCGAAAAGTGGTTGGTCTTAATTGGAATTGCTCCTGGATCTCCGGAGGTAATAGATTTATGATTCTTTAATGGCCTATTCTGTTATCGTTCTGTTGATTAATTATAGCTTTTACCAAGATTCTTTCAATTGACCGTTGATTTGTGAATGACAGATTAATCATACTTTATGGTCTGATGTCACTGTAGTAGTTTTTATTCTTAATGTGTGTTGTTTACAATATAAGTATATAGCATCTATAGTTAGTCACTTAGGGCCTGTTCGATTGAATTTAACTTCATCTGTAATAAAATAAGTTACCTGTTGTTGCTATTTTACCTTGTAATGAGTCAAGTTCAGATGCTTAATTTTTCTGTTCGAAAGAACATGTCCTTACGCAGTTTGCAACAATTCAGGTGGGACATCACACCGTGTGATGATAAATTCTTATTATGCTTATGTTTGCAGAGGCCACAGCTCGTAAAAGGAAACATGCAACTATTTTCCGTGGATCAAAATCGTAGTCAAGCTCTAGAGGCACATGCAGCAGCTTTTGCCACATTGAAGGTAGGAATTCAGATTGTTAACTCTATGTGCTACAGTACTATTGACCTTTAGTGATTTATGTAGTTACACAATCCAACTGTATCTCTAACATGTATTAACAGGTTCCGGGGAATGATAAACCATCCACCCTCATCTCGTTTGCTACAAAATCTTCTAATGCCGGACAAATTGTATCCAAACTTCATGTTATTGAGCTTGGCGCCCAGCCTGGTGAAGTCTCTTTTTATTTTTTCTTAAGTGTTCCTGTCGTGGCTACTTTAGTTTGTTTGAGGGCCATAACTACAACTATTATCCATTTGACTATAAATTCAAGCTTCTTGACAAATATGATCTTTTTAGTAATGACTTGTATAGAATTTATTTCATTGATTTTTATACTTTGCAACTTATATTTCTAATTACTAAATCCCGTCACTTTCAGGCAAGCCATCTTTCACAAAGAAGCAAGCAGATCTTTTCTTCCCTCCTGACTTTGCCGATGATTTTCCTGTAGCAATGCAGGTGAAAACTATTTGTTACTGTCGCCAGCTGATTACTGTTTTTCATGTTTCTCTAAATGACTTGGATTAGTATTAGTATAAAATACTGGTGTATTTGAGTGGAACTGTGTAAATTGCAGATATCGCACAAGTATAGCTTGATATATGTGATAACGAAACTTGGTCTGCTCTTCGTCTACGATCTAGAGACTGCTACAGCAGTATACCGGAACAGAATAAGCCCGGATCCAATTTTCTTAACAGCGGAGGCTTCATCTGTTGGAGGGTTTTATGCTATAAACCGGCGAGGCCAAGTTTTACTCGCCACTGTGAATGAAGCCACAATTATTCCGTTCGTCAGTGGCCAGGTACTTAAAATCGCCTTTCTTCTTTGTGTGATATACTGATGAGTGTGGTGCCTATCAATGTATCTGCGACTTTTACAGTTGAACAATCTCGAGTTAGCTGTTAATCTCGCTAAAAGAGGGAATCTTCCGGGTGCAGAAAACTTGGTGAGATTATATTCAAATATTTGGTGTTTGTTAACTTCACATACCAATTATAGTTTTTTTGTATTGATAGTCATCGTGGTGACAATGTTTCAGGTTGTTCAACGGTTTCAAGAGTTATTTGCTCAGACAAAGTATAAGGAGGCAGCTGAGCTTGCAGCTGAGTCTCCGCAAGGAATTTTACGTACCCCTGACACTGTTGCCAAATTTCAGGTTACCTCTAGTTCTACTGCTGACAAAAAATGTTCTTGATCATTATCCACTCAATGCTGTTCTTATTTTGTCTGCTCTCGCTGCAGATATATGTGTATAAACCTTAAGTGTTTACTTATTTGCTACATTTTTTCTGATGCTATATCCTTCTTTTAACCAGAGTGTTCCAGTGCAATCTGGGCAGACACCGCCCCTGTTGCAATATTTTGGAACTTTATTGACGAAAGGAAAACTGAATGCATTTGAATCATTGGAACTGTCACGTCTTGTTGTCAATCAGAATAAAAAGAATCTTCTTGAAAATTGGTTGGCAGAAGACAAATTAGAATGTAGCGAGGAGCTTGGAGACCTTGTAAAGGTAACAATTTGGCTTGTTCACTTCTCATCATGTGGCTTTGTTCACTGCAACTGTGTCCACTTAGCGCTTATTTGGGTGTCAAAATTCTTGTTTACCTTGTATTCAGACTGTGGATAATGATTTGGCACTCAAAATATACATTAAAGCACGAGCAACTCCGAAGGTTGTCGCAGCTTTTGCAGAGCGAAGAGAATTTGACAAGATTTTGATATACTCAAAACAGGTAGAATATTTTTGGTGCTGTTACTCTTGATTGAAGTCACTGTCATGTCTGGCACCAACATATAAACACAAGTTCTGGTGTTGTACTCGCATATTTGTATAATTTGACAACAACGTTTCCATCTAACAGGTTGGCTATACACCTGACTATTTGTTTCTTCTGCAAACAATCCTTCGAGCAGATCCTCAGGTTTGTTGTTCTTGTCCACTTGTAAATTTATATAAGTTCATATTACTGAAAGTCAAACACTTCGCAGTTTTTAAAGCACACTAACTAAGTAATGCTCTAGATTAATTAGGGCTTTGGTGCCGTTGTTGTCTTACTGTTACCCACAAACTTATTTTCAAGCTAGTTTTGCATTTAAGTTTTCTATTATCCAAAAAGATAAAGCATTCATCTGTATTTAGAGTTTTGGATGAAACTTATCTACATGTGTAGCTGAGCCCATATTTAAACAATAAAATGCAGGGAGCTGTCAACTTTGCTCTTATGATGTCGCAAATGGAAGGAGGCTGTCCCGTCGATTACAACACCATAACAGATTTGTTTCTTCAGGTTGTGTACCACTAATTCTTTCATAAGGGTGCTGTGTCATCATTGAACCACGTGAATTGCTGATATGTGTTTATAGTAGATGTGGGTCTGCCTTTTGCCCCAAATCTCTATATTAACATTTGTTTTTTAATCAACAGAGGAATTTGATACGCGAGGCAACAGCCTTTTTGCTAGATGTCTTGAAGCCAAACTTACCCGAACATGGGTTCCTTCAAACCAAGGTATGTTGTTCCATTTTCGCTAGTTTGGTAGCAGAGATTGCTAAATGTGTTAATATTAAAGCCCACTTTTGATCTGGTTTGCTTGTAGGTCTTAGAGATCAATTTGGTCACTTATCCTAATGTAGCAGATGCAATATTAGCTAATGGCATGTTCAGCCACTATGATAGACCTCGAATTGCCCAACTATGTGAGAAAGCTGGTCTTTACATTCGTGCTCTTCAAGTAAGTGGCATTTTATTTTTTTCTTGTGGTACATATTCCGTATTGTATCTCCTTCACTTGGAGGCTTGACTCTCATGTATACTATGTAATGCAGCACTACAGTGAGCTACCTGATATCAAACGTATCATAGTGAATACCCATGCAATCGAGCCTCAGGTTATTTCATCCAATGATCGGGTGATTTCTTGATCTGGTTGGTGACTTAGTCGTTCTCATAATTTTTTGATAATTCAGGCACTTGTTGAATTCTTTGGGACTCTGTCAAAGGAGTGGGCTTTGGAGTGCATGAAAGATCTTCTGCTGGTCAACTTAAGAGGCAACCTCCAGATCATTGTTCAGGTAACAGTTTATTCCATCTTGAGTTGTGTGCTTGTCTCATGAAATCCTGGTAATAATTTGTCTTCAATCATTGCAGGTCGCGAAAGAGTACTGTGAGCAGCTGGGCATTGATGCATGCATTAAACTCTTTGAGCAATTCAAATCTTATGAGGGATTATACTTTTTCCTTGGATCATATCTTAGTTCCAGGTAACTTCTGAATATATTTCTTTGTGTAGAATTTGTGTTGGTTTACTTTTGCCAACTGATTGGGTTTATTTGGCTTATTGACAGCGAAGACCCTGATATTCACTTCAAATACATTGAGGCGGCGGCTAGAACTGGTCAGATCAAAGAGGTTGAGCGTGTGACGAGAGAATCTAACTTTTATGATGCAGAAAAGACTAAGAACTTCCTCATGGAAGCTAAACTTCCAGATGCCCGGCCATTGATCAACGTGTGCGACCGCTTTGGTTTTGTCCCAGATCTAACTCACTATCTGTACACAAGTAATATGCTGCGCTACATAGAAGGTTATGTTCAAAAGGTAACGGTTCTTCTGTGGCTGAGGGTTTCTATTTCGCCATAAAGATCTTGAGTTCAAGACTTGGTAATGCCCAAATATGTGAGGTTTTCCTCCGTTTTGTGGGTTGTTTGTTTACCCTTCATGGGTTGATTTGTTCTTGCCTGCGTGGGTCGTTTGGTCACCCCTGTGGATGCCTCTTTATAGTTCTGCTCACTCATTTCAATCACATATACTATTTTTTTCACCCAGAATGAGATGTATTTTCAAATAAGAAACAAACATTTCTTTCCAAGTTGAGTATTACTTGAGTTTCCGCTTCTACAGATCATATTGACGTCCAAGTACTAGATTATAATCCTTCACTTCCCTTTTATGCTCTAGGTGAATCCTGGGAATGCCCCGTTAGTTGTTGGGCAGCTTCTTGATGATGAATGTCCTGAAGATTTCATCAAGGGGCTTATCTTATCAGTTCGGTCATTGCTTCCTGTTGAGCCTTTGGTGGAAGAGTGTGAGAAGAGGTATGATTGTTAACAGTCTTATTCTCAAGTTTATGTTGCTTAACTGTATATTTAATTCTTCTTTTGGTTTCAGAAACCGTCTGCGGTTACTTACTCAGTTCTTAGAGCACCTTGTGAGTGAGGGAAGCCAAGATGTGCATGTTCACAATGCCTTGGGCAAAATTATTATTGAGAGCAACAACAACCCAGAGCACTTTCTCACAACCAACCCGTATTATGATTCTCGTGTTGTTGGGAAGTATTGTGAGAAGCGCGATCCAACCCTGGCAGTTGTTGCATATCGTAGAGGACAATGTGACGATGAACTTATCAATGTAACCAATAAAAACTCATTGTTCAAACTTCAGGCCAGGTTAGTTGTGCTTCTGTCTTTCCTTTTTTGATAATTAGAGTAATCCAATTTCTGAACAGCAAATTCTAATTTTTTTATGGTACCTTCAGATATGTTGTTGAAAGGATGGATGGTGATCTATGGGGAAAGGTTCTTGACCCTGAAAATGAGTATAGACGACAGCTCATTGATCAAGTTGTATCTACAGCTTTGCCTGAGAGCAAGAGCCCAGAGCAAGTTTCAGCAGCAGTCAAAGCTTTTATGACTGCTGACCTCCCTCATGAGCTCATTGAGCTTTTAGAAAAAATTGTTCTTCAAAACTCTGCTTTTAGTGGAAATTTTAACCTGCAGAATTTACTTATCTTGACAGCAATTAAGGCAGATCCATCAAGAGTAATGGATTACATTAATAGGCTAGACAATTTTGATGGACCTGCTGTTGGAGACGTGGCTGTCGAAGCACAACTGTACGAAGAAGCCTTTGCAATTTTTAAGAAGTTCAACTTAAATGTTCAGGCTGTCAACGTGCTATTGGACAATCTTCGAAACATTGAACGAGCTGTGGAGTTTGCATTCCGTGTTGAAGAAGATGCTGTGTGGAGTCAGGTGGCTAAAGCTCAACTCAGGGAAGGTCTTGTAAGTGAAGCTATTGAATCATTTATTAGAGCTGAAGATGCCACTCAGTTCCTTGAGGTTATTCGTGCGGCTGAGGATGCAAATGTCTATGATGATTTGGTGAAGTATCTACTGATGGTGAAGCAGAAGACAACTGAGCCTAAAGTGGACAGTGAACTTATTTATGCATATGCAAAGACTGATAGACTTGGTGAGATTGAGGAATTCATTCTCATGCCAAATGTTGCTAATCTGCCGAATGTTGGTGATCGTCTGTATGATGAGGCTCTCTATGAGGCAGCCAAGATAATCTTTCAGTTTATATCAAACTGGGGTAAATTGGCTGTCACACTAGTTAAATTAAGGCAATTCCAAGGTGCTGTAGATGCTGCAAGGAAAGCCAACAGTGCAAAAACATGGAAAGAAGTCTGCTTTGCTTGTGTTGATGCTGAGGAATTCCGCTTGGCTCAGATTTGTGGGCTCAATATCATTGTACAGGTAAGTTGTAATATTCAGTAATTTGTTTTCTGTTGGTTCTTTCTAGCATTTGAGTTTGTCGAACTATCCATTCATTTCGGATAATTCTTAGTCTGATATTATTCTTGTACGCATTGTGGCATTCTGATCTAGGTGGATGACCTGGAAGAGGTTAGTGACTACTACCAGAACAGGGGTTGCTTTAATGAACTCATCTCTCTGATGGAGAGTGGTTTAGGACTGGAACGGGCCCACATGGGTATTTTCACAGAGTTGGGCGTTTTATATGCTAGATATCGGCCTGAGAAGCTCATGGAGCACATCAAACTATTCTCTACTCGTCTTAACATTCCAAAGCTGATAAGAGCTTGTGATGAGCAGCAACATTGGAAAGAACTGACATACTTATATATTCAGTATGATGAATTTGACAATGCGGCTACCACTATCATGAACCACTCCCCTGAAGCTTGGGATCATATGCAGTTCAAAGATGTCATTGCTAAAGTTGCTAACGTGGAGCTTTATTACAAGACAGTGCACTTTTACATGCAAGAACATCCTGATTTAATTAATGATGTCCTTAATGTTCTTGCTCTTCGTCTTGACCACACACGCGTAGTTGACATAATGCGGAAGGTATGGACTCTTTTCAAGGGATACAGTTTGTGTTAATCTTTCAGCCGTATTCTTTATATGCAGTACTCTAACGAGATGTCTTGTTTGGTTTCAGGCTGGTCACTTGCTTCTTATCAAGCCATATATGGTAGCAGTGCAAAGCAACAACGTTTGGGCTGTGAATGAAGCATTGAATGAGATATATGTTGAAGATGAAGACTATGAGAGATTGCGTGAATCAATTGATATGCACGATAACTTTGACCAGATTGGACTTGCTCAAAAGGTAAGTCTGGCTTCTTCTTTTGGATATGCTCTATAAATGCGTCATTAATAGTTTAGTTCTTTTTTCCCCTTCCTAAATGTTCATTTATTTCTACAGATTGAGAAACACGAGCTTCTTGAAATGAGGCGTGTTGCGGCTTACATTTACAAGAAAGCTGGTAGGTGGAAGCAGTCTATCGCTCTGTCCAAGAAAGACAATCATTACAAAGATGCAATGGAGACATGCTCACAGTCCGGCGATCGTGAACTTGCGGAGGAGTTGCTTGTTTATTTTATCGAGCAGGTATATCTGAAAGTTTCACAACTACATGTTAATAATTACAATGATTGAGAGCAAAACTGTGTATGGGCCACCACTTTAGGGAAAACTCGCGTGCCTCTTGAGCACCTAAGTGCTCCCCCACCCTTTACTTCTTTTTATGTGTGAAATGAAAAGATCATACCCTTTTTTATATGTTAATAGAAAATACGTTAGAATGATTTTTTTCAATTTATGTCACTGATCCCTTGTGTTTGTGTATCTGAACTTGCAGGGAAAAAGGGAATGTTTTGCGTCATGTCTCTTTGTTTGCTATGATGTGATCCGACCAGATGTTGCCTTGGAACTCGCCTGGACTAACAACATGATAGATTTTGCCTTTCCGTACTTGTTGCAGGTGAGTTCATGACCTTCGAATGTACTCCATACATATTGTAGATATCAGTCTGGCCTTTGGCCTTGGTTTCCTTATATCTATGCTTTAATATATACAGTTCATCCGTGAGTACACTGGTAAAGTTGACGAACTTGTGAGAGATAAGATCGAGGCCCAAAAGGAAGTTAAGGCCAAAGAGCAAGAAGACAAAGAAGTAATCGCACAACAGGTAAAAAAATCAGAAACTAAATTTCTTTTATCACTAACAGACCCTTGAATACCACAAATAACCAAATAATTGACTCATTATCTCTTTCAACAGAACATGTACGCTCAGTTGCTTCCGCTTGCTCTACCTGCACCTCCTATGCCTGGCATGGGCGGAGGAGGCTATGGGCCACCACCTGGAATGGGAGGAGGATTCGCGCCGTCAGGCCCAATGGGAATGCCTCCTATGCCGCCATTTGGAATGCCATCAATGGGCGGTTACTGATTTCTTCTACATCAGCAAGCAGGGCACCAAGATCATTGTTATCATAGGAGTACTCAGTCGCAGCACATGAGGCAGCTTCCGAGCATTTTGACTGATGCATTTTGCCTCAGTAATTTTTTGGGGGTTTGTAAAGGAGTCAGGTGCG
Source organism: Kalanchoe fedtschenkoi (assembly GCA_002312845.1). Taxonomy (NCBI): domain Eukaryota; kingdom Viridiplantae; phylum Streptophyta; class Magnoliopsida; order Saxifragales; family Crassulaceae; genus Kalanchoe; species Kalanchoe fedtschenkoi. Next base: position 980,297 of record NQLW01000010.1, read on the forward strand.
CGGCTTGGAATTCAATAGTAGAGTAGTGTCCATAGCTTTTGGTATGATTATGTGGATGTGTTTGTTATTTTTATCTCAGGTTTTTCTTTTTTATGTACTGATGTGTGTTTGCTTTGATTTGTTGGGAGTTGAATCTATCAGGCGGATTTTAACTTGCATTATCAATTTAGGTACCTCCCTTTTTGGTGGAAATTTGTTTTTGGAATTCCTTAATTTTTGTATTTATGGCTGATCTTCTATGTGTAATTAACTTGCCTTATCTTCTTGTTGAAGATTTGTTTTAGGGAATTGCTTAAATTTTTGTATTTAAGGCTGGTGTTCGGTGTATAATTTGTTGCATAATTTTACTGCATATTGTGGTCGTGCCACTCCAAGTATTTGTGAATTTGGTGCTTCGTTCCTCAAATAAATCCTAAAGTTTTGTCTGGTTTTAGTTCTTACATGAAAGGAAAGTATCAGGAAGCTCACAGAATAGCTACTTGAAATAGATCATAAGGTATTGTTTCTGAGTTAGATTTAGGAGGGGAAGGGAAGGGATTCGGAGGGGGAGGGGTGGCTTGGAGGGGCTTAAAACACTCATTTCTTCTTCTTCTTCCAAATCGGACGAATTTCTCGGGGAAGGGATGTAAAAGGACAAAATGACCATTTTGCCCTTCATTATAAGATTGTTTATTAACATAAAAAATATTATGTAAAGGTATTTTAGTCAATTTTTTTATTTTCTTCTTTTATCCTTCCAAATCATTCTTAAACTCGAGAATACCCATTCCTCTCTTTGTCTTTCCTCTCCTTCCCTTTCCCTCCCCTCCAAACTCAGAAACAGAGCCTAAAGTGGTAAGTGTTTCATGTGCTTGTCATGGTTTTTCTTACGAGAAGGAGAAGAAGTTATTCCCTTAATAGGGCTGCAAATAAGTCGAGTTGAGCCGAAAACTTGGCTTAGTCACATATTAAGTTAGAAATCGGCTCTATTAAATTTTATCTAATTTGAGTCGGCTCGAGCTCAACTTGATTAAATAACTTTAAGTTATTGAGATAAAAATTTGATGCCGAAAGGACTTTATCTAGTACTTGTAAAGAGAGAATATTTTGGCGTAAAATTTTAAACCGTGAGTAAAAATGCAATCTTCTTCAGTGTGATTGTTGCTGGCACCAAACAATTAGCGAGTATGATATGAGAAAAATCGATTAATGATTTGCTTCTAAATTTAATATCACAAAAGACCGCGCACTAAAAATGGAAATTAAGTCAAAATTTTAAGAACTAGGTGTCATATTACATGAGAATTTTAATGGTATAGTTGTTGTTACTCAAGCTACCGTTTGATTTTTTTGTATTACTAAATATTTTATTTTTTTTATCATCTTTCACAAAATTATCTTATAACATTAAGAATAATAATAATAATAAGCATTTGAAATTATTTATGTGTAGCATATGATATACGAATTGTTATCCATAATCAAATAGTTTATCTGTTATATTATCTTGCAAATTGTTTATAAATTTCTGTTCCAATCAAGAGTTTGCGCATCATGATCTCATGCCTTACTTCTTCTTCACCATTCATGATGATCTTCAGGTTTTAAAACGAGTCAGTTAAATTATCACTCAACTGCCGTGGAAATTCAGCTTGACTTTGTCCAGACCACTGAGCCAGAAAAAAAAAATTAAACTGCATAAATAGGAGGCAGTGTAGCGAAAGCCTCAGAGAGAGACCGATGAGGGATCGATCTCAACTGGTCAACTTGAATCTGTTCCGACTTCAATTAATTCTATCAGCGAATTTGATCGGAGGTGGCTAATGGGGCTGCCCCGTCTGAGAAACTGATACTGAGGAGTGATATGCCACCAACTGTTCTGTAAAGTTCCTGTTTTGGACACTTAACCTAGTAACAGAGTTGCTGCTTGGGATACATAAAAAAATAAGTGCTTTGATTTGCATTTCATGTATAACTTGAAAGCAGTATGAAACAAGACTACACAGAAAGAAACTAAAACCATATGAGTGATGCTCAATAATTCCTCTGTAGGTCGCATAAAGTACTACCCCAAATGCACTACTGAAGACTACTGTCACATACATGAAGTCTTGTTACTTGAATAAATCAGCTAAAGGAACGTGTCCCTAAAACTAATTCATTTAACCACTTCAGGCACTTCTATACATGACCTGCAGACTAAACGTTTAAAGTGCCACAAATAGCCACTTGACTAGTATTCCATGCAATACCTAGTAGGGCATCTAAGCCCCATTATCTCTATCCCATTCAACCATGAGTGCTTCAATTTGAAGGCAGCCCAGCTTCCATCCACAGAAAAAAAAAAACTCCAAGTAAACAAACTACATGAATTACTCTGAAACCCCATCACTTACAACTCTATTTCACTTGCATCCAGTTTCCAGGCATTTTCATTCAGCCATTCTGAGCGCTACCACATTAAAGAAAACCCATACAGTACCAGTAAGGACCGGACAGAGTCCAATCTTTTACTACAAACCTCAATTTCATTAATAAACCAGAAACATCAATCAAAACACAACATCACAAACAAATTCAGATAAGAACCCCTAAATGGCTAACACACCCATACACTAACAGTAAGGGCTGGCCAGAGTCCAATCTTACTACAAACCTCAATTTCAATCATAAACCAGAAACAGCAATCAAAACACAACATCACACAAAATCAGATACTGAAAATAGCAAGTAAAAATCCATAGAAAAATCTTCGAAAAAATTGTTGGTAAAAAGGTTGCATAACTTAAAAATTCAGATACATAACTAAGTTTCCAACAAAACTTATGACAGACTGGAAATCGATGAAGCCAATCACTGCCCGATACCGTAACAGACCTACTTAGATCTCTGCCTCATCTTTCGGCGCTTCCGCTTCAGCCTCCTCATACGCTTCTTCTTCCACTGCAAACCACAACCGAATCCATCAATCAAACCAACCTCACATAAACAAAAACCGAAGTAGTAAACACGACCAATCACGCATCTACTAAATCAACCGCGCAAACGCGTTGTCACCAGATCTACACATTAATCGGACTGAGAAAGCGATGAACGCTGCAAACCTTCGCTCTCATCTTCGCACTTCAGCAAACCCTAATTCGACTTAGCCGCCGCTGCCGCCAAGATCACACGTAAAGACGAAACATACACATCGCTGTGAAGAATAATTATTTATAGTGAAACCCTAATCCGAATACGGTACGAACCCGGGGGTCCAAATCCGATTCCGTGTGTTAATTTTTTCTCAAATTTTCGATTCAGCACAAAAATTAGGGGATATTTCAATTCAAGGACATCTCACATTAATATTTTAAGAAAAAAAATTCAAAATCGGTCACGCACTATCACTACATATTTAATTGCGATTTAAACTAGCATGATTTTAAAAAAGGTGCAATAAAAAAAATTAAACTGATTTCTAAAATAAAATTTAACGTTACATTCTTAAATTAATATTATTATAAGACTTGGATTTGTGTGCGAAAATTCTGTCGTTTTGTTATCAAATAAATAATATAGTTTTGTGCACATAAAGAAAATGACGTCTTTTCATAATCAAACATCCATAATTTTCAACCAATTTTATAAGATAAATTATATTTAAGAAATCAAATAAACTTATCCTAAACATCATCCAAAATCAGTCCGGTTTTTTTTCCATCGCACCCTTTTTAAAAATTGTGATAGTTCGGACCGCAATTGGATAAACAATGATAGTTCAGAGTCTCTTTTATGTTTTTTTCCCTTATTTTAATTAGACCTACATTTTGTCTATAATTGTTTAACATTGGTAAACTAAACTCATTTAGTTAAGGTGGTTAATTTTTTTTAGGGAAAAACTCAAAATAATTCTTTAACTATCACTGTTTACCAAATTACCGTCCGAACTATCACGATTTTTTTTAAAAATGTGATAATAAAAAAACCAAAAAACAAAGACATTAGATCTTTTAGGATCAAACGAGTAATGACACCCGTCGTCCCGACAGTTCGGTTAGAGAAAAATTAAAAATCGAACAAAATTATTAGTCAAAAATATGAAACTGTAAACCGAATAATTTTTTAAAAATTAAAACCGAATCAAACCGAATTAAACCGAACCAAACCGAACCAAACTGCCCGGAAGTCCCGAGCGTATCTATTCTGTTATATATATACATACATCTTTTGCCCTCCAAATTCTCTCAAGTTGTCCTCCTCCTACTGTACATATTCTTGTGGTGGGTTTTGTCATCTGTAATTATCTCTCTCTACTCACACTTTTCCTTATAAACTACGACTGATTGAGTTTCATTAGATGCGAAAATGGGGCCTGCTAAATGTCTGCTCGTTGAGGTTCGTCCGGCTTGAATCGTTGGCTCGAGATCGGCAGGCAAGGATTGTCTGCCCAGGGAAGTCCCTTGAAAATGGCCTGCTTGGGTCGGTTCGCCTTTTCTCAAAGAATGATTTTTGCCAGTCTCATTCGTCTTATGTTTCTTTATGTCTTCAGTCCAATTGAACCAAAACAAATCACAATTTGAGCATAGATAGTTGTGTTTAGTTTAGGAAAAATTTGATGGAAATGAAAATTTGTTGGAAAATAAGATCGGAAATTTGTGATAAAATGAGAAGGAAAATTAAATGGAAAATTAAAAATAAAATTAATATAAAATATTTTTTTTAGCATTTTTCCACCAATTTGATCTCTAACCAAACAAGAAAAAATAAGATGGATTTCCTGGGGAATCCATTTTCCCCCAATTTTTCCTTTCCACCAAATTTTTCGTAAACCAAATCCATGAAATCATTTTGGAACTAATATTAGTTCGAAACCTCGAAATAAAAGTCTGAAACTCTTGTTTGCGTTATTTAAATGCAAAAGTTGTCATTTTACCAACTAAAATATATTACAAGTTCTATTTTTAAGGTTTTGGAATTAAATTTGGTTCAAAAACTCAAAATAAAAATTAAAAATTTATTTGAGTTGTTTAAATGTCAAGCTTGGCATTTTACTAACTCAAACATGTTTGAAGTCTTATTTTCAAGTTTTGGAACCAAAGTTGGTTCAAAACCTCAACACAAAAGTTTCAAATTTGTTTGAGTTGTTTGAATGCCAAATTTAGCATTTTACAATCTTAAACAGGTTTCAAATCCTAATTTGAAGGTTTTGGAATCAAAATTGGTTCAAAACATCAAAATAAAGTTGCAAACTTATTTGAGTTGTTTAAATGTCAAAGTTAGCATTTTACCAACTCAAACATGTTTCAAGTCCTATTTTTAAGATTTTGAAATCAAAATTGGTTCAAAACCTCAAAACAAAAGTTTCAAATTGTTTTGAATTATTCTGATGTTAAAGTTGGTATTTTACCAACTAAAACATTTTTCAAGTCTTATTTTCAAGATTTTGGAACCAAAATTGGTTCAAAACCTCAAAATAAAAATTTAAAAACTTGTTTTTGTTGTTTAAATACCAAAATTGGCATCTTACCAAATCAAACATGTTTCAAATCCTATTTTCAAGATTTTGGAATCAAAATTGGTTCAAAATTAACCTCATAATAATTGTTTGAGTTCTTTAAATGTAAAACTTGACATTTTACCAACTCAAATATGTTTCAATCCTATATTGAAAGTTTTGGAATTAAAGTTGGTTCAAAACCTCAAAATAAAAGTTTTAAACTTGTTGTGTTGTTTAAATGCCAAAGTTGGTTACCAACTCAAACATGTTTCAAGTCCTATTTTCAAGGTTTTAGAATCGAAGTTGGTTCAAAATCTCAAAACAAAAGTGAAAGCCGTGATTTAGAAGTAAGGAAAAATCCAAATCTAGGCCAATTGACAACCCGGTTCTTCTAACAAGGATGTATACCATTACTGCAAAGTGGCGGGACATTGCAAGAAGAACTGAATCTGATATCTGGAAGATTAAAAAGGGAGGGGAGAAGTAATATTTCTGCTTCGGGTATTCACTTTTCAGAAAGTAAATGTTATGACTCATCCACTTTCTCGGTATGAGATACCAAATTTAGTTCTCACATTTTAAAAAATATACAGAAACTGAGAGAAAATATGGAGGTGTGGGATGTACCTACACCTAAAGAATTGGAGTAAGAGTTATTGTTGCAGTTGCTGGATGTAACAATAATTTTACTTTTCTGAAATCAAATTTTGAGCCTGATATAATTGGTGCCATGTACCTGTAGAAACATGAATTATATGTATTTTTTTAGGACATGATAAGTTCGCATTTTTGATATTATGAATGATTGTTATTCATCTATCCTGATAAAAACTTTTATGATGGCATCCTATTTTGCGATAGAATTTTAAGTTTCAAAACTACACCTCAAGTCTAAGACAAAATGAATACCGATTACAATAAATATGTTTTGTAAAAAATCAGTATTGATGTATTTTTGATATATTTTGCTTTATAAAGCATTTGATAAGCACAAATATTATTTATAAGACAAAATGATTATTACTCCTCTCACTTAAATCAATGAAAGAGCAAGTAACTCATATATCGATGAATATTGATGCATGAAATCTATGAAAAATAGAGATAATTTATATACTCCCGTGCATTTGCAAATAAATATAATAAAATGGTTTAGAAACTGCCATCATGATAGACAATCATAAATGAACATTGGAGAGATTATTATTACAAATCAGTAAGATTTTGACATGAAAAAACTCTTCATCACATTAGATTTTCAGATGACTAAAACTCTTCATCATGGTGCGATCGAGCAGCTTCTATCCATGATGACTACAAAGTTTCCAGAGACATGAGTTGAGCCATGAGGCTTAACCTGTATCTGCTAGTGCATCAAACATCAATGAGATTTTTAGTCCGGCCAGAACGTAGCGGAGAACCGGAGAGCGAATCCCATCGGAGAAAATATAATTGAAGGACATCTTTATTTCAAGCACAGGCAACAGGCAAGCATCCATGAGGGGTATGAAACAAAGAAGAAGATGATTATTCAAAAGGGAATGAAGCAGTGGATAAGCCGACTTCGAAGCCATAAGCTGATGCAATGAGCTGATCAATATCGACACAGGCATTTGAATTGTACCCATCGCCGCCCAACCCATCGTTCATCTGCGTGAAGCAGCTCATGGAATCGATCAGATGTTGCTGATCGACCCAGTTGCCGGTAGCACCGCTAGACGATGATGCGTTACTCAAACAAGTGCCGTAGCCAGCTAGCCGAGCCCGAGCGATGGCGAGATCGCGCTGCAGCTCAGCTAGCTTCCTTTGCAGCGCGGCTATGGCGCCGATGCATCCATAGACGGGGTCTTCGAGCCTGGCCTCCGCTTCGTAGACGAGAGTATTGACCGTCTCCTGGCGCTGCTCCTCGGGGACTTCGCTCAAGATCTTGCTGACATTGCTGGCGCCAAACACTTTGTGGACTTTGGCGAACTTGGTTGGGTCGTCGGAGCGGAAGTAGGGGGCGAATATGCAGGTGGGGGAGCAGCGGCGCTTGAGGAGCTTGCAGGCTGCGCACGAGGAGGCCGCGCGGGGCTCGTGGTGGAGGCTGGTGTTCCTCATTGCCCGGGGGGAGCTGCTTGAGATTGTTATGTTGTGGTTTAAGGATGTTGTTGTGGAGGTGTACTTTGTCCCATATCCTTTTCTCGGTCTCCCTTTCGCATACATTCATGTGAACTATATATAAATAGTTGATCATGGTTAGTTACTATTTATGTTTTATGAAAGATTAGCAATAAGCACACACCTCCACTTTTGATCGTAATGTCAAATTTATTATATGTCAACTCACGTCCATCTTTAATATATCCATGCACATGCGATATTTCAAAGTTTTTAGAAAACATTCAAAACCACTTCACACCAACACCTTTTTGTTAAACATTTTCCCTAGCTTGTTTCAACACTTGATGGGTAAAACTTGAAGTTTAATTTACTAGTGGACACCATTTTTAAATGCTACTAGCACTCAATGGATCAAAGGCATTATTTGTGGACTAGTTATGAGTTGTGAATTGTAATGCTTATCAAATGATTGAGCACTTGAAATGGCTCTAGCTTGTGATAGATCAAATCTAGCATAGCATAGCAGAATATATAATGCAAACCATATATACATATAGATGCCTTTAAATGAAAGATCAAAATCAAAATCAAATCAAGGTGATGGACGGCAAGAAAACTACTACTACTACTACTCTCTTCCCTTGCAACACACACACTGTGGAGAGCAATGAATGAGACTACACGAATAAATAATAATAAACAATAGAAAATTAGCTTGGAAATGGAAGTAGTAGGGCCCTGGCAAGGGATGGACATCAGCCAAACCATGTTATGAAGGCAAGAAAATGTAATGCCAAGATGATAAAGTTGGAGCTCAGAAATGATAGTTCATGGGAAAGAAATAAATGATGAAAAAATAAAGAGGAAAGGGAGATGGGATGTGTTTTGTTTTATCAAGAAAGTCATTTTCACAAAAGTATGAGAACACATTGAGAGAAGCAATAAGTTGAGAAAGAAGCAGACTTGGTAAAAGGAAACAGATGTTGAAGAATCTAACACAACATATATAGTGGGGTCATGTTGGATTGAAGCAACCAGCTAGCCTAGCACCACTCAAAATCAAATCTCTGTGGTGGTACTGGTACATACATGCATGCCTCTGAATCAATAAATAATGCAAGCTTAAACTCCCAGTGTAGCGGTGACCTAGCTGCTATATACATGAGTATGAAGATTGAAGAGGCATGCAAGCTAGCTGGTTAAGAAGACCGTGAGCTTTTCAACCACTACTGTGAGATCAGTATCTGAGAAAAGAGCAGGTTTCACTTTGAAGTGCATGGAAGGGAGTCATGCAAGAAGATAGCAAGCATCTGGTGAGTAATGAGAGAGTGAACAGACAGACAGACATGGATACTGACTGCCACTTGCTGCAAGTCACTGAAACTTTTATCATTTACCAACTACTCGTAGTTAATAACTTAAGCATGTGAAAAACAGCTGAGAAGAGAGAATGAAGCCCTAACTATTTATGACCAAGAGAACAAAGGAAACTAGCATGACTCTGGTCAATCTAGTCTAGCTATTGATGACAGTTCAGCTCACCAAATGATCAGATTAAAGTGCTTTACTTAACTACAGACATCAACTGAGAATAGATATGCAACCAACTCTAAGTCAAGCTGCACAGTGATTTGGGTGCCAAATGCAACAAAAACTTAAATCAAGCAGTCATGTCGAAGAGTATGGTGATGACTGTGGAGAAGAGAAATGACAAAAAGTGAATGCTTTCAGCCAAATCAAAACATCAACTTGGGGGGGCTATTCAACTGAGAGTGAATTTAACAGACCCGACCCACTTTGGGTAAGCTACAAAGTCCTGCCTTTTTTCTTGATGGGTGGTGGGGTTGAAGACCTGGCAGAGATGGGACTTCATTACCACATGTAATGATACAATGAAGAGCGTTGGCCGGCCCAAAAGTGATTCGGAATATCACACAGCTCTGCTTTGGTTGCTACTTCACTACTTCTGGTTTTATGCTGTCAAACTCGGATATGCAATTGAGTTTTGACATTATACAAATCCCGAAACGTACAAAATCTTCAAAGAGCATTGAGCTTGAGCCCCTTTAACTTGCCTGAACTATCTGACTCCATAAGCTTCAGCTTAGATCTAGCACCAAATGTAGTTGAAAGTATTCATCTTTCAAGTCAGTTATATAAATTCATAATTATTAAAGTTTCTACTTGTTTTGAACGAATTAATTCTGTATTCATTTTAGAGTAAAAATATCGGACGTCAATCATTAGATAATTCATTTACTGAGAAGCCTGTTTGACCATTGAGTTCAAGGCCATGTTCGTGGCAAATGGCAGAGCCAAGAGAAGAAGTAAGTGGGGTCAAAAAAAATATAGTAAAAACTTAAATATTTGACTCGTACTACATATTGATTAAATTTATGAGAGTAAATATGTATTTTTTTTTATTTTAGAGGGATCAAAATGTACAAATTGAAAATAATTATACATATGTTAATCTAATATTTTTTACTAAATTGAACATTGAGTGAGGTCAATTGACACCTCTGGACTACATGAGGCTCCGCCATTTTTCGTGGTTGCTGTTGCTAAATGTAATTCATTCAAATGAAGGAGGGTAGATTTTCAAGCACTGTTCTAAAAAGTGTCATGCGGTGGCTAGGCGGTGAGCAAAACGCCTAGCGATTAATCGGATAGGCGGGGATTAATCGGACAGTTAATCAGAGTTATATATATTAATAATAAATTTAATAATTAATTATAAATATATATGTTTAAAAACTATTATTTCCATAAAAAATAAGTCTTCGAACAATTAATCGACTAGACGGAGTGTTTCAACACCGTCTAACGATTAATCAGCCTGCAACGACGATTTTAGAACACTGCTTTCAAGTAAAAGAAATGTATGGCATATGTATAGGAATGATTTTATGCCACTCACTGCCACCAAAATAACTACTCTCAAATTCATGTTGTTTAAGTTATTCTTGAAAATCTAATCAAGATATTTTTTTTTGCTATTAGTAGTGGTTTAAAATTAAATTGAGTAGATTAATTAGGTGGTAATATTAGTGTTTGAGCAAATTTAATATGTATGTGTCTAATTTTTTTTTTTTAACTTTATACAAAAAGTAAGATTAGTAGATTACTATTAGTGATAAATGATTTTTTACTGATTTGTTTAGTGATTAATGTTTGACATTTTAAGGTACTTGTTGATATTAAACACATATTGAAAATTATTAAGTGATAAACAAAAATGGACAAATAAATGTGATTAAGTGATAAATAAAAAAAGAATGAAAGAGTAAGTTAATTTATACTACAAAGCAGGAAATCCCATTCAGTTTCAGTGAATCGAAACATGATTATGGATCATTTATTTGGGTTGGCTGACTTTTGTTTTAATTTTTTTTATTAATATAAATTAGTCACATAACGCTAGTTTGACTGCTTAGGATAAATATTCCAGCATAAAATAGTTTAAAAAGGTAAAAATCTGAAAATTGCTAAATATATTTAGTTGCAGCTTTAATTTGTGAAAGTGTGACATTCTTTTCCTACATTTCCCTTCTATCAATCAAAAACATCAAAAGTACTTCATGTGTTGTAATTTGTAAATTCTCACTATGTAACAAATTTTACCAGTAGAAAAGACAGTCTGAATCGGCCACCGTTGAACAAGTCTAGTAACTATCCAGTTTCATTTATGTTCTGCGGTTTATATTTCAGAAAAAAAAAATATTTGTCTTTACTTCTCTTGAGAACAAGGTATTATTTATTCAATGGTGTTCTATCCTAAAGTTAGAACTAGCTGCCCGTGATGACTCCAGAAATAACTTAGCAAAAAATTGAAGAGTAAAAATGTCAGTAAAATTATGACACTCCGGGACGCGTGAAAGTTGGTAGACTGCTGCAAAAGGTCAGGTTCTATACTTGAAAACGGTAGGCACAAACAACTGTAATCCAGGAATCATGAGTGCTGGGGTATCTTACTGAGGAGCTGAAAAGCAAAACTGCACCCCTGATTTCCCTTGATCATGCTCATCTTTTCTGAGTATGTGGCAGAAATTAGCCTGTCAAAATGAAAAAAAATAATTTTTAAAAGAAACTTAATTTAGTTCTAAAGGGCGAGGAAAAACATCAAACTGGAAGATACGGGTGTAAACTGATATATTAAATTACCTCCATCCGAAACAATTTGGTGGGAACTATAACACCAAAGCCAATGGTGGTTCTGCATGAATCCATCAAATTCTTGAAGGAGAATCTTTTATACTCATTTTCGGTTAGTTTGGTCAAATTGCCCGCACAAGCAAAAGCATGCCCATGAATTCCAGCATCTCTTAACACCTTCAGTGGAAGATCAAATGAAAGATCTGCAAATGATGTAACAGCCAGGTCTCCTCCGACAGCATCCTCACCAGCTGTTTCAGAACTTTCGACATCTGACTTTGCACTCATTCGTCTTCTTGGCTCCCAGAGACCTAAGCCTCTTGATTTGAAGCCCAGCAGTGCAGTTGGGCCACCCAAGGAACAAACAGGAGAAACATTTCCACCCAAGAAGAACCTTTCAATCACTGGAGACGGCGTACTCAAAGAACCACATCCCCAAGGAAAAACAACACCGGTGGAAATCCCAAGATTTAGAGCAGCATTACAAACGCCTAATGGCAGAGCATACCGAAGATCAAATTCCTGCAGAAAACACCAAGGGGACAAATATCCAAAATTACAAATTACACTCTATTAAATACTTGCTTTCCACACAACTACAAACAGAATATACAGGATCCATGACATTGTAATACTTGATAAGAGCAATAATTCAACAAATTAAGAGGTAGCCCAATGAAATATTTACGAGCCACATAAAAAAGACTATTAGAGAGTATATGAACTACTAATTGCTTGACAAAGCCAATTGCAATCGGAAATCCCCCAAAGCTAATCTTTGTGCTTGGTGCGTCAATATAAAATAAAACTTAATTGTATGAGATTATCTGAAACGAAAGTTGAGGTACAATAAAAACAAGCGCAACTTCATTATATGATATACATTTGAGAAATTATAAATATATAGGTCAGTGGCATTGATCCCAATGAATACGAGATAAACTTTACAAATCAATTTATTCCAAGAAATAGGAACATAAATCCGAACCATCAATAACAGCAGTTATATTTAACAATCTGGAGTTGCAGAATTTTTGAGGCCCAGAAACATCATTTCCCGATAAACTTCCTAGATGAATAACTCATTAAACTCTAACAGCAAATGGCGGAATAAATTTGTACCTGCCGAATAAAACGCAAACTTCGACTATCCGGAGAGAGCCCACCTATCTGAGTTGTTGACAAAAGCATGTCCTTTGGTGGGTCTCCAAGTGGAGTTTCTCCTATCAATCTTGAATGTATATTTCAGAGAGGACAGTAATGTGTGACCGAGCTGCCTCCTTATCGATCTGGAAGCCATTTGTGAAGGATCAGTTAACGTACGCCAAGCAAGATTGTATGACAAGTCATGATTCCGTGATGAAAACAGGCCCAGGGTCAGACCAAGCACTTGCTCTTTATAAGAAGAATACTTAAGCCAGTCTTGAGAAAGAAGGGAAACCCGTGCATTCACGGGACTGTAAAATCCTTTCAATCTGGGTAAAGTCACACCCGCACTGAGCTCAGATGTTTGATCAAGGCCATACGCCAAAGCACCATCCCAGTGATCCCCATACCGAAACAAATTTTTAAACCTCAAGGCCCCCTCAATCGACCAAGTCCTAGCCTGCAAGCAACATTTTTCATTCATCAAATAATCACACACACAATAGCATATCCACATCCACAGGCACATAAACCAAATTACTGTCTTCGAATCCCTATGAATCATAATGAAAGTGGTATGTGAGTTATACAAAGTTCAAAGATCCAACAAACAAAGTAAAGCAAAAAATTCCACATCAATGTACACAGCAAAATTAGCCTTGAAACAACAAACCCTAGAAATGATTTGAAATGACCCTAAAGAGCATGCATACCCCTGGCTTTGTGTACATCCCAACACTCCCAGTAACCGGACTCTGAGTCTCCACAACCTCAACAATCACATTAGTGGTCCCGGGCAACTCCGGCGGGCCAGCATCAAGCGTGACCTCCACAGCATCAAACAGCTCCATTTCTCTCAACCGAGCATTCACAATGCTGGCAATCCGAAACACCTCCTGCAAGGTCGTGGCGTTCCTCAGGGCATCGACCTCCGACTCAATCAGCGAATCCTTCGTCTTGCTATTCCCCTTAATCACCACATCGTGAACGCGCATCGGCACTCTCTCAGTCTGCCAACGCCGCAGCAGCGCCTCCAACTTCCTCTTCTCCTCCCGTAGCCGCGCCTCCCTCGATATCGGCCGCTGCTCCACCTCCTCCTCACCATCCACTTCCTCCTCCTCCTCCTCATAGTCCATCTCAGCACCGCCGCCGCTTAAAGGATCGCCGTCCTCCATTTCCACACCATCGCTAGGGTTCTCGTCGATCGATTCCTGCACACCGGCGTTCGCCATTGACGCAAGAATCCAACCACCGGGTAAGTCAGAACGAAGTAAGCAAGCAAGCAAGCCGAGCGAGTTGCTTGTAGCCCTGCGATGCGGTTCGGCGACGTCGAAATCTGACCGTTGAATTATTGTGGTACACGGGAGCTTATCATGTGCCCATAGTAGAGGATAAGTACCCTCCACCAGCGCCTAGGTTTTATTTTCAAATTTCTCACTTTCACTTCGGACACACTCAAATCCGCAAGATTGAATTATTTGCTCTGCCATGGCGGACGCCAGGTACAATGATCTATTTGCGTCTCTCATATCGGAGATCAAATCCTACACCGGGAAAGATCCGCTCATGCCCTGGCTCAGGTCAGTCAATTTTTTTTTATTTTTTTGTGATTTTTTTTATTTATTTAAAAAATTGATGTGGGATTGCAGGGGGATTCGGAGGATGAGGGAGTGTCTGCCTCCGCAGGTTCTGAAGGCGAAGCTTCCAAGGTTCTTGCAGAAGTGCGCGGAGGCGTTTCAGGCAGACCGGAGATACCGAAATGACACGCGGTATCTCCGAGTTTGGCTGCAACTGGTAATTTTTTAACTGTTAATTGAAGGAGAGTTTGCTTTGTTTTTGTGAAGTTTCAGCAACTTATTGTTGGAGTTGAGGAGTGTCTGGATGAAGCTGAGAGCTCTGAATGGTTTTCATGTATCTGATAGGCTGGTGATTTTGTTTGTTAAGCTATTGAATCAAAATGTGGGAGAAACTGTTTGGAGTTCTGCTATTATTCAGTTTGCTGCTGAACTGAAACTTGCTCATATAAGGAGTTTTGTTTAAATAATTTTTTAACAGTCTTTATGTTTTGCAGATGGATTATGCAGGTAATCCGAAGGGAATTTTGAGAACTATGGAGATGAATCACATTGGTTTGAAGAGGGCGTTGTTCTATCAGGCTTATGCACTTTATTATGAGAAAATGAAGAAGTATGATGAAGCTGAGAAGATGTACAAGACGGGAGTGCAGAAGTAAGATTTTTTTTTTATCGTTTTGAAGGATTTCATATGTTTTGGGACTCTGTCAGTTATATGAGTAGAATGAGGATATATGGAGGGAGGGATTAAATTCAATATGCAAGCCTACAACATTGTGCCAAGCAAATATAGAAAAAGATCATGATTCATTCTTGAAATAATAGTTAAGTATATTTTCTAATTATCGAACAGCCTTGCTGAGCCTCTCGATGAGTTGCAGAAGTCTTATCAGCAGTTCATTCATCGCATGGAGAGACACAATAAAAAGAAAATTCAGGTCTGTCCTCTGTTGTTTTGATGCCCCTTATCTAAACTTAAGTTCCCTGTTATATAAAAGAGACATAATTCTTGCAGCGGCAGCAATGGTGGGATGTTAAGAGAAAGCCTCTCAGTGAAACTACCAACATTATCCAGACCGGAGATAGTGAAGACAATAATGAGAACATCCGCAAAGTCAAGTGCCAGCCCAAGCAAGTGGAAGAAAGATCCCATAGTTTGGAGCAAATGAACTCAAAACATAGTGAGTCAGCTATTGGAAAATTCGGGCCAGAAAGTAATTCCAAGGGGAGATTATGTACAAACAAGGTACGAATGGGATCAAATATAACCTGCGGTGAAGATACTGTTATTGTGAGATTTGTGGACAAAGCCATTGTTGGAAAGTCTGAAGCTGAAGATGCCTGCCACCATGGACTGGTAGAACCGACCATAAATATGAAAGAAGCTATGGATTCCATCAATAATATGTTTCGAGAGCCTTTGGATCCTTTTATTAATAACAGGAAATCACAGAAAAGTCACCCTAAAGTAGAAGCTAGTGTAAATGCTGGGTTTCAAGTGTATGAGGATAATTGTGCGGATAACATTGGTGAGCTGACGAATCATGCTGGAAATGATCCAGAACCATTTGAGATATACATTGATGATGAGGGAAGCAGTGAGGTGAAGGAAAAAAATCATAGGAAAAGTGAACAGTGTGAGAATCAGAATGTGGTGGAAAGTCCTGTCGTATCTGATTCAAGTGAAATTCTGTTTCCAGTTTCTATGAAACCTCCTTCGGAATGTTCAGCTGATGGGAAAGCGGGCAGCACATCTAAACGGAAGTTTAAGGAGGACACTGTTGTGTTCAAATTTGTTGGGTCCACTACTGTAGATGAGCCTGAAGTAGTAGAAAATGTCTGCCACCATGGATTAGTAGAGCCTACAGTGAACATGAAGGAAGCCATGAATGATATAAATAACATGTTCGGGAAACCGATGGATTTTGTCAGATCCCGAAGAACAAAGAAACAGGTAAATGCAGTTTCAAAGAAGGATAATATTTCTGATGTTTTTTCAATACTGCCTGATGATGATCCAATGGCCAAGACAAAAGAAGATTCTTCTGTGTTCTCAATACTTCCTGATGAGGAAGAGAAACCCATTAACCAGATTCATTGCGGTGGATTTTCAATACTTCCAGATGATAACTTGAAGTCCATGGTACGTAACCGCCCTCCAAACCCGTCTCAGTCAACTAGAGACAGCGAACTATTTGAGCCAACTGTATTTACCAAGGAGGCAATCGATGAGATCAACAAGATGTTTGGGATGCCACTGGACTTCTAGAGGCCTGGTTAGTCTGTTTTTGTACTACATCATGATGTATGAGTAATCCCTGCACCACAGTTCATCTTTCATGAATTTAAATGTTTGGATCTCAGGGGTGTAATTGGATTTGTGGTTCATTTTTCATGAGTTTGAGTCACTAGGGTATAATCAAATTCGTGGTTTGTGAAATCCAAGTGACTGACTTTCTGTCTTATATCATTTGTAGTTCTATTTGTATTTCCTGCAGACCTCTACATCGGACTTCGTATGTGGCACAACCCAATAGATATTTTGTTTGACATTTCTAAGGTAAGGCGCCAGGTGCCCCATTTCTGTCTATCTTGCTTATAGAGTTGCTTAATGTTAACAGCTTCACTTGGTTATTGAATTTAGATTCAATTAACAGCAACTAAATCGGAAATATATGAGAAATGTAATTCCAACCTTAACAAAATTACGTAAGGAATCCAATGTGAAGTGCTTCTGAACATATATGAGAAATGCTAGGTAATAAACAGGTATGCTTAGGCCTACTGTTGTCGGAGCAAAGACAAATGGCAAGGCATTGTTGGATTTGCAGGAGCGTGTGGTAGTAAAAGCAGTTTGTGCCTTCAGTCATGCATTTTTTTTTTTCAAATGTAAATTACAACGTACACACTCGATCATCAGGGGATTCGAACTCTTATCGTTGGGATTGTCAGGATTCAACTCTCACCCTATTTACTTTCAGTCATGCATCAGAGACATGGATCCCATCATATTTTATGCCTTCATAAATTGAAACTTGAAAGTGACTTGTTTAGTCCTTCGATATTTGAACATCATGTTAGTGTTATTTGATCTTGACTGCAATTTGAATTTCCATGCTACCTGAGGGAGTTTTGTCATAGTTGGACTTAAATTGCATTCAGAATTACAACTGCTAGATTCTTGTAGATGTTCTCAAATGTGTAAACCAGTATGATGGAGATACAAAAGTGGTTGTTAGGAGTTAGAGGGAAGTTATGATGGCGAAACTTAATAGCATTTTGTTGGGCGGAAAGCCAGAGGGGGTGCAGAATAGATCACAGCCTCGTAGCGCGTTCCTTTGACGGCCTTATTGTGATAAGATAGTGGCGCTCCGTTCATACCGTAGTTGATGTTTGTGGGTATGTTACAGTCTTTGTTGGGAGATGACACCAGCTTCACCTTGCAGGCATGCAGCGGATGATCAAGCAGGTAATGACTCATCTTGAAGTTGTCAAGCTGGGCATAGTAGTAGCCTTTTGAGTCTGTCTCCACTGACTTGTAATAGGCCACTCTGCCTTTGTGGTCCCTGCACTGAACGCTGACTTTCGCTTTGGGGATCGGGATGGCTCCGTCCAGGTTCCAAGAGCCGTGGAGCTTGCAGTTCTGGCAGGACACCACACCTTCTACTACCACGTTGACGGTCGTGTCCAGGTGAGCCATCGACAGAGGCAGAAGCAGCGCAAGGACGGCGATGAGGGAAGGGAGGGCGTTCCTCGGCATCTTGCAGCTGGGAGTTGATAAGGTGACTTCTGTGAGGTGAAAATGATATTAAGCGCATAGCAATACTTAATACTCTTACAAACAGATGCTGAATGTTGACATTTAACGTGAGGGCTACTCAGCTGTATGGCGATGCTTTGCAGGGTGGAGAATAAGAAGATTATCTAGTCAATGTCGTAGCACAACGTGAAGGCTACCTAGTTGTAAAACGACATAAAAAAACACATCAATAAATCATAAAACGACATGTGAAAACATCAAATGTAGGAATCACAAGTACTCTCTACCGACTCTCTGAGTCAATATAATAAAGACTGAGCATCATGAAAAATGCCCGAAACCAGCAGACCAGTTCAAAAACACAAAAAACCGTCGACAGCAGGATTCGAACCTGCGCAGGCAAAGCCCAACAGATTTCGAGTCTGTCTCCTTAACCACTCGGACATATCGACAACATATTATTATAAACTGTAACAAATTTTATATTGTAATGACATTACCAAATAAGAAACGTAATTACCTGTTTGTTGCATAATGATTTATAGTATAACCAAATGCAAGGTTTATACTGGTGGATGAGTATCATTGTAGTTTATGGTACAGTACGAGGTTATGACGGTGATGTTCACTGAAGATGAATGCTTATGTCAAAACTTTCGCTAAATAATCTTGCGTTAGCAAGAAGGTTTGGGAAGGGCTATAACACCTTCCAATCATCAAAGTTTGTTGATTATGATTAGTGATTAAAAATAATTTTTTAAGCTGATCAATCACTGTTGGGAAGAGTTGGATGAGTATCTCAGCTTCACTGCAACGCCCATACTCACTACGGGTAGGGGTGTTCAAAATCCAGTCCGGACCGGAAAATGACCCGGAACCGGACCAGAATGGACCAGAACCGGACCGGACCGAAGATTCCGGTCCGAGTTTTGGTCTGTAACCTTTAACGAATCCGGTTCCGGTCCGGTCCGGTCTGAAAACCGGAATATTCCGGTCTGACCCGGATGGACCGGAATCAAATTGAAACTATGTCGTTTCAACCTGAAATTATGACAACCCCATCTGTCCATCCTCATTCCCCAACCCTACTCTCTTCTCTCTACCCCCCAATTCCCCAAATCTCCCATTCCCAACTCCACCGTATTCTCTCTTTCTCCACCTTTACTCCCTCAATCCTTCACTGCCACCTCTTCCTCCTCACCAAATTCCGGTTTGGCGACTGCCCCTTCACCTTCCTCCCAGACGGACTCCTCCCCACGCCCCCTCCCGCCCTCATCCCCGGCGACCTCGACCTCCTCCCCGACCTCTCCCCCACCTTCGGTCGCCCCCACGCCGCCTTCTGCGGCGAGTCCCTGCTCGAAACCGATCTCACCGCCATGGCTCCCCCACCACCGCCGTCGCCATCTTTACTCATCCTCCTTCCCTGAGACGGATCTGACGATTTCCTCACCGGGGACCTACGCCGCCCCACCTCCTCACTGCTGGAGTTGGAATCGTGGGCCTTGAAGTTGTCGGCTGCCGACGGCCTATTGCCTCCTCCGTCAGATCTGACTTTTGTTCGGAGATTCCGGTCCAAACCGGTCCAGACCGGACCGGTTTGAATCCGGTCCGGTCTTCGGTCCGAAAAAAAATTGAATTCCGGTTCCGGTCCATTCTGGTTCCGGTCCGGTCCGGTCCGGGTCTGGACCGGTGTACACCTCTAACTACGGGTCAGCTCACGCGCACCTTCAATATATCTAAACGTAAATGCGGTACCAAAAATCACTAAACCAACACGTTATTGGTGCGCTGCTTAATTCTAAGCTTGTTATTCTCTTGGTCCAAGAAGCTCGCTAGTCAATGTCAAGAAGCAAGCGAGACGGGAGACGGTTTGCAGATGGGCCTGGAGAAAACCGGGCCAGGCCCACTTTTTGCTGTCGCTCGTAGTGGGCTTTCAATTTCAAGCCCGATTTGACCAATAAACTATTATTGCATGTGTGCCGTATGATGATTTTGAGGTTGTTTGGCGCCGAACATCATTTTCTGGCTGTCTATTTTTCCAAATGGGAAGTTTGGTTCTGGACCACGACGAAAATTTAGAGTTGGAAATTCCGCTTTGGAGTTCAACCACGCGCAACCATTAATAAG
>NQLW01000010.1:1024283-1039522 GCA_002312845.1 Kalanchoe fedtschenkoi
TCTAATTAGTTAACTTAGGGTTTTATCCCTTTATATACAAGGTTGGGTGTCCTACTCTGTACAAGCAAATTAATAAGGCTGGAAACAGCCCGTTTTCCTAGGCCCACATGTGACTGAAAGTGCAGTCCTGCACTGAATTTCA
This sequence comes from Kalanchoe fedtschenkoi, assembly GCA_002312845.1. Taxonomy (NCBI): domain Eukaryota; kingdom Viridiplantae; phylum Streptophyta; class Magnoliopsida; order Saxifragales; family Crassulaceae; genus Kalanchoe; species Kalanchoe fedtschenkoi. The sequence goes on from NQLW01000010.1 coordinate 1,024,426, forward strand.
GGACCCTTGTTTACTTCAGGTTCTTTCCCTTTGCTGTAAAACAACGTCGTCTCTTTCTTTTCTCTTTTCTTCCAAACGTTGTCGTTCACCTCCAGCCTTGTCGCGCCATTTCTTGATTTTCCAAATGACAACGCTTTGCTCTATTTCATCTTCTTCAACAGTTTCATCCTCTTCAACACCCCCCGCAAGTCGGAGAGTACAAAAAATTTGAAATCCCGAGCTTATAAGAGGCTTATTCTAGTTATTCTCCTCCCAGAAGTTTTGTGAACATGTCTGCCAATTGGTTGTCAGACGAAATGTATCTTGGCTCAATGAATTTGCTCTGAATATGCTCCCGGACTAGATGGCAATCCACCTCTATAGGCTTCGTTAGTTCGTAAAAAACCGGGTTTTGCGCTATGTGGAGTGCAGACTTATTATCACAATATAGCTGTATCGGCAGAGGAGTCATAACATTCATGTCCGACAGCAATCGATGAATCCACACAACCTCACAGCATGTGGAGACCATATATCGATACTCTAATTCTGCAGATGACCTTGACACCATTTTCTGTTTCTTTGTTTTACATGATATCAGATTTGATCCTATAAAAACACAATAGCCTGTGATTGATCTTCGTGTTACCGGACATGCTGCCCAGTCTGCATCACAGTACACTTGCATCTGCATTGATGAGTTTGATGGGAAATAAAGACTCTTTCCCAGTGCCCCTTTAATGTATCTCAACACTCGATAAGCTACTTGTATATGATCCTCAGTATGTGTTGCAATAAATTAACTCAACACATACACTGAGTAGGCCAGATCGGGCCTACTTATGGTGAGATAAATTAGACGTCTCACAAGTCTCCTGTAAGCTTCAGGATCCTTGATTTTTGGTGCTTCTGAGATTGCCAACTTGTGCTTTAAATCAATGGGACTACTGAACGGTTTACATCCAATAAGTCCACTGTCATTTAATATGTCCAATGCATACTTCTTTGGATTCATGAAGATGTCATCCTCCGATCTTGCAATTTCCAGTCCTAAGAAATACCTCATTGTTCCCAAATTTTTGATCTTGAATTGTTGGTGTAGCTGCTCTTTGGTATCCTGTATAAGGATCTCTGATGTTCCTGTGATGACTATGTCATCCACATACACCAACAGCAATAGAAACTCTCCTTCCTTATGCAGTGAGAAGAGAGGGTGGTCATTTTGGCTTGCTCTGTACCCAAAAGAGATTAAGACGTGACTTAGCTTAGCAAACCATTCTCTACTGGCTTGTTTCAGCCCATATATACTCTTTCTTAGCTTGTAGACTAACCCTTGTTCCTTGGCATCTGTGTAAAAACTTTGTGGTAGATCCATGTAAACTTCTTCCTCTAGTTCTCCATGCAAGAATGCATTGTTCACATCTAATTTTTGAATTTGCCATTGTCTTGCAGAAGCTACTACAAGTAACACTCTCATTGTGGTCATCTTTGCTACTGGAGCAAAAGTTTGATGATAATCCAGCCCTTCTGTCTGTGTGTATCCTTTTGCAACTAATCTAGACTTGTACCTCTCCAATGTTCCATCTGATTTATACTTCACTTTATACACCCATTTATTCCCAACAGCCTTAGCACCAGGTGGTAACATTGTCAATTCCCAAGTGTTGTTCTCTTCCAGTGCATTTATTTTATTTTTCATTGCTTCATCCAATCCACTTGCTTTGCTGCTTCTATATATGTCGCTGGTTCACTGACCTTAGACATTTGGAAGATGTAAGTGTAATATGTTGATGACATTGTATCATAATTCACTGATTCTGATATGGGATGGCTTGTTGAAACTGTTCCTTCACAATAACAATCTTGCTTCTAATAAGGGTCCATCCTTCTCCTTGTTGATCTCCTTAGTGGTTGATTATCTGTGTCATCTTGGGAAGTATTGTTTATCTCTTCTTGATCAAGTGTTGCACCTTGTTCACTTGAAATTTCATCCTGATCATATTGGTCATCTGGTGTTTGGTCTTGCTGTCTTCCCTTCTCTGCAATGTCTTTAGCTACTTCGCAGTTGTAGTCTGTATGGTGTATTCCCTTTGTTTCTCACAGCAAGATTTTTCCCCAGAGTAAGAATCTGTGAAGGAAAAATGATCTTCTACAAAATATACATGCTTGCAGACAAATATGTTGTGAGTCTCAAGATTGAGAACTTTGTACCCTTTTTGTTCATGTGGATAACCAAGGAATACACAAGGGCTGCTCTACTGTCCAGTTTATCTTGTCCTTTAGAGTTATTGTGAACATAACATAGACATCCAAACACTCTAAGATGGTGATATTTTGGAGGATGCCTAAAGAATGTCTCATAGGGAGTTTTTCCTTGTAACTTTCTAGACGGAAATCTCTTGATGAGATGAGCAGCTATCATGACACAATCTCCCCAAAATTGTTTTGGCATATTTGAGTTGATCCTCAAGGCTCTAGCTACCTCCAATATGTGCCTGTGTTTTCTCTCCACAACTCCATTCTGTTCTGGAGTGTAAGGACAAGTTCTTTGATGCTCACATCCTTGTGCTAGCAGATAGGATGTTAACACATTGTTCACAAAATCTCCTCCATTATCAGTTCTCACCACTTAACATTCCTGTCAAATTTTGTTAATGCCATTCTGATGAAGTTCTTCACTAGCTCTGTCACTTCTACCTTACTCTTCATGAGATATATCCATGTTACTCTTGAGGATTCATCTACAACTATTAGAAAGCACCTTGCCCCAGTGACGCCTTCCACTGAGTATGGCCCCAAAACGTTCAAAATGAATCATTTCAAAAATGCCATTAGTTTTGATTGAACTTTCACCAAAAAGAAGTTTAGTTTGTCTAGCCATTGGACAAACTGTATAATGAAAATTTTGATCTAGTTTACTCCCTTATTTGAAATGTACTTAAAAACATAAGCTAGTTTCTTGTTGGGTAGGTGTCCCAACCTGTTATGCCATAATCTTCCTACTTCACTTCTCCCAACAGCTTGAAGCACTGAATGCTGCCTCTCATCCATACCATCTTCCTCCTGACAGAGTTGATATAGGCCTGTCTTCAAGCTACCAGTCCCTTGTAGGATCCTTTGAGCTTGGTCTTTGATAACACATCCTTCATCAGTGAATGTGATGGTACACTGAGTATCATGAATAAGTTTACTAACAAATAATAGATTAAATTTGAACTCTGGCACATGAAGAACATTTTTCAATGTTACGTTTTTTTAGTGCATAAGTCCCAATATATTTCACTGGATTGGTTGTTCCATCAGACAAAATGACTGAGCAAGACACATTAACTTCCCTGATTTCAGTAAGTAAAGAAAGATGAGGTGTTATGTGATCTGTTGCTCCACTGTCAATAACCCAAACAGATGAATGACTTGCTGTTGTTGTCATACTTGTGATACCTACCATGTTGAAACCATGAGTTTTTGTAACCTTTGCATTTTATGGTAAGAGTGCCAATAGTTGGGTGATCTGTTCCCAGTGGCGGGTGCATGGTTTGGTGAGTGGGGTCAGATGACCTTGCTAAAAAAAAATTCTTTATCATTATACGTTGTATTTTAGGTCATGAAATACAAAAAATATTATAATTAATCCTCTATCAAATATAAAATATACCTTATATATACATACAAAGTATCAATAGTTGATAATTGACCCCTCTAAATATCTTTTTTGGATACGCCCCTATCTGTTCCTGTGAGATCTGAAAATTTCCTGCGGTGTTTGGTGCCTTTTCTGTTTCATTGTTGAGGGGTAAATTGCTTTCATTTTGTTTTGTCACAATGTTGTTTGCATAGGGCTTGTTATAATTTCCTCCTCTGCCTGTTCCATTGAACTGCTTATTTCCTCTTGGTGGATATCCTACCAGTTTATAACAGGATTCTCTTAAATGACCAGACAATCCACAATGTGTGCATATTAAATTTCTCCTTCCTCTTCCATGATTTGTGAAGTTTACTCTGTTAGATGAGTGTTGAACTTGTTGTAATTCCTTCCTGTCATGGTTTGTCTTCTTTGGCAGGCAGATTATGACTGGAGTAGAGGACTGATGCCTAATTGACACTTACCTTTGTAAGTTCCTTATGTAGTTCATCCTGTGCTATCATATTGTATGCTTCATCTACCTTTGGAAACACCTTCAAGGTCAATATATGTGTTCTGAGTTGTGAGTGTTTCTCATTCAGTCCCATTAGAAATTGCATGCACTTGTCATCTTCCCTATATTTGTCACTGATTATATAGTCTACCTCCTCATCTATCAGTGAACCAAATTCATCCCAAAATTCCATCAGTTTTTTAAAGTATTCTGTTACTGTTAATTCCCCTTGTTTCATGTTACATATCTGCCTCTTCGGAGCTAAAATTCTTGGTCTATTTGAACTAGAATATCTTCCATGAAGACTCACCCAAGCTGTAGGAGCATACTTTGCTCTAAGTATACTCCCAACAATAGATTTTGATACCGAACAAATTAACCAGGACATCACTGTATCATTATATTGTTTTCATTTTGCTAAGTTTTGAATGTCATTTGGTTTTGGTATTTCCCCTTTGATAAACTCAAGATTTAACTTAGTTCCCAGAGCCAACTCCATAGACTTACGCCATGATCCATAATTTTTTGTTCCCACCAGTACATCACTGACAAGGGACATATTGGTGTTCTCATGCTATTAACATGCAAAGGATCATCCAGGTTTACATGTTCCGCCACTGCAATAACATTCCTGTCTGTTATAACTTGATCTGTCATATCTCAACCTTTAATCAATATTCTCAAGCAAAGTCTACACAGCTAAAATCGCAAAACCACGTTTAATCCGAGCCCCGACTCTGATACCATGAGGAAAAACGATGGCGGATAGAGGAACAAAGCTCAATAACGTGCCGTTGAGCCTGAAAGGGAAATACAAGGTTGTAAATGACAAAAAATGAACCTGTGTAGGCGCCAACTTCAGTAATTAATCTCTTGTTCTTCTTATTAGCTAACTTGGGGTTTTATCCCTTTATATACAAGATTGGGTGTCCTATTATGTACAAGCAAACTAATAAGGCTGGAAACAGCCCGTTTTCCTAGGCCCACATGTGACTGAAAGTGCAGTCCTGCACTGAATTTCAGAACCCTTGTTTCCTTCAGGTTCTTTCCCTTTGCTGTCAAGCGACACCGTCTCTTTCTTTTCTCTTTTCTTCCAAACGTTGTCGTTCGCCTCTAGCCTTGTCGCGCCATTTCTTGATTTTCCAAACGACAAGGCTTTGCTCTATTTCATCCTCTTCAACAGTTTCATCCTCTTCAACACACCGACAGAGAAGAGATGCAAATATTTTGTTGTTTTATAAATATTTTTTGACGGATTGTATAAATAAAAAATGCTTTAAAAATCTGAAAATAATAAATTTTATGCGATTGTTCATTCATTTCTTTTATATTTCTCGTAGTTAATTGAATTCCTTTTGGTATTTGAATGCATGTATTTAAGCTGTGTTTGGTTTGAGAAAAGTTAGAGAGAAAGAAAAATACGAGGGAAAATGAATTTCTTTTAAAATCCATCTTATTTTCACCTTATTTGGTTTGGAATGAAATTTTTTATAGAAAATACTAAAACATTCTTTAAATTAAAAAAAAATTCTTCAAAATTTTCATCTACTTTTTCATTTAATTTTCGATCCCCAATTTTCCTAAACCAAACAAAGGATTCCTTTTCTTTTTTTTCTTCAATTTTTGTTTCCCTCAAATTTTTCCTAAATCAAACACAGAGTTACAGTTTCCATGAATTTAGAAATTAGGGAAAAAATTATAAAAAAAGAATATAAATGATTCTAAATTTATTATTTCTTAAAATTAAGTTGAAATTGAAAATGTGTATATTTCAAAACGACGTCGTGTTGTAATGGATGTATTGCATTTCGCAGGAGGGGACTTCAACAATTCTCCGATTCGATCTCCGTTGGGAAAGGAGAAGATCGGATGTGCCACGATTCTGTGCCTTAATTTATCATATCAACGCTGACGGAGGCGACGTGGGTCCCAATGGCTCACCGACACTTTTTTGCCCAACTACAGCTCCTTATTTTGAAGCCAACTTAAAAACATCGTTAAAGTTTTAGCGACGAAGTTGTAGTAGCTAAAATGATTCAACTCTTTGGGGCTAAATTGTGAATTTAATAAAAGTGTGAACATGAACAAAACAGTATGTTTTTAGCAACGACAAAATTGTGTTCCTGCGTAAAATTAATTCAGTGTAAGCAAGGAAACATGTAATTTTAGATACGAGAAGTCGTAGCTTGTAGAATTAATTATCTTATTGGAATCTCGGCAGCTGAACTTGTTAACTTAAATAACAGGGAAGAAAAAAAAAGGTGGAGGGCTCAATCCGCTCGAGATATTTGTTTAAAAATATTCCTTTTTCTTAATTTTATTTTCTGTGAACCGTAATATAAGTAAAAGTAAAATAAAAATAGAGTAAATTGAAACAAAATGAAATAAAAATCATAAGTGATAACTGTCTGTGATTGATTAAGTTGTGGTTCTGCTCGGGTTCGATTGCGAGGTGTGGCGCGAACCGCATTGCCTAGGCTCGAACGGTCCGAGCCAGGCACGGTCGAGAAGAGACGGAAGTGGAATTGGCGCGAGGAGGTGTTGCGACCGGAAGCTGACGGTCCGGTTCCGGATATCGCTGTTGCCCGCGGCGGCGGCGGCGGCTTGTGTTGCGTGATTTTGCAGGTGAGGTTTCAGTTCGAGTTAGTTATGATTTTGATTGCTTGCTTTCGTGACTGGTTGAATGCTTTTTGTGATTTTGATTGCTTGCTTCCGTGACCGATCGAATGCAGTCAGTGATTCGGGTTTGTTTTTTCTGCTTTTATTATTGTCTATATTTGGAGTGATATTGTTTCTCGTGATTTGTGAGTCTGATCAAATCAGGTAAATATTCAAGCGGTTTTGTTTTTGTTTTTTGTTTTTTTGTTTGCCTTGTGGGGTGTTGCGAGCTGATAAATGTGTGTGATTGCAGGATCGGGAGGGAGAAAATGGCAACGGGTGAACTGTGAAGGATTCCTGACTGACGGGCAAAGAGAGATAATGAAGATTGCTACTGAGAATGCAGAGAATCACATCTCCTCGTCTCCCAAGTCTCCATCTGCGTTGCTGTCTGATCATGGGTTGAAGGCTTTTGGTGGGGTGACTAAGGTGCCTGCCAGTGGTAATGCTGGGAGGCAAGTGCGCAGGACTCACTCTGGGAAGGTGGTGCGCGTCAAGAAAGGTGTGTTGGTTACCCTCATTTTACTAGTGTTATGAATTGTCTGAAGGTGGAATCTTTGTTGTTCAGTGTGCGGTAATCTGGATGGTATATATATTTTTAGGAGTGTTGTTTTGTTGATTTGAATTATATGAGGATTACCTCAACTTTGAAAATGGAGTTTGCAAATAGTTTTAACATATATGAAATTATGCTGTAATCTGTAATTTAAGTAGGATTTCAAGTGAGATGCCTCTTGTTTCTACACTTTGTATTAAGTTCATTTACGTATCTGTTGTCTAGGCTTACAGTTTTGAATCATAGTTCAATGATAATAGAAGTCGGTTCACTAAACTTGTTTACCAGGCAAACATTTATTTTACCATCTATCGAAATACATGTTATAGCATTGCCATAAATGACAACATTTCTTTCTCAAGCCAAACATTTATTTTTCCAGGCTATTATTTCTGTTGATTTATGTTGTGTTATAGCTCATTAATATAGGCTGTTTGTTTTAATTAGTTTAACAATATCTCTCTGTGTTTGTCCTCATTCAGGCCAAGTCTCTTTTGTATTAGATTTGGTACCTTATATGTATACAATTTTGGGATTTTATAATTTCATATTACCTTAGAAAGAAATGTTGTTTACATAGTCGTTTCTCGTGTCATCGATCTTATTAATAGATGGCGCTGGTGGAAAAGGCACGTGGGGAATACTGTTTGATACAGATCGCGATTTGCTGATCGATCAGAAAGATCCTAACTATGACAGTGGAGAGGTGAGACAACATTGATGTATTTTCAAGTTAAAATTGTTGCTTCTAACTTTTGTATTCTTTGGCAATATTTTATTTCAAATGGTGTTGCATTGCACTGACCTATGAGTAGTTACTTGAGATTTGGTTAAGGTGTTGTTCTAATGATAACTAATGGTGCAGGAGCCCTATGAACTTCCTGTAACTGACATCGCAGATCCTTTGGACGAGTACAAGAAATCAGTGGTCTCCGTTATAGAAGAGTATTTTAGAAATGATGATATAGGTGCTGCAGCCTCTGATCTTAGGGAACTAGGCTCAAGTGAGTATCACCCGTATTTTGTGAAAAAACTAATATCCATGGCGATGGATAGACATGACAGAGAGAAGGAAATGGCTTCAGTTCTTCTGTCAGCCCTTTACGCTGATGTTGTCAGTGCTGTTCGCATAAGTCAGGGTTTTTTCTTGCTTCTTGAGTCAGCTGATGACTTTGCCGTGGACATCCCGGATGCAGTGGACGTGCTTGCCTTGTTCACAGCACGGGCTGTGGTTGATGACATACTTCCACCAGCTTTTCTTACCAGAGCTAAGAAGTCTCTTACAGAATCATCCAAGGGGCATCTTGTTCTTCGAACTGCTGAGAAAAGCTATCTATCCGCTCCACATCATGCTGAATTAATTGAGAAACGATGGGGTGGCAGCACTCATGTGACTGCTGATGATGTGAGGAAAAAGATTGCTAATCTTTTGAAGGAGTATATAGAGAATGGAGACACATCTGAGGCTTGTAGGTGCATCAGAGAGTTGGGTGTTCCATTTTACCATCATGAGATCGTGAAGAGGGGTTTAATACTTGCCATGGAAGCTCGAAGTGCTGAACCACTTATATCAAAGCTCCTGATGGAAGCTGCAGAGGAGGGCTTGATAAGTTCAAGCCAAATGTTTAAGGGTTTTGCGAGACTAGAGGAGAGTCTCGATGATCTGGCACTTGACATTCCTTCTGCCAAAACAATGTTCCGGTCGTTGGTACCCATGGCAATAACTGAAGGATGGCTAGATGCATCTTATTGTAAGGATTCTGCCATGAATGGAGATTTATGTGATGGAGGAGATCAAGAAAAGGTGAGGCGCTAAAAGAAAGAGATAGTGAATATTATCCATGAATACTTCCATTCGGATGACATCCCTGAACTTGTTCAAAGCTTGGAGGATCTTGGATTGCCAGAATACCACCCGATTTTTCTCAAGAAGCTAATCACTCTTGCAATGGACAGGAAGAATAGAGAAAAGGAGATGGCCTCTGTATTATTGTCAGCAATCGGCATTGGTTTCTTGTCAACTGATGATGTAGTCAATGGCTTTGTCTTGCTTCTGGAATCCGCGGAAGACACTGCGCTGGACGTACTCGATGCGCCAACTGAGCTTGCTTATTTCCTTGCTAGAGCTGTGATTGATGACGTTTTGGCACCTCTTAATTTGGATGAGATAGGAGCCAAGTTACCAGCAAACTGCAATGGAAGTGAGACGGTACATATGGCACGTGCTCTGTTAGCTGCTCGTCATGCAGGTGAAAGAATTTTGAGATGCTGGGGAGGTGGATCTGGATCGGCCGTGGAGGATGCCAAGGACAAAATATCCAAGCTGCTAGAGGAATACGAGAGTGGAGGAGTAATCACTGAAGCTATCCAATGCATCCGTGACCTGGGAATGCCCTTCTTCAACCATGAGGTAGTAAAGAAGGCGCTGGTGATGGCAATGGAGAAGAAGAACAACAGGCTGCTGGATCTGCTTCAGGAGAGCTTCAATGAAGGACTCATAACCACCAACCAGATGACTAAAGGCTTCACCCGAATCCAAGATGCGCTAGACGACCTAGCCCTCGACATCCCAGATGCTCAGGAGAAATTGAAGTCCTTCATCGAGCAGGCCAAGAGCAAAGGGTGGCTTCCTCCTTTCGTATCCCCAGTTCTTCAAGCCGCAGCCTGATGAGATTCCTGGCCTATATGTTGCCTGTCTGGACTCTGTAGGCATATGCTGATGCCAGAGCCGGTGTTGTGTATGTTTCTTTGCTTCCCAACTTCATTCTTACCTGGTCGAAGGCCGTTCTTTCAAAACGTTAATCTTATGTCTATAAAGATTTTAGGTAGTGTTCTGATCATATTTTTTGGAGAGAAAGAAGGAAATGATAAGAAAGAGTTGTTTTTGAGTTTTTTTTGTTTTAAAAAAAAAAGTGGGAGTTGGATCTCTATCTGCCCTAATTCTTCAGCGCCATTATATTCAGCTACCTCCAATGACTCCCCACAATCAACCTCTCCCCATCCACAACCAAACCACCACCAACAATAACACTCCACATCCGCGCGTCCCCATCTTCCTTTCACCTTTCCTCCTCTTCCTCTCCTTCCAAATCCCCCACCACAACCACCTCCAATTTCTCCCTCATCTTCTCCTCCCTCCCCACCTCCTCCCGCGCCATCATCATCTCCCCACACCCCGCTCCTCCCATCATCTCCGCCCTCCGCCAAGCCGGGCTCGCCGGCCCAATATCATAAACCAACCGGACCCTGCTGCCTTTCCAAGATGCCAGCTTTGACCTCGCTTTCAGCGACGCGTTTGACGAGTCGGCCGATGGCGCAGAGTTCGCTCAAGCTGAAAGAGGGCGGCGCGTGCGTCCTTCTCGTGGCCACCCAGACGGAGAAAGTGGCGCCATTGTTCGAGGCGTCAGAGGTTGTCGAGGTCAAGAGAGTTGACGGATTCGGTTCGCTCCATACACGGATCATTCTCAGAGAGCCAAAGAAGAAGAAGAAGAAGAATGGATGAACACTTGTAAACGCAGCTGCGTCCATACTTGCATGTACATTTGATCCTCTTACAGGATTATTAGATCAAGATGGATGACACACTACCTTAAATTTCGTCGTGCAATGATTTCAGATCACACTTTTGTATCATTTGAAATTCGTATGAATTCAGAAAACAAGCTCCCCTGCTAAATCTATCTCAGAAATCCATGCAAATACCACCTCCAAATCATCCGGTTGTCAGCGAAAATATGCACCATCAATATTCAAAAGAACAAAAACGGCATCGTATTGTCTTCTAGGTTACGAGGCCGCTGCCGTTTTGTGTTCTCAGTGCGAAAGACGGGTATTTTGATAAGTTTCCGCGCTGCTCATTTATAGTTTAGCTGAAAGACTGCGGAGAGAATTCCATTTGACTGACGAAGATGGACGCTGTGGCCATGCTCGGAGCCGCAAGCCAGCCGACCGCCGCCAATCGGCCGGCCCTGGAAGCAGGCCCCGCCTCCAGCGCCGCTCACTCGCGGCGCTCAATCCGACTTCTCATCCCTTCCTCAAGTACTCGCCGAAATCGACAACGCCTCGCGGCAACCGCTCCATGACCCGCATTTTCCTTCTGCACCTGGTCGCCTCCATGGTCAGTGGGGTGTGTTAATTTTCGCCAATTAGTTGAAAGATGTCGGCTTTCTGGATAGGGAGTGTGGATTTCGTCGTGGGGTTGACTTGTTTGTTTGTGTGGTTGTTTGACTTGTTTCAGGAGCAAGTTGAGGAGACGTATATAATGATAAAGCCAGAAGGAGTACCGTTTAACATAGAGAATCACTTTTCCCTAAAATTTAATAATGCACGTAACAATTTCCTAAATTTATTTGTGTAGCATTTTTTTTTTATAAGTTTTTTTGTATATTCGAAATCTGAATGAAATATATGGTGTAGCGGCTCTTTTGTTTTTATTTAATAATTATAATCTTAATTATTAATAATATATTTAATTGAAAACTAATTAGTAAAAATATATCCCTAAGTCTCCAGATTGATCTGTCTGTCCATGTTTGTCAATTCATATATTTATACCATATACAAAATAATAAAAAACATATTTGTCATTATATTCCTTTATTCCTTTATTCATTATTATCTCTTTATTTCAATATATAAAAAACTTTCAATCTAAAAGTCCGGATGCATATAAATAGATTGTTTAGGTGTCGTTGTGTAAAATTAATAATTGAATGATGTATGAGAATGTGAATGATCTAACCACTGGTCAGACCACCTCTTGATTATTACTAACTGTTTTGAATAATTTAGTTACATTTGATAAATCAGTTTTCTAAATCTTAACAATTCTTTTTTTATAAAAGGTAGCTGTCATATTGTAATAACACAAAGCTATAGAAACGCAGTACAAACTTGCAACAAAGATCTAAGATCAATTTTGCACTGCAACTCAACCATGTCATAATTGACACACAAATAAATAACAGTACTTTGTATCATAAGTAGATATATGGTTCATGTTTTGTCTACTATCGTTGAAGGGCATGAAGCAAAAATGCAGCTTAACCGCTCCTCCTTCGGCCGATTGTGTGGGATTAATATTCGATTTTTCGCTAGAACCTTCCCATGAAATCTTGCCCCTTCTACATCTTTCTCTTTATTAACTATGTCATAATCAGACTATTCCTCATCAACCGCCATAGCAAAGCCATGATCTTCTTGAGCTTTTCTACCCCTATCGGAAGAACAATCCATGTCGTTTTGATAGACTTTTTTTTCTTGCTGAATGGTGTTTCTCAAAAGTTTTTCAGATCATATTAATTACTTAACTCCAGATAAATAAAATAATCTCAAAAACATGAATGGGACGGATTGAGATCAGATCAGTATAGATAGATATAGAGGTCGAATGACGCAAGTGTGGATTATACCAGAAAAGAATGTTACTCCGGATGGATGTCAACATAGTCAACGAAGCTCTTAATAGCAAGAGCCAGTGGCGGAGCCACTGGGGGGCGAAGGGGTCGGCCGCCCCCCCAAATCCCACCTAAACTACTTATTTCTATGTACAAAAAAATTTTTTTATATATATAAAATAAATTTATATGCTTAATTTCAACGAAATTTTTAGTTTCACCCCCCCCAAATTCCGTCAAAATTTTTATTAAGTAATTTTGCCCCCCGAAAAAAAAATCTTGTATCCGCCACTGGCAAGAGCTTCTCCTTAGCTCTTAATAACTCTTTGGTTCACTTCATTAAGAGACCTTCTCTTAATAGCTCTTAATAAGAGCAACAAAACTACACCTTAGTATCTATTAATAATTTAAAAATTCATTATCAGCTAAAAGTTTGAAGTCTACAGCTAAATTGAATTTTCATTCTCTTTCAATAAAATTTGCCTCGTGTGCATTCAACAAAATCGAACTCAAGACTTTATATGTAAGGTATATGCGTTGAGAGCTCTCACCTATCAAGTCCGAAGCGACCTTCCCATTGCAAAACCTTCCGGTTGGTCCTCCTTGGAAATCCTTCCCATAAGGTGGGAAGTTCGCCTTCACTATGGTTTTTAAGCCGTTGTTGTTGCCAGGATCCACGATGGAGTCACCGAACGCAATCAAGGCCGGAAACTTCTGATCTTCAGGTATATCAATCACTGCTGATTCTGTGAACGCACGCCACAGAAGAAGAGCCGAGCACACAGTCAGTAACAATGTGTTATGAGCGGTTTTCAGTGGGACTAATTCTGAAGACCATAACACCATTGCTGCGCCTTTTGGAGCAATGTTAAGGTCTGCAAATTGCAAGAGACACTAACAACAGTTTTGATATGATAATAAGGAGTGCCTTTGTGAGTGTTATATTCGCAGTTAATAAGTTCACAACTTTCCTGGCTTTAATGTTGTGGATCTGAAATTAGGTTGTGTTGCGTCATTAATATCACTGCACCTACCACATATGATAGGCATCCACACAACATGATAGTGCTTGGTCTGTAATCAAAAATTGACAAAAGAGTGAATATAGCTTCAGCACAGGCGGCCAAGAAAAATATGAATGTCGAATATTGTACCAAAGTGCTACATACATCTGCGGCAGGTCATCTTCTATGTATAGTTGTCGTTCTGATGTAGTGGCCTCCAGGATCATTGTCAATTGATGGAGACTACTATAAAGAGAAGAAAGTGTCGGTAAATTAGGTTAAGTGTGTATAGTGAAGGGCACATGGAGAAAATCTTTGGAAATGTAGACTTTCATCATTAACCACTGGGATTGGAGAGCAGGTATTAATATTGTGGACTGATGCATTTTCGTTAACAGACTCGAAGTGGCAAATCTTTAATAAAAATAGCACTTGGTGCAGTTATTAGGTGTAAATTTTATTTTTGTTTTCTAAAATATGGAAACATATGAATAATTGAGAAACTCCATGAAAGGAAAATTAAGGATTCACATAAATCACTTAATGGAAAATGTTGTGAATAAACCCAACGAATAATTAATAATCCTGTTATACAAAAAAAATAGCTATTAGACCTTTTTCAGACGAATTAGAAAGTCCTATGATTTCGTCGACTACTAAGGTTATAAAATAAATTGTAATTACAATTGAAACGTAGATTGATCATTTGTGTCATTATTTAGAAATATTTCCATCAGGAGAAATTTTTGGGTTAATTGTGTCTACCACGTGGCGGTGGACACCATCAATGAAGAGTCGCCACGTGGCGCGTTGAAAAGTCGAAATTACACGTGACGATTTATCATTGGTTTGAATTTTTTTTTTTGATTTTTCAACGCGTCACATGGCGACTCCTCATTGATGGTGTCCACCCAAAAATCACTCTTTCTATCATATCCGTCTAGCTGATTACATGAACAAAAGCAACGTGGCCCCAACGCGACTCTATTTACAATTGAATGAAGAGGGGTCATACATGTGAGTCCGCGTAAACTAGTGATTATTCAAGCTAACAGTACTGCAAATCTCTGAGCACCGATCAATAATACACAGCAATAAGTGTGAGAGTGGTTAGGGTTTCAACTCCCAACCATTTCGAACCTCACCTAAATTAGTTGTTCGTTGCGTTTTAAATGTGCAGGAGCTATAGCTCAAACAGCTCTACTTTTGGCAAGTAGTAATCAAGGACTACACCATATGATAATGAATCAGGCAGGCATCGTGAGACGTCTCAAAGTGTGGTGGTGAAAAAATTCTGAAGCATGATGGACTGATTCTTCTTTCTATCATATTTTCGTACATATCCACGCTCATTAATTAGTATTGTCT
>NQLW01000010.1:1070745-1149079 GCA_002312845.1 Kalanchoe fedtschenkoi
TTTTTCAAATGTTAACATGGTAATTGTCGACTTATCTTTCTTTCACTGCCTTAGTTTTTTTAGCATTTTATTTATTTTTTTATCTTTTGTTAGTAGTTTCTCCCTAGCTCAAACATTTCTTCAGACTGGGTAAAAATATATCTTCTAAATTTTTCTAGTTGTTTAAATTATTATATACTGTCATGAGATCAGAGGACCATATCAGCTTCAAGCACTAGCATGAGAGATTGGCATTGTGTGTTTGTTATTTCAAGTGAGTTCGCTTCAACATAGAAAAATAGACTTTGGAGAATTTTTTGTAAGCGTACTTCAGTGGGAGGGAAGTCAAATGTGAGAATAGTATGCACGAGCTGCATATGAGCTGCTTGAGAAAGATGGAAATAGATCTATCAGAATAGAGCAGCTTTCATCTATATGCATCTCTTTTCCGTCCTTTCCAGGTTGTAACCAGATTGTTAATTGTGTTGGTTTGCCTCTAACCTGAGTTAAACACTCTGTTGGAAAGTTGGATTTTTTTGGGTTCATCAGATTAGTACATGGTGTTTCCTCACACCCATATTTTATGTGTTCATTTTATTTGATTTCTATGGAATTATTTAATTTAATATTTTCAATCATTACATTATCATTTTATATTCTTCTTTTTATGTACCATCCTCATCTTTCCTGTTATTTGGTTATATGTTGAATATTTGGGGTTGCACGTGCAGATTGTTAACGATTGGTATTCAAAAAAATTTATGATCGAACTGAACCGAAATCAAACTGAACCGGCTGATTTGATTCAGTTAGGTTTTTTGAATTGTCTGGTTTAGTTCGGTTTGTAAAAAATGGAACAGATGAATAACGGTTCAATTTGATTTTTTAACCAAAATCGAACCGAATAGAACCGTTACAGTCCTATGCTTTACCTCCATCTCTGCTTGACCGTTCCATTCTGCTCTCTGCTCTCTTCTCTTCGTCCTCCTCCTTGCTCCCAGATTTCTTCGGTCGCACCCTCACCACCTACTCCTCACTGCCTAGTATTAGTATTATGTCCCTCTCTTCGCCGCCTCCTCCCCTTTAGCCAGCCACCCAAATAATTTAAAAATATCACAACCCTTCTCTGCGCCTATTCTTCTGCTCGATTGTCCACCTCTACCTAGTAGATCCGATGCCAAACTAACTCCCCGCTTGTTCTCCTCCATCCGCTCCTCTTCATCTTTTGTCATTCCGTGCTCCAACGACATGTGGTTTTGAAGCTTCAATTTTATATCGCAATTTCTTCTACTGGTAAGATTTATGTTTGTATTATTGTCGCTTACATTCTTCTCATTTATTTTTTCAGTAATAATCTACTTATTCGGTTGCATACTTATGGCATTCCTATCTCCTTAATTTATTTTTCTACTAGGTTTTTAATTTGTTTACTCATATATAGGATTCGTTACAAATTGATTTTTAATTATTTGCAAAAAGTACTCAGTCATCAAAGAATAACATGCATACTCCCTATTAATGGGTTTGATTATTGCTTTTTTTTATCTAACTATTGATCTCGTTGATTAGGCCTAATTTTTAGTTGCTATTTTGGGTTAATGTATGTGCATTTTTCATCTCTTACCTTTTTTTTAATTTAGTTATGAAGTTATTTTATGGTAAGCTAATCTTACTATTACAAATTGTTTATGTTTCTGACATTTGGATAGTCTTTGTAAAGTGTTTCAGTTTGTGATGAAATAATTGTTATATGTTCAATTGATATAAAATTTTAGCTGAAATTGAAAGACATTGGTCTGAAATAAATTGGTGAAGCGTTAAGTTTTTAATTGAAAGAAATGTTTTCTAGATAGTTGTTAAATTTAAAGCACATTTAAAGTTCTAATGATTTGTTGGATACATGATTTTATTTGTTGTTGGCCATTAAACATGACAATTGACATTGGTTATGGATAGTTTTAATGATTTGTTGGATTCATGATTTTATTTGTTGTTGGCCATTAAACATGACAATTGACATTGGTTATGGATATTTTTTAAGATTAGAGTAGTTGATCGCTGCGGCTCGGTGGTAGTGGATAGTGGTAGCACATGTCTTAATTATTATTTTTTTGTCTCTCTTTCTATGTGGTTCTTTTAGCTGTAGCAAAAAAAATACAGCTAAAAGAACCACATAGAAAGAGAGACAAAAAATAATAATTAAGACATGTGCTACCACTATCCACTACCACCGAGCCGCAGCGATCAACTACTCTAATCTAAAAAAATGTCCATAACCAATGTCAATTGTCATGTTTAATGGCCAACAACAAATAAAATCATGTATCCAACAAATCATTAAAATTATTCATAACCAATGTCAATTGTCAACAAATAAAATCATCTATCCAACAAATCATTAGAACTTTAAATGTGCTTTAAATTTAACAACTCTTTAGAAAACATTTCTTTCAATTAAAAACTTAACACTTCACCAATTTATTTCAGACCAATGTCTTTCAATTTCAGCTAAAAGTTTATATCAATTCAACATATAATAATTCTTTCATCACAAACGGAAACACTTTACAAAGACTATCCAAATGTCAGAAACATAAACAATTTGTAATAGTAAGATTAGTTTACCATAAAACAACTTCATAACTAAATTAAAAAAAAAAGGTAACAGATGAAAAATGCACATACATTAACCCAAAATAGCAAAAAATTAGGCCTAATCAACGAGATCAATAGTTAGATAAAAGAAAGCAATAATCAAACCCATAAACAGGGAGTATGCATGTTTTTTTTTTTGCAAAAGGATGCTTGAATTAAAAAAGATGGAATGTACAGGAGGAGCTAATACGCTCAGAACAAAATGGGATAAAAGAACACAAAGAAACCTGGAAACAACGAGCCTAATCTAAGAGGTGGGAGAGATGCATCTTAGCTGCCCAGACTTGATTGAACCTGTTCTGCTTAATAGAGGAGATACAAGCTAAATTAATACGACATTCCATTTTAATCGCATGAAGAATTTTGTTTTTGCAGAAGGTCTCGTCTTTGAAGATCAAGGCATTTCTGAACTTCCAGATGTTGTAGCAAGCACTAGTTGTGAAAAGGAAAGCAGTATACTTCAGCACCAAGGATGGAAAATTGAAGCTGGCTGCCCACGAAACAAGGTCTGACCAAGAGGAGAAAATCTGCCTGCTAGGGAAGTGACATAATTCCAGAGCCTCTGAGGAAATAGAAACCGTAGCTGGACACTGGAAAAAGAGATGATCATGAGATTCTGTGTCTACTAAGCAAAGCTGACACTGAGAGTTGGGGATCAAAGCCATTTTGTGAAGCCTTGATTTTGTCGGAAGTCTTGCTAAGCAGGCCTGCCAAAGGGTGAAGCTGTGCTTGGGAATGGATAGAGGATTCCACACCATGGAGTACCAAGGAGGCTTTGGGAGCTGAGGCTGGAGGAAGTGGAAGACTGAACTAGACAAAAAAGGGCAACCTGGTATTTTCCAACTAGCTGAGGTACCAGAGGAAGAACAGCAAAGCGAGGCTATTTCTCTGACTTTTGAGACTTGTCTAATGGTCCATGGCATAAAAGGGAGTATGCATGTTATTCTTTGATGACTGAGTACTTTTTGCAAATAATTAAAAATCAATTTGTAACGAATCCTATATATGAGTAAACAAATTAAAAATCTAGTAGAAAAATAAATTAAGGAGATCGATAAAGTAGATTACTGCTGAAAAATAAGTGAGAAGAATGTAAGCGATAACAATACAAACATAAATCTCACCAGAAGAAGAATTTGTGATATAAGATCGAAGCTTCATAAACACCGCTAGCTGAAGCAGGGAGTGACAGAAGATGAAGAGGAGCAGATGCAAGAGAACAGAGTTATTTTGTCGTCGGATCTATGAGCGGAAGAATAGGCGCAGCTAAGGCAACGAAGGGTTGTGATGTTGTTAACTTATTTGGATGGCCGGGTAAAGGGTAAGAGGCGAACAGAGGGACAGAATATGGGAGCGAGAAGGAGGACGGAGAGAAGAGAGTGGAGAATGGAAGTGGAATGGCCGAGCAGAGATGGAGGTAGAGCGGCGATGAACAGTGAGCCCTAGGGTTTGTTTCGTTTACCTTTCTCCTAAAATACAATTATACAAATAAATTTACATCATTGGATTTAACTTCAATTCAATCAAAAGGTTGTAAGAGATACCATTATGATTTGGTTCGGTTCAATTTAATTTATATCTAAAAAATTGAAACCGAACCGAATGATCGGTTTTTTTTAACATCAATCTCTGACCGCCTAATTATTTGGTGACATCGAACCAAACTGGTCAGTTCGATTTAGTTAATTCAATTTGTCGGTTCGCTAGTTTAGCCTTTCACCCTATTCACTAATACTCCTACCGTTCCACCCATACCATTACAATCTTCTTAATTATTAAAATTGAATTTAAAAATAATACAATGATTTAAGTGAAATTTGATAATAATATAATTTAGTTATTTCATTTATTTTTCTAATATATTATAAATTGTTTTCGACTTTTGTAGATTATCAATTGATATGGAAAATATTTCTTGGATTGACTAAGAAATGGCAAATTATCCAAAATATAAGGTCAAATCAAAGGATTCTGGTTGGACATATGCGTATTGGTCTGGTGATAATATATATATATATATATATATATATATATATATATATATAATTACATGTGTTCGTTGTGACAATGTCAACCATGTGGTGGCAGAGGATGTAATTAGAGGATATGAAGACATCCACAAAGGTCCTGACACCACTTTAGAGATTGCAAAGGCAATGCGAGAAGTGAAGGATGCAAAAATCTATAAGTCAATAATGCTTATAAAAAGTCCGGAGGAAGTTATTGATGAAAGACATGCAGAAGGTCCTACTCAAATTATAATTGAGAATCGAATGTGGACAGCTAAAGACACAGAGAGAAAGTCAACATGTATATTGATAATTTTTTCTATGAAATTTTCATTTCTTTCAATGTGGCCAATTTTATGAGTTATGAGTTTATGGTGAAGATCATAAGATAGTATGACCTGATTTGAATTTTGGGGGCAAATCTAGAACAATCAATTTATTGGAAAAGTGCTCGACATGATTTGAGGCTAATTAAAAGGAAGGTCCTTCTCAGGTATTCAAGGATTTAGGGTTGCTTGCTTGCTTGTGGAATGGAGTGAGTAGGGATAGCTGCCCTGCCGCCCCTGCCTATTAATGAAGTTGGGCGTGCGGGTTAAGGTCAAACCGTTAAATCTTCAAATGCCTAAATTTAAGGAACTTCCTATACAATTCTGTTACTCTCTGTACATGGGCGTGCGGGTCTGGTCGACCTACCCTTCTCATAATTCATTTTATAATTTTATTTTTACATAGAATAAATCATCATACAACCTTTATATAAATTCCAATTATTTTATAATAATTTATATATATTTTACATACTATATACATTACTATTACTTTATGTGATTCATATGAATGCTATAATTAATATTTTAATATTTAATGACAAATATATACAGAACGCTTTTAATTTTAAAGCGTTATAAAAGTTCGGCCCAATTTAATTAAAAGATCATAATCAATATACGACATTTATAATTAAAAAGCGTCATATAAAGTTTTTATATAATGTTTTAAATTTGCAAACACTGTATAGTGTCCATTAAATGCATTATTTGCGTAATACTGCATTATGTCATACAGTCATGAACTATTTTCACAACAAAATAAAACCGTCAAGTAAGATTTGTTCTCTGACATTAACCTCTCTATGAAGCTGGTCGAAGATGCCTTAATATTGAACTTTGAGAACCATTCAAGGTTTACGATCTCTAATTCCTTAGGCTGTCTCTTCAACTTTCAATCAATTAAAACTTATAAGATCTTGGAATATACTCAACCAATTAGAAAATCCAGGAATTGAATTATAGATTATCAGTTTTTCACCACACGACGTCACTTTGCCATAAGATTCGACAAAATCCTACGTGGAGCATTCGGTTTAGATGAGCCTACTTTCCGATTCAGAAGTGACGTGTCAGTCACATGGCTTAGATGATGACGTGGGGCCAATTGTTTATCCTTCATTTGTTCCCATATATATATTTTTTTTAAAATATATATTTTTAAAAGTATATTACTTGAATCTGGGTTTATAAAGACAGATTGCCGTCTCCACCTCTCCTGTCTCGTCTTCAACCTCCGGCAAGATAGAGAAGGCCATGGGAAACTGTCAGGCGGTGGACACAGCATCTCTGGTGATCCAGCTCTCGACTGGGAAATCGGAGAAGCTCTTCTTGCCAGTCCCAGCCAGCCAGATCATGAAATACGACCCGGGCCACTACGTTGCACTCATCATCACCACCACTGTCACCACAGCAGCCGCCGCCGTGCCTGGCGGCGGGGCTGATAAGAGCACCGTCAGAATCATACGCGTCAAGCTTCTCAGACCCACTGATGCTCCGACTCTAGGACATGTTTACAGACTCATCAGCACACAAGGTATGATTATCAGATTATGCCTCTACCTGCTCAGCTCAGAGTACCGAATTCTGCTGTGCTTTTCTCTGATGCCCATTTCTCGATTTGATGGTTGGTTTGTGTTTCTGGTGTTTTCTTGAAATGGGGTTTGCAAAGTTCTAATCTTGCGTCTTCTTATATTTTGTGATTGTCAGAGTTGAAGCTCAGCAGAACCAGCTCACCCAGAGAAATCCAACCAGGTGAGGATAACTTTCAGATTTTCTTATACTTCTTGGTCGCATTTTCAATGGAACCTGCTGCCCTTCTCTACTCTACTCCCAGCACAAACCTGCCAATCTTAAATATGTCTCATTCATGGATTTCCAGACGAGCAAGCATGAGACGCAGAGACAGAGACCAACGCAATCCTCATCAGCCTCAAGGTCCAAGGCATGGCATCCTTCATTAAAGAGCATCTCAGAGTCCCAAAGCTGACTGATAACAATCATAAAGTCTCCGAACCTCATCTATCTCTGAAAGTGCATCAGCCTGACATGAAGAATACTTCCACAGTAAGCAAATGGAACAAGTTCTTTAGTAGTACAACTTGATTGCTATTCTTTTCATGATGCGTGCTCAAAAATCTTGGTAAAATGCCTTTGGAGGAAGGAAGTGGGTCAGATAGATGAAGCTAATGTTACAATCATAGAGCAAGTGGGACTTGTTTGTAACTCTGCATTGGTTAAGCTAGGGAGTGATGCAGAATGAGACATCACTGTACTCCCATTTCCTCAAGAGTTACAAAAATCAGAAACTACTGTGTTTTCAGTTGAATTCATATTTAAAATTATTTGGTAATGAGTTTAACGTGGGTAATGTGATACTTTAAATCTATTTAAGCTCAACACCCCTCACTTGTAAGTACTTTAGTTAATCTCCAAGATTTAGTTTTTTTTTAAGGGTGTGGCGAAACCCGTTATGATACGATGGTTAATTGAATTCACATTAAAAATCAATTAATAATGAGTGGGAGAGATCAACTATAAATGAATCACATATTTGAATTTAACTTAGATGACGATGTGAAACTCTTGGTGCATATATGTAATGAATCTCCTTTGTCTACAAGTCTAGCAATATTCTCCTTGTAAAAGGGTCCTATGATCCAATCATTACAGGACAATATAGCTTTGAAGCAAACAGCTATTGGGTGTGAGAAGTACCCCCGTTATTGCTTATCTTTTTTAACTGGTCAACAACCTACTTTCAATTCAACTGAGAAACAAACCATAACAAAAAGGAACTTCATGATGAGTTGAAAGTGAGACTAATTGTTGGATGGATAGAGTCTACTAGACACATCAATAGAAAATTGTTATATGGAATTCTGATCAGTAAATCATCATATGTCACTTTTTAAAAATTAAATAGGCACATGGTAATTTTTTTTATTTAGAATCTCTCTAAAAGTGAAACCCAAATCCTATATTTTGCTCTATCCAAATCACTGGATATAGCTTCAGGCATCAAGCAGAGGGAAGCCCAGTCAAAGGAGTGCAGCACAAATAGAATATCTATGCAATCAGCCTAATCATTTTCTTTAGGTTGTATAAAAGAACTCATAATAATAAAACGCGGTAAAGATGGTCAACTTATCATGTGGGAGAGACAATGATGAATAGGAGATGGGAGGCTACAAAATGATACCTGTGGATTTGCACGCCTGCGTTTTGTCGAATGCCAATGCCAAGAACCGATCATCATCAATCATATAGCATTAGCAGCACATCAAATTAGCCTGCTTTCGGCTCATGGATCCACTTAGTGCTTCGGAAAGCAGAAGATAACTTATTGTTCCTCAGAGTTCAATCTGGGACAGATGATGTAAACACTTTTCAAACATGAACGCAAAGGTGCTGGTCCCCTCAGAAAATATTGCCAAGTCTAAAGCATTAATTCTTGCTCTGGCGTCTCTATGTCTGAAACAATTTGAATTACTAATGCCATATCTGTTCTCAAGATAATGCCATAAATACATGCTGTTAAAATAATTTTTAAATTTCAATTAACCAAATTAATTAAATAAATATATTTATTAATACTATTAATTTATTACTAATCATCCCAACTCATTTATTACTAATCTATGACCCAAACCCAAAACAAATCCTAAAATACGCAACATAAATACATATTATTCTACAATCCTTATTTTTTTTTCTCAATCTCCAAAAGACGAACACAATTAGAGGCACGAGCCCTCACCGCTTCACCGTCCACACGACAACCCTTTGCTCACCATTCACGTTTCACGTTTAATTTATTAGCGCAGCTGTGACAACACGGCTCAACCATTCACCTCCCTCTATTCACCTTTCACCGATTCCAAACCTCAGTTACGGTTGAATGTTATCTAATTTAATAATTATATTTTATGTATTTTTTAAAATTCATGTAAAATGTAAAAATAATGTATTATTATTGGTATAAAAAAATTTCATTATCTCATTTTCAATTATTCAAATATTTTCTTATTAATTTCTTTATTTTTAAGCTATTTGACAATATTACATATGCATTTGAACTAATAAGTGTCACGTAAAAGTGTCTGAATATATGTTAAATTAAATGACATGGCGAAATAAATAATTTTTAATAAAAATTATTTAAAGACATTAATATAATCTGGGATTAACATGAGGGGAAGTGTTTATGCCTTGGTCAACATTTACCAAAAGCGACATTTTGCTACCCTAGCCCGCACAAAACGGTGTCGTTTCATCGGCATCGTCCTCCTCGAGAACTGTGTGTGCATGTTATTTACAGTTTTTTCAGAAAGAGAAATTAAAATTCACAGCACTGTTCTGGACTAGGCATTCTGCTTCTCTCTCCCCGCTCATCCACATGGCGGCAACAGTGGGTCAGCGTCCGGTGCTGCTGAGCTACATGCATTCAGTGATTCACATACGCATGGCACCACCCATTTCTGGGTGCTCAATCAGCTCCAACACCAGACTCACATGTACATCCGTTTTGAAAGCCACGTGGAAGAAGAGAATTCTTGACTTGTACGCATCATTTTCTTCGTATCAATCTTCTCCGTCCTCTCCTGCTCGACCAGTGTTGCTTATAAAGGTAGCTCCTTTCCCCTCCATTTCAATCTAATAACCAAACTCTTCTCTTTGGAGATACTGCTACTTGCTGCTGCTCCTTTTCGGAGTCTGCTTAACGAAACCCTTTTCGTTTCTTTATGCAGCTGATTGACATGGCATTGCGTTTGGTAGCTTCTTTGTCTAGGTCACTAGGTCAGTGCTTGTTCTGGTACATATTGAATACACTTCACTCGTAATCCAGTTTTGGCTACTCCTTTTACTCTGGCTGGGTTGTGATTTTTAGTAGATTTCTGGGGTTTTTGGGATCTAGGTATTGTGTGTTTCGACCTTATTGTGCTCAATGGATGATTTTGTAGCTCTCTCCCTTGAGTTGATCGAGGTCATGGCGGGAGGTGGAGGAGGAGCCCCAGGCAAGTCTGAACACATCCGCCCAAGGATCAGCCCTCCACCGTGTATTGTGTGTTTCGACCTGATTGTCCTACTGCATCACCCGCCCTCCACCGTGGCGTAGGTAATTCTGCCCCAAGTGTTGAGTCTAGATCTTGTTGTTAGAGACTGGTGGATATGTTTAATTCTGATTCTATTTTTTTATTCTGGAGTCACTAGAAAAGGGATTTTTTTTTGGATTCTTGAGTATGCTTGTAGTTGGGGTTGTGGATATGCTGCCACTTTGAAACTTGAAGTTGTGTGGAGAACGAAGTTTTTGGCTTTGATTATGGGGTGGAACCGATTGATTCTGTTTCTTTTTACACATATTTACGAGGTTTGGTTGTGTTTGTTATTTTTGTCTTTTTGTGTCTTCTTCCATAGAATATTTTCTTGAAAGCAACCATTTTGCCAAGATTTATAGTGCTTTGAGTGGTGAAATTGAACAAGCTGGAATTTGTATGTACCTCGTCTGGTAGCTGCTTCCATCATTATAAAATCTTTACGCTATTTTTAGAGTGAAAATTCTGTTTGTACTAGTATTAAGATACTAGTATTATTTAAGCTGTGCATATTGGTTTTAGTAAAATCTGCTACCTTCACTTTGGCGCTGACACATCTCCAAACCTCATGATCATTGAATCTAAAATCAATATCTCTCATTACAATAATTGGAAAACAATCATAATTGCACGACAATCACTCCTCAATTTGTATATTTTCAGATGAGTCTTGCACACCCCTGCAGTTTGCACAGTTGCAATAGTAGACCTGAGGTTCCAAGCCCTTCACTTCCTCAAGCTCCTCAACTTTCTTGTCCCACAAGCAGACTAATCTCGGGTTCTCAAAATTTTCCATAGCCTTGATTGTAGTTACCCCTATCTGAATTAATGCTATAGTAATATATAAGACCACAGGGACTCCGAACATAGGCATCTTAAGAACCTTCAACACTCTAAAAAGTGAAAACACAAACACCATGATAGCTGCAATTAAAGACGCAATATTTAGGGCTTTGCTCCTCCTTTCAAAACCAGGATCTCTGTCCAAAATTAAATCACGTGCCATCTGCCGTTTGGGTGACGGACGTGACAATGATCTTATCAGCTGGAGAGATACAACAGTAACAGAAACTATAGATATAACGACCAAAATGATGGAAAGCAACAGGAGAAAAGTTCTATTTGCTGAATGTTCCACGACCGTATAGATGATATCAATTAAGAAGTTTATCCACGAACTGATAAATGGTATGAAAACAGAAACCTGTGAAAATACGAAACTATATAAGATTTCAATACAAAATTAAATAGACTCAAAAGAATTTAAACTATAAAAAATTTATATTCTACCATTTCTATCATAATTTAAAAATAGAACTATTAGCACCTTGCTAGTTTCCTTCGCCACTTTGTTTCTAATTTTGTCATATGCAAACTCATCCCTCCAATTTTTGTCATCAGGAATTTCAAAATAATCTGTCAATTATCCGAATCAAACATGAATAAATAATCAGTAACAAAATGAAAATAAAATTTTTAATCAAGTTATAATATTCTACATTTATATTGACTTAACTAACATTTAAAGGCTATAGTATCTTACCATCAGTAGATAAATTTGTTGTAGATGTTGAAGCTTCACTCTTCTTGAACTTCCTGTAGTCACACAACGGATATTTCATATGAAACATATGATGAATACCCACGCCTATGGGCAAAAATCAAATATTAGTCATTCAATAATATTGATCTTACCTGAAAATTTCTTCCAAGGTCTTCATACACAAACAGCCCAAACAGTCAAAGACAACAACATAAGATAACAAACGGGTAAACTAATAGAGTTATACCAAAGTTACAAAACATAATATACTCTAACCTTGAGCTGACCAATAACTGATCCAGCAATATTGGCAAGGTCAATGCGGGATGCATCATCTTTGACTTCTTCAATTTCAGACTTCTTCATTTTCTCAGCCATCTCTTTATCATGCTCTAGTTTCTCCAACAACTCCCTCGCAGCTTGAATTTGCTTTTGTTGATTTTCAATCTTGTCAGTAGCATCTTCAAATTCTTTCTGACGCTTTTCAATCCTGTTGTTTAACTCAATTAAATTCTTCTCTTCAGCATGAATACAAGATGCCGCATCCAAAATCAATTTCACAATCTTATCAACATGTTCGTACATAAAAAGGGAACATTAACCTTTATAATCAATGTAAGTTTAATGTCAGAAATATTTAATAAATGAACAACTCAACAAAATAAACCTGGAAGACTTTAATAAATGAATTTATTTCATCCTGATTCATCTGAGATTTACTGTTGGCTGCTCTCACAATTTGAAGCTGGTCTTTAATTTTCGGCGTCAGTGCAACCAGCTTTCCCACTTCACAATACAAAAAATATAAACATAATAGGATCAGAATACATCCAAGGAGGAAACAACAAAAACTCAGAAGCCTTCCGCAGAAGTAATCAATACCAAAATCAACAGTATTAACTTAGAATCCATACACAGCTTATTAATATTAAAAATCAACAATACATACTCAGAATCCATCCACAACTTATCAATACCAAAAAACAACAGTAAAACTCAGGAATCCATACACAGAGCTTATCAATACCTTATTAATACGGAAATCAATATTATAAACTCTAAATACATCAGCCGAGCATATCAATACCAAAAAGCCGAGTATATCAATACCAAAACACAACAGTATAAGCACGCAATCCATTCGCAGAGCTTGGCAAAACCAAAAACTGAAAACCAACCGTATAAACTGTGAATACAAAAAAAGACATTATAATAAGTTCGGAATCCATCCGCAAAGCTTACCAATACAGAAAATCAATAAAAAAAAACAACAGTAAAACTCAGAAACCATCAGCAGCTTATCATTACTGAAAATTCGCAGAGCTTATAAATACCAAAAATCAACAATATAAGTTTGAAATCCATCCACAGAGCTTATGAAAACCAAAAACCGAAATTAAACCGTATAAACTCTGAATACACAAAAAAACAACAATCTAAGCTCGGACTCCATCCGCAGAGCTTATTAATATCAAAAATCAACAGTATAAGCTCGGAATCCATCCCCAGAGCTTACCAAAACTGAAAACCGAAAACCAACCGTATAAACTCTGAAAACCAAAACTCGAAATACATATGCAGAGCTTATCAACACCAAAAATCAATAGTATAAACTCTGAATACATCCGCCAAGCATATCAAAACCAAAACTCAACAACATAAGATTGTAACCCATCCGTAAAGCTCATCAAAACCAAAAACTGAAAAAAACCATTAAAACTCTGAATACAAAAAAATACAACACAGGATCGGAACCCAGTATCAAAACATAATAACAAAAAATAATAATAAACTCAAAATCTTTCAGCCGATCTTATCATTACCGAAAATCAACCCCACATATTCTGAATGCATCCGCAGAGCTTATTAATAACAAATATAAACCGTAAGCTCGAAATATATCCACAGAGCGTACCAAAACCAAAAACAGAAAACCGAATAACCTCTTAATACACAAAAAAATAACAATATAAGCTCGGAATCCATCCGCAGAGCTTAACACTACCAAAAAATACCAAAAAACAATAATAAAACTCAAAATCTTTCAGAAGAGCTTATCATTACCGAAAATCAACCGTGTATATACTCTGAATACATCCTCAGAGCATATAAGCACCAGGAAACAAAAGTATAAGAAGAGCGAAAACCAACCATATAAACTTGGAATGAGCTCGTAAATACAAAAAATTGCTAACAAAGTAGTGTACTCAACTCCCATTCATCAGACATCTCGGGCTTGCACTCATTATTCTTAGCCATGAGCTGCTTGCCTTTTTCACCTTGCCACTCCCTCCACCCCGAGCCTTCGAGCCATAAATATAGGTAGTGACTGTTGGGCTGCAATAAAATCAAATGGAAGCCCATTTAGATAAATAAGAGATTCAAGTTCCTTTCTCCGCTGATCGGCCCGGTTAGAATCAAATTTGTGATGAATATATAGAAAAATCCTCTTCCTAGTAACATACCTTCTGTGCAATCGCTGCAACGCCATTTTATTGTTGAATCGTGCAGCTATTTCGTACATGCCGCTTCACTTCCCTAAACTTCATAAACTCATCGATTTTCATTCAATGATTTGCTCTTCTTTGCCTGACTCGCAATACTTCTATTCCATGGAATACTCGGCATCGGCGACATCGCTACGTTAAAAAGAGGAGTGGAAGAAGAGAAGATAGAACAGGAGAGAAGGTCGATATAAAAAGAGAAGGGAAAACAGATTAAATTTGAAAAGAGGCGTTCTCTCTTCTACTTCGTTGTGTTCATTTAAATGTATGGATTGAAAATTTGAATAATGTATTATGTAATATAATGACTGGCGTAATTAAAATCGCATTGAAAACTTAAATAATATAATTTTAATTGGTGTGTAGCTGATAAATAGTGAAACAGAATGACGGATGTGACTGCAGTGAAAAACGGTATAGGTGTAGGCTGCAGTCTATTGAAAATTTAAATATTAAAGCTCATAGGTTAGGTGTGTAGGTAGCTATGAGCATAAGATCTGCTAATAAAGATATGCACTGACGAATGTGACAGCAACGAATTGCATAACACTGACGAATGTGACAACAACGAATTGCAAAATGCAATTACTGACGTGATGCGCTGCAGCTAAAATTTAAATGTGTGTATGTGCAGCCTTAAAGGTGTAGAGTGCAGTGAATAGTATCATGCAATGACTAATGTGATTGTAGTGAAAAATGATAATACAGTGGAACTTGACTTGTATTGAAAATTTTAATATTGACGAGTCTGCACGTATTGAATTGCAACTGTAGACTACAATGAACAGAGATTTAAAATGACTCAGGTGATGAAGCAGCAATACAATAAATGTTGTAATTAAAATTTAAATATTGTTACCTGATAGATGTGCAGGTGTGACCGTTTAACTGTAGACTGCAATGTATAACAACATTTTTTTCTGTATTTTTTTGTACTGTCATTATTTATATTGTCAATTATCATGTTATGCATTTTTTTTATTTCATGAATTAGTTGTCATGTGGGTGGATAGGAGCAGATTAAAAGATAATTTACTTTAATAATTCACATTCAAAATTGACTATTTCAGCTCCTCACTGTCACTTACAAGCATATTCAAAATTGACCTATTCAGCAAATCATTAGAACTTTAAATGTGCTTTAAATTTTACAACTCCTTGAAAACATGTCTTTCAATAAAAAACTTAACATTTCAACAATTTGTTTTAGAACTCGTAACATTTCAGCTAAAATTTCAGCTAAAATTATATCGATTCAACTCGTAACATTTCTTTCCCAAGAAACTGAAACACTTTACAAAAGACTATCCAAATGTCAGAAACATAAACAATTTGTAGTAAGATTAAATTACCATAAAACAACATCATGACTAAATTAAAAAAGGTAAGAGATGAAAAAAATGCACATAAATTAACCCAAAATAGCAATTAAAAATTAGCCCTAACCAACGGTATCAATAGTTAGATTAAAAAAAGCAATAATCAAACCCATAAATAGGGAGAACGCATGTTATTAAATGATGATTGAATACTTTTTGCACACAACAAAAAATCAATTTGTAACCAATCCTTTATATGAGTACACAACTTAAAAACCACTTTTTTCATAAATATGAACCGAATTGGAAAGAAACTAGCAGATAGAATTCAAGACAACAGTGGCTGAACATACAATTGGAAAAGTAATCCTAACATAATTAGTATGCAAACTTTAAAAACGAACCATTAGTTTCAATAAAACCAAATACCAATCAAAACATGCAGTTTGTTTCAGCTCTTTTAAAGGCTTTCTATATAAACCATAAAATATGAGAACTATTTTGCATTATATATTCAATTAAATGTATATATTATCTAAATAGGAATGATTTAATTTAAATTAGTTTTAAAAAATCTAATATCAAACAAAACCATTTGTAGTCATTGAGTCAAAAATAGAAACCATAAACAAACAAAAACCAAACCTGCAGGACTATTTTATTCCATAATTTTATCAATTGTTTGGCACTTTATATTATGACGGTTATGCTGTAATTATCTAACAACTCATCATAGACGGACAACTGCCGGAGACGCGCAACAAACTGTATAACAAATGCAACTAGTGAAACCAAAATCTGTCATAAGGTTTGCACAATGGTAAATGTTGAACCCAAATGGAGCAGATGTGAGCACAGAAATGCCTAATCTGTAAGGTGGGGCAAGATCAATCTCGGACTTGTCACTGTATCCAACCACTCAGATCAAGAAAGACACATGACTAAGTCTGGATTCACCAACAAATCAGATCCTAAATCCTCAAAAGTAACTTCACAAACAGATAAATGCAAATACAGAACTACATTCAGAACAAGACCGGCATTTTTACATAAAAATTAACTCAAAAAGTTGATTCACACCAGAAGAATGAATCACAAGGTTAAAATTCGTAAAATAGTCTACGCGTTCGGGAAATCGATCGGAGAAAAATGAAGCTCACCATGACTGGCTGCGGACGGCTTTGGTCCAATCAAGCGCAGAAACCCTAGCTCTCACACGAGAAGATGAATCACAAGGTTAAAATTCGTAAAATAGTCTACGCGTTCGGGAAATCGATTAGAGAAAAATGAAGCTCACCATGGCTGGCTGCTGACGGCTTTGCTTCAGTCAAGCGCAGAAACCCTAGCTCTCACACCAGAAGATGAATAACAAGGTTAAAATTCGTAAAATAGTCTACGCGTTCGGGAAATCGAGCGGAGAAAAATGAAGCTCACCATGGCTGACTGCGGACGGCTTCGCTTCAATCAACTGCAGAAACCCTAGCTTAGGTGAGAGTGGAACTATTCATTTGACGACTGTATACGGCAGGGGGTAGAATTAGTGGGCTGGGCCGTTTCGAACCTCTTGATAATATTGGTCTGTTTATGCTAATACTGAGAATAGTAGAAATAAAAATTTGTAATGTAAAATAAAATGGACAATTTGGTAAAAACTCAGCATCTTGTATAGTAATTCATTTTAATATGCTGACGCATAAGTTTATTTATTTTATATATCAGATTATGAATCTAAAATCTGAAACAAAAGTTATTATAATTTCATCACCAAACTATATTAATTTGAAAGTAAATAAATGAATAAAATTTAAAATAAATAAATAAATTCAATTTTAATAATTTAATATGCAAATATAATTTCAATATCATTAAACCGCCTCATAAATTCGAAAATAAAGTTAGAAAATCTCGTAGGCGTTATTTTAAACACGTAGTATAAAAGAAGCCTAGCAAACGAAAATCTCTTGTTTTTGTCTCTTACACATCCTCCGTCGTCCCATTGCGTCCCCCACCACTCTCGGCCGCCTCTTTTTTCCTCATCCGGGCTCCTTCAAAGTCTGTCTCTTTCCTTGGTTCACGGCGCGGGACGATGTTTCGCCGATTAGGGGCGGGGCGGGTGAGGTGGGTTTGATTCCCTCTTCCAATTTCTCCTTGTTTAAACCGTAATCTTTCAATTTACCTGGGCTTGGGGTAGGTGAAAATAAAATATAATTACATGGGTTTGTTGTGGCAATGTCAACTATGGTGGCATCAAAAAACTGAAGCAGCATTTGATTGGAGGATATGGAAACATCCACAAATGTCCTAACACTATTTCAGAGATCGCAAAGGAAATGCAAGAAGCCATGAAAAATCGAAAAAGAGCTCAACTTTTTTTTATTTAGATAATGACCTTGACGCCAATGATGATGTTCAAGAGATTTTCACCAAGTTAAAATTTACCTAATATTCAAAGTTCAGGAATACTTTCTAAAAGAAAAAAAAGGCTGCATTTAGTTTTGCAAAGCCACAAGCGAAGGATCTAAAAATCTTTAAGTCAATTACTTAAATGCTTATGAAAAGTGCGGAGAAAGTTATTGTTGAAAGACATGCCAAAGGTCCTACTCAAATTACAAATGAGAATCAAATGCGGACAGCTGAAGACAAAGAGAGGGTCAACATATATGTTGCTAATTTTTGTTATATGAAAATGACATTTCTTTCAATGTGGCCAATTCTAAGAGTTATGAGCTTATGATGGAGGCCATATGATAGTATGGACCTGGCTTCACCCACATTCCATGAGTTAAAAGGTCCCCTTCTCGAGAAGCTAAAAAGACAATACGTGAGAAAAACATGAGGTTGTCTGGAAGAAAAATGGGTGTTCTCTTATGTCAGATGGTTGGAATGAATGAAGGCAAAGACATCTAATCAATTTTCTAGCCAACAGTTCCGAAAGTACATTTTTTATTAGATCAATCAATGCTTCTGGACATTTTTTATCGCAGATTTACTTGAGAAGCAAATTAATGAAATAGGCACTGAAAATGTCGTTGAGGTACTTTAATTTAACTTAATTGATTATATAATTTATTCTTCGGATCATTAAAGCGTAATTAATGAGCCGAACATCGCATCACGTTTAATGATAAAAAATGTGATTAAATTTATTTTTTCAATTTCTTAAAAAAAATTCTATTTCCAATATTTATTTTTTTCGGACGTTTTAAATTTTGTCTATTTGCACTAAAACGTGGAGTGTGTTAATTTTGATGGTTGGATGATCAACTTTCAATCAACTGCAGAAATCCTAGCTCAGGTGAGAGTGGAACTATTCATTTGACGACTGTACATGGCAGGGGGCAGAATTAGTGGGCTGGGCCGTTTCGAACCTCTTGATAATATTGGTCTGTTTATGCTAATACTAAGAATAGTAGAAATAAAAATTCGTAATGTAAAATAAAATAGACAATTGGGTAAAAACTCAGCATCTTGTATAGTAATTCATTTTAATATGCTGACGCACGAGTTTATTTATTTTATATATCAGATTATGAATCTAAAATCTGAAACAAAATTTGTTATAATTTCATCACCATAATATATTAATTTGAAAGTGAACAATTGAATAAAATTTAAAATAAATAAATAAATTCAATTTTAATAATTTATATGCAAATATAATTTCAATATCATTAAACCGCCTCATTAATTCGAAAATAAAGTTAGAAAATCTTGTAGCCGTTATTATAAACATATACTATAAAAGAAGTCTAGCAAACGAAAATCTCTTTTTTTATCTCTTACGCATTCTCCGTCCTCCCATTGCGTCCCCCACCACTCCTCCGCCTCTTTCCTCATCCGGGCTCCTTCAAAGTATGTCTCTTTCCTGGGTTCGCAGCGCGGGATGATGTGTCGCCGATTAGGGGCGGGGCGGGTGAGGTGGGTTTGATTCCCTCTTCTAATAGTAATCTTTAAATTTATGTGGGCTTGGGGTTGGACTTTTTTTAAGGAAAGCACGATTTATTGGACACAAAGCCATCACGGCCTAATGCGAATACAACACGGATGGTCCAGATGGCCGAAATGACGAAAACAAAAAAAAAAGATTGAGGGCTACGTCGAGGAAATCGGATGGAGGCGGATGGCCTGCGCGGCGAAAGACGCTGATCAGCAGTTATAAGACATCAAAGGATTCTCTATAAAAGGATTCTCTACAAAAAATAACAGACTTCCTATTTTGGGCATCATTGTAGCTTCTAAATATATATCAGACTGACGTATTTGCTCGCCTGAAAATACTTCGGAAGAGTATATTTTCGCAGAAGGCATTCTATTTCATGGCAGCTAGAGGACCACCATCCGGGTCCCATTGGATAGTTTAATCTCGGGGATGTCCGCAAGGAAAGCAAGGTCTTTAGCTATGGAGATAATAAGATGAAGGTTTGCTAAAAAGCTGGAAGGACTGATGCAGAAGTCGGTGGCTGAGATAAAAACTCCCCATCGACAGATCTGAGCAGAATGGCCGCAGAGGAAAGGTAAACTACACAATTAACGGTGTCTCCTCCTGGAAACGATGACCAGGCCTGGGGAGGCCTAGCAGTTGGACACTGGGACGCGAAATTGGGGGATTGAAAAGAAAGGTACCCGAGATTCCTAACATTTTCAATTATCATAATCATTTTCGGCTATTGTTGGCATGACGGAAGAGATTCCAAATAATTGACAGAGGGAGACTGAGTAATACAAAATTAGGCACCAACATGAAGATAATTGTATGTTCTAATTTCAATCTAACACGCAAGTGACAAAATAACATTTTTATGACACGGTCTGCTGTCACCACCAAAACTAGTTTGTAAACGAGTCGACTAACAGAATACTAACATAATTAGAAATGGAATAAGGAACCAATGTTTGAACTACGCTGCAAACATAATCAGAGTGTCAAGTAGGCTTCTTATCTCTTTGCATGACCTACCTGTGCCGACTGAATGAGATATAGGTGCAGGAGCTTTAATGTATGCATTTTCAAGAGCAATGCGAACATCCTCATGAGTAAAAAATACCTCATCATCATGAGAAATCGAACGGCATTATACAGTCGATTAGGCGGTCGAGGCTCGGGCTGAGATGCTGTTCGATTCGCTTGGAGGGAAGTATGAGGTAAGCAGGAAGAAATGTCAACCTTTGGATGCCAATGGTGTTGATTCGTATGTAGTTCCCTTCATCTATTAACATACGGTTTTTGATTCGTATGAAGTTTCGTCATCTAATTTCTTTAAAATTATCATTAAAATCCGGCCTTAGCTCTTTGATCCTACGAAGATGGCTTATCGCAGCAAAATCGACAGTCTAACATGTGCTTTAGGCATCATCTAGGAGATGAATGTTACCATTTTTTTCTTGTCCTAAAAAAGGTTTTGGGCAATCCCAAAAGCCTTGCGAGTATTAAAAATAATCAGCTTTCGATTTTTTAGGTGCCATTTATGATAGTAATCTTTTGGTCCAAATCATTCTTCTCCACAAAAGATTAAAAAACACATACTTAGAGGAAAACTTTCAAGCATACAAAACCATGACATGAAGTAATAATAATATCATTTTTAAATAAAATCAAAGACAAACTAATTTAAAATCCACTACGCATGTCTTCATCATGAAGAACATTGACGACCCATCTTTTTGCGACGGATAGACCTCCGCCAAATGTCAAAATTATGGGCATTACAGTGAAAAAGATTAAAGGTAGTTGGATTAGTGCGACAATGTTGTATTCAAATTAGGGTTAGAGGATGTGGTCAAAAATTAAAAACAATAGCAACTCTGAGCAGCGATATCTAGAAACCCTCAATTCGATAAGAACCCTTCAAAATTGAATCGGAACCTTTCTCAATGTGTGTAACTTCCCAACGCACACACTCGGGATGAAAGCCAAAGGGACAATTCGAATATCAGAAATAGGAGAGACACTCACCACACCTGGGATGATGCTTTTTTGCTGCTTCCTTCCTCGTAACAGGGATGATGCTTTAGGTTAATTTTTCGTCCCGAAATTTGAAATCGAACTGCTAGCTTCAGAAAACCAAATCAAATCAAACTGCATGATTTGACTCGGTTCGGTTGATTTTTTTATGAACTTTATTTAATAATTTAACTAATAACCAGGAGCCTTTTTCATATAAATAATAATATATAAGTATTTTATATATTCAATTAAATTAATATATGATCTAAAATATAATGAAATAATTTGGTTTAGCTTGGTCTGGTTCGGTTTGAAAAATTTAAAAATCAAACCAAACCATTAATTGTAAGGTTTCAAAAATTGAAACTGTAATTGAACCACACTTCAAACCAGATCAAATATGTTAGCTCAATTCAATTTAATTTGATTCATCGATTTATATTTTCCTATATTTTTACTTAATAGGGCGTGAGACCTTGGTGCTTCACGTGATTCTGTTCTTCGAACCTATTGAGTTCTAAAAAATCCACCTGACATTTACAATGATCATAAACATCTTCGGTTATTATTGGGCATGACGGAAGAGACTCCAAATAATTGACAAAGGAAGACTGAGTAATATATAATTAGGCAACAACATAAAAATAATTGTAAGTTCTGAATTCAATCTAACACGCAAGTGATAAAATTGCATTTTTTTATGACACTGTCTGCTGTGACCATTAAAACTAGTCTGTAAACGAGTCAACTAACAAGCTATAAACATAATTGGAAGTGGATAAGGTACCAATGTTTGAACCAGGTTACAAACATAACAGAGTGTCAAGTAGGCTTCCTTATCTCTTTATGTGACTTACTTGTGCTGAGTGAATAAGATATAGCTGCAGGAGCTTTGATGTTTGCATTTTCAGGTGCAATGCGAACTTCCTCATAAGTATGAAACATCTCATCATCTTGAGAAACGGGAGGGTGTTATACAGTCAACTAAGCGGTCTGCACTGGGTTGGGATGCTGTTCAATTCACTTTGAGAGAAGTATGAGGCGAGAAGGAAGAAGTGTCAACCTTTGGAGGCCAATGGTGTTGATTCGTATGAAGTTCTTTCATAATTAACAATGTGTTAGTTTGATAATGTTTGATTTGTATGAAGTTTCTTCATCTAATTTCTTTAAAATTATTATTAAAATATGGCCTTAACTCTTTGATCTTATGAAGATGGCTTATCGCCACGAAATCGATGGAATCTAACATTTGTTGTAAGCATCCTCTAGGAGATGAATGTTACCATTTTTTTTTGTCCAAAAAAAGGGTTCAAGGCAATCCCAAAAAGCCTAGCGGGTATTAAAAATAATTAGCTTTCGATTTTTTGTTGAGCTCCCATCACGAAGAACGTTCACGACCCATCTGTTTGCAACAGATGGACCTCGGCCAAATGTCAAAATTACGGGCGTTACACCGAAAAATATTAGAGATGCTTGGATTAGTGCGACGACCCAACACAAAAAAGTGAGTAATTGAACATTTTTTCATCGCAACTTCATCTTGACGCATGCCCGGATGGTTACTCACATACCGGCTACCTAGTACAGTAATCACATATGCATCCAGGAATACACAAAATATAAGTAGAACAAATGTAGTCCAACTGCACCTATATTGAAATAAATAAATAAATCAAAAATCAAAAAGTGAATGTAGGATACATGCAAAAATTTGAAAGGGAGTTACCATTTTAGGAGATTATATATATCTCGGTGCTCTCTCAGATTAACACTATACTGTTGCTCTCTCGACATCAATAGAATACTGACGATGAATGTGTCTGACATGGTTGAAAACTAAAGATCTCAAAAGTTCTAAAGCTTTGACGCAGCTGGATGAATTTATAAGAAGAGCTATAAGAAAGACTACCCAAACAACAATTACAGTTGAAATTTACATCCACTACTTTAACAACAAAAACTTGAAAAAACAAAAGAACAATAATTTAAAAAAAAAGTGTCAATTTCAATATTTGCAAACACAGCCAACATCATTCTCAGGTTACTACTCAAATATACCTAAAACCCATAACACAATCAATCAAATTTTTTTGAAGGGCAAACACAGGGAAGTAAAAATTAGGATTAGAGGATGTGGTCAAAGATTAAAAACAACAGCAACTCCGAGCGCGATATCTTGAACCCCTCAAATCCATAGGAACCCCTTCAAAATCGAATCAGAACACCAACCACACCCTGAACCCTCAGATTAGGGTTAGAGGATGCAGACATAGTCAGTCTCGGACTCAAAATTGAAAAGAACATCAACCAAACCAAAAAAAGATACATCCTGAACCCTCAATTCGATATCCATTCAATTTATGAAATCGAATCGGCAACTTGTACCAGCATGTATATCTTCCCAATCCACACCCCGAAATCAAAGACGTATAATTCAAGAATGGAATACACCGCCAAAATCACAGAAGTAGTAAAAGACATGAGACTCACCACCCGAGGAATCGAAGCGCCACGACCCCGTCCGTCCTCGTCTTGTGTATATTCTTTTTTTTCTTTTATTTTTTGTGCTTCCTTGGTAAAAGAGGTGATGCTTACTTATGTTTATAGGAGTATTTTTGCTGTCGTATTAGATAATTAATTATTTCAGCCCAATCATGCGGCCCAAGGCCCAGATAAATTGAATGCAGTAGTCTTCAGACTGGATTTCAGCCTGGTTTTGCTTACATACCCACCCTGAATACAGTGTTGTAGTTGATGCTTTCTTGGTCTGATGAATAACAAGGAGGGTTTTCTGTTGCATACCTGATGAGGACACACGCCATACCCATAGGTGAAATAATGAAGAGCACCGAATTAATTCAAAATATGCTATTAGATTATCGACAAGAGAACTAACTGTTGAGTTTTCGACTCACAAAAGACGGATTTTATTTATTGGACCAAAGCTACAATGGAAGAAACTCTTTCACTCACTCTCACTCTAGTGTGTCACTCTCAACTCAAGTGCACAACTCTCATACAACACACCCATATTTATACTACTATATCTCCCTAATGGACGGTTGAGATTAGTTTAATCTAACGGCTACAATTATGCTACTAGAATACTCTACCAAAATATCTTATGCCCACACTCCTCCACATAATTCTAGAATTTTCCATATTCTTCTCTAATTTTCTCTTCTCTTGGGCTCTTCTCTTGGACACTTCTTTTGGGCTCCTCTTGCACTTTGTTTGGGCTCCTTTCATAATATTTTGATCTAGTTTATCTTAATCTAATTAGGCATTGATCTTCAACACTCCCCCTCAATGCCTAATTCTCTTCTCTTTGTGGTGGCCTCTTAATGTTTGCTCCAATATCAAACTTGTCTTGTTTGACCTGATATTGTCTTCCCTCTTCAACCAACCTCTCTTGAACTTTTGACGACATTGAATCACTTTGTATTCTCTTTGACATATTCTCTGATCCTGGGAACCTTCTTAAATATCCTTTAGTCTTTCCCATTGCGCCTGACTTCATTGAAGTCTTCTTTATCTTCTTCTGTGATCCACAATGCACATATGATAGTTCTTTAGTCTGAGTAACCTCACTTAGCTCCCCCAGCTTCTGAATTTTCTCTTCAGCAGATTTCTCTTCTTTACGAGCATTGTTCCTCCAAACACCGTCATGCATGATCTTCATTCCATCATTGTCTCGACTCTCAATGAGACCTGCATCCTCCAACCAGTCTCGCACATCTGGTTCCATAGCTATTAACTCCATTTCTTCGTGTCCCTCCACGAATTCAGCCCACATCTTCTCTCTAGAGCCACCTTGCTCTATTTCAAACTCAACTGACACATCATCCTCAAACTTTTCCTCACCTAACTCTCTTGCGACAGAGTTTGTAGCTATCTTACAATCACCGTCACCCTCCAAGTCTTCTATCCATAGATCATCATAGCTATGATCTGAAAGATCCCACTCCTCTTCTTCAGATACATCTTCATAATCCTTAATTTCAGCATATGTTGCCTCAAAGTCCCACTCATCTTCACTCTCATCATATCTCAGCTCCGTCTTGGTAAAGTTTCCTTGCGCCTTATTCTGATATCTGCAATCTCTAGCTAAGTGTCCCTTGCGACCACAATTGAAACATTCTCCTCTTTCATGTCGCTTATATAGTACTTGATGATAATCTTCTTCACGTGAATCTTCTTCTTCACTATCAGATTCATGTCGACGATGAGTGCTCTTACCTTCTTTACGCTCTCTTTTATACTTTTCTTTGTCATATCTCTGACTTGATGTTTTAGCACTGTAAAGTGCTTCCTCTGTTTGCGTCTCCTCCTTAGTCTCCGCCTTGATCGTCAATTTCGCCATTTGTTGTGCCAAAGCTTCTTGATTTGCTAGTAGATTTTCCAACTCTACTAGTGATGGTTGTTTAGGCCATCCTTGTAGTGCCGCTATGAAGTTATTATACTCAGGTCTTAATCCATTTATGATAATTCTTCTTTTTCGATCATCTCCAAGTTTGGCTTCATCATCCAACTGCTCTATTTCACGACACAGATTCTTTATCTTGAAAAAGTATTCACTGATAGAGAGCGTACCTTGAGTGGTGTTCATTAACTCCCTCTCTAGTAATTGGAGTCTAGCGGGATTCTTCTTTGAGAAGAGTGACGCCAAGATATCCCATGCTTCTTTCGGTGTTTCCACATCTTCAATTCGTACTAGCAAACTCTTATCAATACTTATCTTGAGGGCATATAAGGCCTTACCAGCTTTGATGTCCCATGACCTATATGCCTTATCATCCTTCGCAGGTGGTGAGGTCTCACTACCGGCTACTATCTCCCACGAGTCTTGTCCTCTCAAATAGGACCTCATGCAAGACTTCCATTCTCGATAGTTGTACTCATTTAGTTTCTCCATTGATCCAATCATACTACCAAAATCCGCCATCTAAAGAGCAAAAGATAGAGCGTACCTTTTATATGATTGGTCTCCGCCCAATCCCTCTTCACAGTCCCCGACTGTGCTTCAATGGAGTCTCCTCGTCCAGCGATACTCCAATACTCCTTTCGCACGCTCCTATGTACGGTCCCAGACCGTCCCGCTCTGATACCAGATTGTTGAGTTTTCGACTCACAAAAGACGGATTTTATTTATTGGACCAAAGCTACAATGGAAGAAACTCTTTCACTCACTCTCACTCTAGTGTGTCACTCTCAACTCAAGTGCACAACTCTCATACAACACACCCATATTTATACTACTATATCTCCCTAATGGACGGTTGAGATTAGTTTAATCTAACGGCTACAATTATGCTACTAGAATACTCTACCAAAATATCTTATGCCCACACTCCTCCACATAATTCTAGAATTTTCCATATTCTTCTCTAATTTTCTCTTCTCTTGGGCTCTTCTCTTGGACACTTCTTTTGGGCTCCTCTTGCACTTTGTTTGGGCTCCTTTCATAATATTTTGATCTAGTTTATCTTAATCTAATTAGGCATTGATCTTCAACACTAACAACAATTGATACTATAAGATTGAATATCAACATGCGTGCTGCAAGGCTTGCAATCAGACATTCCAATTGATGATGAAGAGCACACAAATCATTCTTAGAAAAATCTCATTGCAACGCATCAATGATCCTTCATAGAGAATTTTCACTCCAATGCATCAGTGCTCCATAATGAGACTTATTCATTTGTTAGACAAAATTTGGAAAGCATTCACGACATAAAGATGATGGATCAATAGTTGTTGGATGAGAGCTAATGATAGAATTATGTAATTTATAGCGAGATTGACGGCCGAAATAAAATTCGCATCACAATTAATACTAGAATGCTGCCTGAAACCACGAAAACTCAAGTACTTATTATATATTAAGCTTGCCATCAGCATAATTTGTGCCAACAAATTCACTTACCAGTGACCGCAATTTCCCCTAGAAAGGCGAGGGACGAGGTCCTATTAAGCGTATCGGGTGACCGAATCAGGGTTTGATATCGGTCTGCCATTTGATACAATATTTCCGTTCTTTGAAATTCATGAAACTTTTCTTTTTATAGAAAAGTTGAAAATTTTATTAAATTCCGTAAAAAGGGTGAAAGTGGAAATAGTGCAGACCATGAACAAATGCGACACACTTATTGCAGTACTTCCTTACATAAAACAACGCCGCATTGGCCACCACATTCAGCTCCTGCCATCTCTCGACCGCGTTTTCGCAGAATTTCACGGTGCGGTGTAGCCAAATTCCCTTATTAAATAAATAAATTATCAATTTTACTAGACGACGTCGTGTTTGCCTCACGCCATGCTTACAGGAAGTGTCATCAGACCCACCACGTGGACCTACATACGGTTTGGATGAGCCAGCTTGCCAATTCAGCAATAACGTGTCAATCACATCACATGGGTTAGACATAAGACAAATTCTTGTATGTTCCGGGAGTAGGTACTCCCTCCCTCAAGTGACGTCGTTTTATATAATTATTGCGTGTCATCATTTTATATTTTATCAAAACGATGTCACTTTTGTGTTTAGCAGTAAAAACGTGTTAAACCCCGTTCTTTATCATAATTGATTGAATATTCACCAGAATTGTTTATATATTCATCAGAATTACTCCTATATTTATGAGATTATTTTATGGTCTAAAT
The DNA here is from genome assembly GCA_002312845.1 of Kalanchoe fedtschenkoi. Classification (NCBI taxonomy): domain Eukaryota; kingdom Viridiplantae; phylum Streptophyta; class Magnoliopsida; order Saxifragales; family Crassulaceae; genus Kalanchoe; species Kalanchoe fedtschenkoi. The sequence continues at coordinate 1,098,787 of NQLW01000010.1, forward strand.
TCATTTTTTTTTGCTTCCATATTCATAAGAAATGCCTCGATATTCATCAGAATTGTTTATATATTCATCAGAATTGCTCCTATATTTATGAGATTATTTTATGGTCTATATTCATTTTTTTCCATATTCATTAGAAATACCTCGATATTCACCAGAATTGCTTATAAATACATCATAATTGCTCCTATATTTGTGAGATCATTTTATGGTCTAAATTCATTTTTTTTCTTCCATATTCATAAGAAATGCCTCGATATTCACCAGAATTACTTATATATTCATCAAATTGCTCATATATTTATGAGATTATTTTATGGTCTAAATTCATTAGTTTTGCTTCCATATTCAATATAAATGCCTCGATATTCACCAAAATTGCTTATATATTCATCAGAATTGCTCCTATATTTATGAGATTATTTTATGGTCTAAATTAATTAGTTTTGCTTTCATATTCATCGGAAATGCTTCGATATTCACCAAAATTGCTTATATATTCATCAGAATTGCTTCTATATTTATCAAATTATTTTATGGTCTATATTCATTTTTTCCTCTTCCATATTCATTAGAATTACCTCGATATTCAACATAATTGCTTATTGTTAGAGACTAGATCTTGTTGTTAGAGACTGATGGATTTGTTTAATTCTGTTGATGCTATATTTTATTCTGGAGTCACTAGAAAGGGTTTGTTTGGATTCTAGAGTATGCTTGTAGCTGTGGATATGCTGCCACTTTGAACCTTTTTGCCGATGGGTACTCGTTGGAACTTGAGGTTGTGTGGAACATGCAATTTTTGGCTTTGATTATGAGATGGAAAGTCTAAATTAGACGAGCCCACAAATATAAGTGGTGAATTGTAGACATAAGATATTTTATTTGAGTATTCTAGTAACATAATTATAGTCGTTAGATGAAAGTAATCTTCACTGTCATTAGAGAGGTGAAGTATTATAAATAGGCGAGTCATGTAATGATGGGTGTGTACTAGAGTGAGGGTGAATGAGACACACTGAAGTGAGGGTGAGTGAAAGACTAATTTTATACCAACAAATAATTTAAAAAATAAAATCATTAGCACCTTGTTAGTTTTCTGCGCCTTCTTTTATTGTGGTATTCCCAGAAAACTTCTTCCAAGATCTTCACACATAAACAATCCAAACAATCAAACATAACAACATATAAGTAAACAAATAGGTAAATTGATAAAAAAATACATTATTCTCTAAACTTGGGCTAACCAATAAAGAAACTAACAAAATTGGCTACCTCAATGGTTTGGCTGGATGCATCATCATTAACTTACACAATTTAATCCTTCTCCTCCATTTGAAGCTTTAGATTTTTTAGCGCTTGGCTCGCATCTTCAATTTGTGTTAGCGGATTTTTAATTACATCACTTACAATGTCAAATTCCTTTAGATTCTCTTCAATTTTCTTTTTTAGCTCAACTAGATTCATCTCTTCTCTGTAAATAAGAGATGATGCATCTGAAATCCAACTCACAATAGTAATAACATTTTCCTATATTAAAAGCGATGATAAATAAAATTATTAATAAACCCATTATAATTAATAAAAGTTTAAAATATTTAAAAAATAAAAACTCAACAAAATAAACCAGGAAGGCTACCATGAATGAATCTAATTCATTCAAATATTTCTTGACCAACTGCGACCTTCACAGGTTTCGCTCTCAAAAATTCCAGTTGGTAATTAATTCTTTTCCTCAACTCATTTAGCGTGCTGACTTCACAATATAAAATACAGTAAATACCAAAAATCAACCGCAAAAACACAGAATCCATCCACATAAAAGATCAATATCAAAAATCAAGTGAACAAACTCGGAATACATATATAGAGCTAATCAATAAAGTTTATCAATTCCGAAAATTAACAATACAAATCCATAAGAAGTAATGTATTCAGTCAGTGAATTCTTACCTCCATTAGATTCCTCCGGCTTGAACTGATCCTTTGTCATGAGTCGCTGGTTTTGCGACTCTCCTATTCTCGCCATTGATGAAATTAGAAACTGCAGCTCCTTCGGCAATGATGTAGCTACTTACACTTCTGCAACACTACTTCATTGTTGAGTCTTCTAGCTATTTTGTATGCATGTCGCTTCACTCTTCCCGGCTTCAAGCATTGTTCGATTTTCATTCCGGTATATGTTGTTCTGTGCTCGATCGTAACTTCATCGGATCTGGAATCAACTTCATCGGATCTGTAATAAATGATATCACAACATGCCCGTGAGTCGCCGACCAGGCATTACGGCGTGATTTTAGATCCAAGTCATCCGACACCATATCAGCTTGTAGATTTGACGTGCTCGGCTTCTGCGGTTTGAGAAAAGAGATAAGAAACCGATCCCGGCGTTACAGCGTGATTTTAGATCCAGGTCATCTGACGCCATAGCATGAAGAAATGAATGGAATCACGGTAGAAGATCGATTTTAGAAAGAGAAAATAAAAGATGAATAAAATTGGAAAGAAATGAGCGCACTAACAGTCATGCTCTGTTCTTGCTCTTCTTGGCTGTGGTTTTGTTGCCTTTATTTTAATGTGTTAGTATTTAAAATTGGGTAATTAATGTGCCAGGAGTTTTTTATTGAAAAAAAATTTGGGCACCCGCTCTATACAGAGTTTTTTTTTCGTTTGGCCCTGTTTGAAACTTTTTTTTCTAAATGGACTTGCATTAAAAAATTTTATCAAAATGATTTTTTTTTACCGAACCGTTGTTTGAAACAGAACCACAGTTTAAAACATTGGTTCAATTTAGATGAGAATCATTGTTTGAAACTAATACGTGTTTTAGTCAAACCCCCTTTTTAAACAGCGGTTCTCGAACTATTTCCTCTTGGTGAAGACCGTCTGGTAGATGTTGACGGGTTTGCCCTGGAGGATGTCTTTGGTGAAGAAGAAGTTGGCCATGTCGGGTTGACCCCAAGGGCAGCAGACGTGAAGAAGCGGAGGCCGGTGAGGGACAGGTCTTAGATATGGTTGTACGTGTGGGCGATTTCATCGCCAGCTGGTTGGTCAATGCGGTGGGATTCTGAAAATGGGTTCTCAGTGTTCAATTCATAGACAGAGCTTGAAGATGCCCAGATAATGGCCGGCTGCGTCACCGACATTGCAGACTTCTAGAAAGCTTACGAACCCGTCAATGTTGGTGTCACGATCCGAAAAATATGGATCGTGATGACGTTTGACTAGTTTTGACTTTTAGTCAAACAAGTCTCGGTGAAGAGAAGTCAAAATCAAATGTTCAACATACTATTAAAAGAACATTTAAAATTTAAAACTATTCAAAATCAATCCAAAATCTTGCCTAAGTACATCGGAGCGACAACTAAAGGGGATGACAAAATAACAAAATTTAATCACTAATGACTGAAAGAAATTGACTGAAGACTGGATGACACTGTACCGAAGAGCTCGCTCTTTGCTAACCCAAACACCGTCTCTAGTGAGCGACTACTAATCTGAAAAGAGAATTTAAATATTGGAGGTGAGTCAAAAGACTCACACTATGAGTAAATAACTCGCTACGTATTTGGAGCCGAATGAGGGATTTCTTTTATTTCAAATTATCATCTTATGTATCGTGTGCGGCTCGCTCACCGTTCGTATATTTGTTGTGTACGCAGGGGTTATTTGATAATTTATTATGAACATTGATCTCTTATATCACATCAAATTAGCATATGACAATCCAAGTGTGTATGAGTGATGCACATACATGAACTGCGACGGAAATCCCTTTTTGGCTAGGCAGTCGTCACCGGCGATCCGGATCATAAAATCATTCATATAACAGAACGTGATATTATTGCGGAAACAGAACGTGATATCATCACAGAAACAGAACGCAATATTATCACGGAAATCGAACATCGCAGACATGATGCAGCGTGTATGCACATGAATGAATGATTAATATAACAATTTCACTTTTCCACATGAATATATTCAGTGTTCGTATTATACCCAATATGCTTTAATAATGATCACATATTTAATTTTGTATGAAAAGAAATACATAGGAATTATTTACTCATCTCTTCCGAGCGAATCCAAAAATCCTTAAAACGTATATGAACCCAACCAAGATATTTTACTTGAATTGATGAACCCAAAACCTATCTTTTACGTTTATAATTTTTGCAATCTGATTTCTATGGTTTCTGATAGGTTTGACCTACAATTTAAGAATCATAACACATACTTAGAAAGTATATAATTACTCATCATGATTCTCCCCAAGTACAAACCCCAAGAGATCATGCACACATACGTCAAGAATCTTTCATGTTAAAAAAAAAGAACTCAATATCTAGCTCTAAGTTGCTTCACCTTGTATGAATGACCTGGATCAATAGCTCAAGTTGCACACATAATACTACGATGTTACAGTTGGATGCCACGTACGATTGTGGATCTCAATCAGTCTTCAATGGTTCGGGAGTACATACTCCATCACACGACATTGTTTTGGTCTAATTTAAAACGGCATCATTTTTAGTTTAAGTTGCATCAATCGGTGCCTTTTTTACTCGTACGAAACCACATCGTTTTATTCATTTATTTTTATAACTTACATATATTCATCAGAAAATACCTCATTCTTCATCAAAATTCGTTATATATTCACCAAAATGCATCGATATTCATCAGAAATGTTTGCATATTCTTCAGATTATTTTCTGGTCTATTTTCAATAGTTTGCTTTCGTATTCATCTTAAGTGCATCGATCTTCATCAGAATTCATTGGATCACCAGAAATGCTTATATATTCATCAAAACTGCTCCTATTTTATCAAATTATTTTAGGTCTAAATTCATTATTTTTGATTCCATATTCATCCGAAATGCCTCAATATTCACCAGAATAGCTTAAATATTTATCAGAATTGCTCCAATATTTGTCAAATTATTTTATGATCTATATTCATTATTTTTGATTTCATATTCATCAGAAATTACTAATTTATAATGCGCTATAGAGGTATTTAGAAACTGTAAGTTTTCCTGGGCAGAAGATGAACGTAGGTCCGCTTCTAACTCATTGACAAAATCTGTATATGCGCCTTTCACATGCTCGTCATAAACAAAACTATTAGTAGCGCACGCACCAGGTGATGGTAAAGTTGCATATTCAGCTACCTTACTCGTAACATGGATAAGTTTGACGTTATCAGATTGATCCCGAGCCGAACCAGATGAACTTTGTAGCAGATTTTGCTCTTCAGTAATCCACAATCTGCTAACCTCATATTTTCATCCAAACGTCCGTTCACAGTATGTGCACAAAAGGAAGCCGCTGAAACTTCTTCATGGTTAATATCAGCAGGGCTTTTATTATTGTCACCAAGGTTCTGATTCAGTATCTTGGATACGTCTTCCGGATCATTATTTTTCAAGAGGGGACTAAACCAGGTTGGATGGATCACTCAAGACCTCACCTCCATATTGCGCATTATGGTTAAAAATGACAGGCATATCAAAAGGCCTTTGCGCTCACCTTCTGATAAAAATGTCAGACAATATGAAAGCAAAAATAATGAATATCGATCACAAAATAATTTGATAAGTGTATGTAAACAATCTGGTGGATATCAAGGCATTTTTGATGAATATGAAAATAAAAATGATGATTTTAGATCATAAAATAATCTGATAAATATAGGAACAATTCTAATGAATATATTAGCAATTCTGGACAATATCCAATCAATTCTGGTGAATAATTTGATTCATATCAAATTAATATAGACTATAAAATAATGTGATGAATATATAAGCAATTCTGGTGAATATCGATGCATTTCTGATGAATATGGAAGCAAAAATAATGAATATATAGATAATAAAATAATCTGAAAAATACAGGAGCAATTTTGATGAATATATAAACAATTCTGGTGAATATGGACACATTTCTGATGAATATGTAAGCAAAATTAATCAATATAGACCATAAAATAATCTGATAAATATATGAGCAATTCTGAATTTTGATGAATATCCAATCAATTCTGATAAAGAAAGGAGTTTAACACGTTTTTATTATTAAACATAAAAAATGACGTTATTTTGATAAAATACAAAATGAATACATGTGAAGGATCAAATGAAACGACGCCGTTTTCATTAAATTCAAAACGACGTCGCTTGAGGGAGTACCTACTCTCCGAGCATCTAAAAATTTGCGATGGATTCTGCATTGCGTAGCGGGTGCAGCATGTGGGTGAAGGAAACTACGTCGAACCGTTGTTTGTAACGGCGGTTCGACTAGGATACGTATCAGTTTTAAACACCGGTTCTTATTTAAATTAAACTGCGGTTTGAAACAACGATTGAGCTTAAATTCAACTGCAGTTTCAAACTGGTACTTATTCACTTGTGTAATGAGTGGATGACCAGTCAGCACATTAGCTGAACCACTGTTGAAGACAACCCTTGTTTCAAACAACAGTTCGATAAAAGAAAGTCATTTCGATAAATTTTTTTTATGTAAGACTATTTAAAAAACAGTTTTAAACAGGACAAAAAAAAACCTCTATACAAAAGATTAAATACTCATTCTCAAAAATCTTAATGAAAAATGACACGTTCAATCACCTCCTGAGTTATCTATCTGCCTCAATCAGGCCAAGCTCGGCAGTTAATAAGGACATAGTAAAAATTAAAATGACTGATGTGTGCAGGTGTAGGTCATGTAGCCGCAGTTGACAGTGAGCACCTAGGGTTTGTTCCGTTTACCTTTTCATAAAATACAAATAAATTTATGCAAGTGGATTTAACTTCAATTCAATCCCACGGTTGTAAAAGATGCCATCATGGTTCAATTCAATTCAGTTTATATCTAAAAAATTGAAACCAAACCGAGTTGGCCGGTTTTCTTTTAACATCAATCTCTAACCGCCTAATTATTTGGTGAAATCGAATCAAAATAGTTGATTCGATTCAGTTCAACTCAATTTGTTGGTTGGCTGGTTTGACCTTTCACCCCTAGTCACTAAGGGCATTATCATTAAAACAAAATAAAAAGAAAATTTGTGTCATTCTTTGTGTCTTATCAATTCAGTATTGTCTTAAATTTTCTTTTTATAAACTTACACCCCATTAAAACAAATTTTTCAAACTTCTGTTCATAGGACCCACATGTTATATTATATTTTTTTCTCTATCTTTTCATATCATATTAATTAAAGTTTTTTTGAATTTATTAAATATTTAATTGTTTATAATTATTAATTCATATTATTTTTTTTGACATTTATATGATACATAATTTAAATAAAAAAATATTTCACCAATAGGGTGTATATATATTTAAAAATAGTTGCTAAAGGTAGATACGTGATTTTAAAAAATATTTTATCAATGGGGTGTATATATATTTAAAAAAATATTTCATCTATCTTCAATCACAATTCCATACTTTCAAATATGATTAAATATTAATTTTTAATCACATTTCAAAGTATGAAACGTGATTAAAGTTTTTTCACGAACCGCTTCGTCTACACGAAATAGTTTTGTGTCAGAAAACCACATACTACGTCACATCAACACAAACCACTTCGAACTCTAACACGAAACGTTTCAAAAAGCTTCAACGGGATGCTCTAATACTCCTACCGTTCTACCCCATACAATTACAATATTTTTTATTGTTAAAATTGAGTTTAAAATAATACATTAATTTAGGTGAATCTGATAAAAATAATATCTTTCACCCCTACTCATGGGGCCATGGTAGCATTTCAATATCGGATGTCAGCAGAGGAGGCTAAAGTCGCAAAGATCTGGCGGCGTCTGGCTCACAAATCAACCAGGCCCGGGGAAAAACTGAGAGACATAAGCTCGTATCTCGGCTCAGCTTCAAGAAACGCAACCACACCTGATTCTGTAGCTGATCCACTTCTCTCCCCATTTCTCTTCCACGCACCTCAATCACATAGCACCAATCTGCAGGAGAATGAGCGGTTAGAAATCAGTAATATCGTAATAAGATCTGATTAGAAAAAGGTACAAATCTAACGGCAACATTATTGGTATGCCAATCTCTTTAACATGTAGATTAGGGCTGTCAATTGGATAGGGTAGACTCAAACCCAGACCCGTCCAGACCCGTTTTTTTAAGGTATGAGTCTACCCATTTGGGTCTTTGGACCCGTTAGGGTCTACCTATTTGGACTCATTAGGGTCTACCCATTTGAATCCTTATAATGGATCTTTTTGGGATTTCGTTAATAATTAGTCTATTTGAATTTAAAATAAATTAATATTTATAAAAAAATATATAAAACAAAAAAATATTTTTTAAAAAAAATAAAAATATTGTTAAAAAAATAAAAAATTCAAAAAATAAAAAATATTTTTAAGAAAATTAAAATTTATTTTTTTAAAAATAATTTTTTATTAATTTCATTTTAAAATAAATTTAAATATAAAAAATATTATCATAATTTATTATTTTTATAAATCAATATTTATTTATTTATTTTATTTGATCTTTGAGTATTAGAAGGATTGATTTTGAGTCTAACGGGTCTAACGGGTCTGGGTTTGAGTCTAATATTTATTAAATTATTAGGTCTGAATCTGGGTCCGAACCCAATTAAAATGAGTCTGGGTCTGGGTCCTTCCAAATGAGTCTGGACCAGACCCATTGACACCCCTAATGTAGATCAGTTGTTTTTTTTTTCTCTTCTTATCAAACCAAGCTAAGGGCATCCCATTGAAACAAATTAAAAAGTAGGTTTGTGACATGTCACGTCAAATTTGTGTCATGCCAACTCAGCATTATCATAAATTTTTTTTCACAAACTTAAACTCCCATTGAAACAACCTGCATGTCATATTATACTTTTTTTTTTCTATCTTTTCGTATTATATTAATTAAACATTTTCTAAATGTTTAAATATTTAATTATTTATAATTATTAATTCATATTTCCTTTTTTGACATTTATATGTTAATAAAATTGAAATAATAAAATATTTAATCAAACCATAATAATGATGTATTAAACGTAACATTCAATTTAGTACATTTCAAGCTTAAAATAAATAAAATAGCACTCAATAATAGATAGAATGTTACAACTTTCAAATCAAGGTATCCAATTTGTTGCCAAATATATTCGACCAAATCAACTTGAAGTTTGTGATGAGCATCTCTATCACGAAGCTCAGTCTGTCTCTGAATGTATTAATGAAATTGACGAGCAAATCCTTGAGTTGGATTTACTGGAGGCTCTCCTTCTTCATCTACCCAGTTCACAACCGCATCTCCTTCATCTTCAGTGGTCATATTATAAAAAATGATGCAAGCATACATGATATCACGTCTATGATTTTTATACCAGAATCGTGCAGGACCACGTACAATAGCCCAACGAGACTGCAGAACCTCGAATGCTCGTTCAACATCTTTCCTTGCCGAGTCATGCTTCTGTTTGAATATCTTCCTCTTTGGATCCTCCGGATGAGAAAAACTTTTAACAAATGTACTCCACTCGGGATATATGCCATCAGTTAAATAATAACCCTTGTTGTATGTTGACATATTTACCATAAATTGAACTGTAGCAGTGACACCTCTTACCAAGCTGTTTGAATGGCTTGAGCATCTATTGAAAAGATATATATTATTAACGTTGTTTATACGTTAAAGAGTCATTTTCCATGGACTGAGAGATGTTGTATCTACAAATAAAGTAAGAGTAAAATACTCTGAATGGGATCAAATTCATGTACTAACGAGATGTAAGTAGGGCACCTTTTGAGAGGCCCAACTAGTGGATGGTGCTGAGAGGTCGCAGATAGAGGAGAGGGTCTTCCTCGAAAACATCCATGACACAGGATCGGGGACACATGGCCAAAACGTGTCCACCCTATAGATTGCTTCTATAGCTAGTGTCTTGCTGTTATCAGTAATATTCCTCCACACGCCATGGTTCAGATTCAAGGTGAAATATTCCATCTGTTCCAGTGGAGGATGAGTTGAATAACTTAGATGAGGTTTAAACCCGAAAGGTATCTTTGTCAACAACAAGGCACCGAATACCTGCAAAGTAATTAATGATGGATTTGTGGGGGATTGTTAAAATTAATTCACATGAGTGAGTTAGGATAAGTAACAATAATGGTTATAATATGATTGGATGTGAATAAATTTCATGAAATCCATCAATAATCATGTTTGGCAGTAAAAGATAATATATAGAAGTGCATTAATTATCCTTGTATCCCACATCATATGTGAAATGATATTTAATGTAACTTATATATTCTTACGCTTCCAAGTAAGGCAAAAGAAATATAAGAGGGGAACAAGGGAACCACACGCGCGCACCGCCGCCGGCCGGGCGCGGTGCGTGGTGCCGGCGTGGGTTGGGTCTTCTTTTTGCGGAAAGGTCCGTTTGACTACAGCCCAAAAGTCCTTCATATCTTTTGTCGATCTAGCCCATTCCTGTGAGAGGAGACTCAGTCAGTAACAAACTGGTCAGCAGCAGTAACATAGTGGAGCTGCAGTTAACGAAAGTGGAGCTGCAGTTGTGGCGGTTACGGGGAGTTGCGCCTCTGGTGGTGGAGAAAGTGGGAAGGAGTTGCGCAGAATTTCCTCCTTCTCCCGTGCTATAAATACAGCCTCCTGCAGCAGCATTCTACACACCTTCAACGAGCAACTCTTCTAGCTCTCTTCCTCCTCTACACTCTGCATCAAATCCAAAAAAAGCATACGTGCTTTGTAGGAAAGCTACCTGAAGGAGCTTTCGAGGAGATTATCCAGCTGGGGCGAGGCTGCGGTAATTGAAACCGTCTTATCTTGGGAGGATTTCGGTAGTAACCCGAGCGCACTGTTTACGGGGCTTATTTCCTCTAAGGCAAACCGGTTTAATCTGGTGATTCGGTTTGTAAAGAAATGTTGTTTCATTTATTTCAGTTTGATTTTATATCATGTTTAATGCCAATGGCATGTACCCTACTGTATGCGACAAGTGTCTATCAATCATACTGCACTCTCAGTTTTCCAACAATCTTAGAGGAAATAAGTTGGTTACTAACAGCAGTGTTTACTTATTTTACAATAATGGCTTCTGGCGGTGCAACCTCCCCTTCTCCTACTGGTCCTCAAACTGGTGATGCTACGAAGGCTGCAGCAGAAGCTGCAGCTAGGGTTGCAGCGAATGTGGCTCACGCCAATGTCACTGCTGGGTTATCAAACAGCAGTGTGACAACGACTTCACTTGGAGGTCTTTATACCTTAAGGATCGACCTAACTGGGCTTCCTCAACAGTTCACGGGCGCAACTTCAAGCGGTGGTCTAGCCGCATGAAGATGTGGCTTTGCACTAGGAGCCTATATCTGATAGTGGTGACAGAACTGTCGAAACCCACTGAAACTGATCCTAAAGAAGTCAAAATGGCTTTCTTCAAGGAAAAGGATATGTGGACGAAATGAGCAATTTTGGCTGCACTAACTGATGAATTGTATGATGTCTTCAACGTCGAACACCATACGGCTAAAAATGTATGGGACGACTTGAATCTGAAATACAATACTGATAATTTGGGTCTCGAGAAATATATTGTTTCTCGGTATCTGAATTACAGGATGGTTGAGGGAAAGCCGGTAACCGAACAGGTCCAAGCCTTGAACCACATTTTTCATGAACTAACTGAGGCCGGAATGGAACTTCCAGAATCATTCCGGGTGATGTCAATCATTGAAAAATTTCCTAGGTCTTGGTCCAACTTCGGGCTTCAATTGAAACATCAGACAGGTCAGCTGCCTGTATAAGCTAGAGCCAACCTGACATTGGCTGAAAAGAAACAGAACAAGTGAGGAGGTGTCAATCCAGCCTCGCGGAAAGTCAAAAAGAATCAGGGGAAAGGAACCTGTGAAGGCTAACAAGAAGCCTTGCTGGAACTGTGGAAAGACTGGCCATTTCAAAAATGACTGTCCCAAGAAGAAAGTCATGGCCAGTAATCCTCAGGCCAATGTGGTGACTGGAGGGTCAGGAAGTCAGGCTGTTACTCCTGGGACCAATCCAGACCTGAGCAGGTATTCAACCTTAAAACCTGTGGTCTTAACTATTTATGAACCCCTTAAATGGTTGGTAGATACTAGGGCAAATGTACATATATGTGCTGATAAAAGCCTCTTTGAATCCTACCAGGCTATCCATGAGAGATGCATGAAGATGGGAGATGTCAGTGATGCGCAAGTACTAGGGATTGGAAACATTAAGTTGAAGTTTCCATCTGATAACTCAATAGAGTTAGTAAATGTGCATCATGTTCCGGCTATCCACAAAAACATCATCAGCTGTTCTGAATTAGTTAAGTTAGGTTTTGAATTTTCATTCAAACATTTCAAGGTTGTAATCCTTTATGGTAGTTCATTTGTTGCAAAAGGATACTTGTCTGATGGCTTATTTGAGCTACGAGCTGAATGTATTCCTTTCAAAAATGAAATGAACTTATTTGATTATTGTTCTACTACTTGCCCGGTTGCAAATCTTATTGAATCTGCATGTATATGGCATAGTAGGTTAGGACATGTAAACTATGCTTCAATAAAAAGAATGATGATCTTGGACTGATTCCTAGTCATACCATTAATAGAAATTCAAAATGTCAAATATGTGTTGAAGCTAAATTAAGTAGGAAACCTTATCACTCAGTTGAAAGGAATTCTGAAATATTTGATTTAGTACATACAGACATTTGTGAATTTAATGGAGTATTAACTAGAAATCATAAAAGATATTTCATTACATTTATTGATGATTGTAGCAAATATTGTTATGTATATTTGTTGAGTAACAAAGATGAGGCACTTGAAAAGTTAGTTATTTTCAAAAATGAAATTGAAAATCAAACTGGAAAGAAAATCAAACGCCTAAGATCTGATAGAGGAGGAGAATACTTCTCTGGTCTATTTGTTGAATATTGCCAAACCAATGGCATTATTCATGAAGAGACACCGCCGTACTCACCTCAGTCAAATGGGGTCGCAGAACGGAAGAACAGAACCTTTAAAGATATGATCAACAGTCTACTGTTGACTTCTGGTTTGCCTAAATATTTATGGGGTGAAGCTCTCTGAATACTGCTTGTCATATTCTGAATAGAGTTCCACTCAAACATAAAGAGTGCACTCCTTTTGAAGTCTTGAAAAGTAGAAAGCCGAATTTGAAATACTTTCGAGTGTGGGGTTGCCTTGCAAAGGTGATGATCCCTGAACACAAAAGAAAGAAACTCGGGCCTAAAACTGTTGACACTGTTTTTTTAGGATATGTTGAAACAAGCTATGCCACGAGATTTTTGGTCATCAAATCTGAAATCCCTGGAGTACATGAGAACACAATTATAGAATATCGTGAAGCAATATTCTTTGAGAATGTGTTCCCCATGAAAACGGGAATTCCACAAGAGTCTACAAGCTCTGATCTAGATTCAACATTCGAATCAATCCTTGAATATGTGGAAAACATTTCAAATGTGGGGGGAAATCCAATAGGTTATGAATCTACTCAAGAGGAGTCAGATGAACCTAGGAGGACTAAACGCGCTCGAGTTATCAAGGATTTTGGAAGTGATTATATTACTTTCAATATTGAGGATGAACCGTCAAATTTTAAACAAGCTATGTCCTCTTCTAAGGCAAAGCATTGGAATAGCGCAATTAAAAGTGAGATAGATTCTATAATAGCTAATGACACATGAGAATTGGTAAATCTCCCTCCTGGTTGCAATACTATTGGATGCAAATGGGTTTTTAAGAAAAAACTCAAATCTGATGGAACAATCGACAAATATAAGGCCAGGCTTGTGGCCAAAGGATTCAAACATAAAGAGGGAATAGACTATTTCGATACCTATTCTCCAGTTGCCAGACTGACTACAATCCGAGTGCTTATAGCATTGGCTTCCATTCGAGGTTTCATCATCCATCAGATGGATGTGAAAACTGTCTTTCTTCATGGAAATCTTGAAGAAGAAATTTATATGGATCAGCCTGAGGGATTTGTAGCTCCAGGAAATGAAAATAAGGTTTGTAAGCTTGTTAAATCCTTATATGGATTAAAGCAAGCTCCCAAACAGTGGCATGAAAAGTTTGATGTAACTATATTGTCGTTTGGATTCATTATGAGTGAAAGTGATAAATGTTGTTTATCACAAAATTAAGGATGATGCATATATAACATTATGCTTATATGTGGATGACATCCTTATGTTTGGTTCTAATTTACAAATTGTAACCGAAATGAAATCATTCTTACATAGTAAGTTTGATATGAAGGATATGGGGGAAGCAAGTCTTGTACTTGAACTTAAGTTGACAAAGTCAACAAGTGGGATAAATATTTCTCAATCACATTATATTGAGAAAAACATACTTGAAAGGTATGGTTATCAAAATGCTAAAGCTGCTAAAACTCCCTACAATCCTGCAATGCCTCTGTTTAAAAACAGAAGCGGAATCCCTGTATGTCAACTGAGATACTCTCAGATGATTGGGAGTTTGCAATACCTTGCTAATGGTACAAGACCTGACATATCATTTGCGGTCTCTAAATTAGCAAGCTACACAAGTTGTCCGGATAAGACTCACTGGAAGGCTCTGGACAGGGTACTTTGTTACCTAAAAGGTTCTATATCTCTTGGATTACATTATGAGAGATTTCTTAATCTCCTAGAGGGATATAGTGATGCAAGTTGGATAGCCATGTACTCTGGATGCACGGGGTATGTGTTTACTCTTGCTGGAGGGGCGGTGGCCTGGAGGTCTTGTAAACAAACCTTGATAACTCGCTCTACTTTTGAAGCTGAGTTATGTGCCTTGGATACTACAGGGTCGGAAGCTGAATGGTTATACGGACTTATTTCTGATATTTCTTTCGTCAGCAGACCGATTCCATCAATTTCTGTACATTGTGATAATCTTACACATTTACAAAGATTAGTAGTACCAAGTATAATGAAAAAACCAAGAGACATATCCAACTTAAACTAAAGTCTATAAGAGGATTAGTGTCTGAAAGGATTATAGTCATTGACTTTATTGGATCCAAAGACAATGTTGCTGATCCTTTAACAAAAGGACTAGATCATATGCAAGTCCTTAAACTCAGAATGGGAATGGGACTGAGAACCCAGATTAAGTCACCGACAGTAGCAACCCAACCAACACGAGTGGAGATCCCATGAGGTTGGTTCAATGTGGTATAAACAAGCTGTTTGAATGGCTTGAGCATCTATTGAAAAGATATATATTATTAACGTTGTTTATACGTTAAAGAGTCATTTCCCATGGACTGAGAGATGTTGTATCTACAAATATAAGTAAGAGTAAAATACTCTGAATGGGATCAAAGTCATATACTGACGAGATGTAAGTAGTGCATCTTTTGAGAGGCCCAACTAGTGGATGCTGCTGAGAGGTCGCAAATAGAGGAGAGGGTCTTCCTCGAAAACATCCATGACACAGGATCGGGGACACATGGCCAAAACGTGTCCACCCTATAGATTGCTTCTATAGCTAGTGTCTTGCTGTTATCAGTAATATTCCTCCACACTCCATGGTTCAGATTCAAGGTGAAATATTCCATCTGTTCCAGTGGAGGATGAGCTGAATAACTTAGATGAGGTTCAAACCCGAAAGGTACCTTTGTCGACAACAAGGCACTGAATTCCTGCAAAGTAATTAATGATAGATTTGTGGGGGATTGTTACAATTAATTCACATGAGTGAGTTAGGATAAGTAACAATAATGGTTATAATATGATTGGATGTGAATAAATTTCATGAAATCCATCAATAACCATGTTTGGTTGTAAAAGATAATATATAGAAGTGCATTAATTATCCTTGTATCCCACATCATATGTGAAATGATATTTAATGTAACTTATATATTCTTACGCTTCCAAGTAAAGCAAAAGAAATATAAGAGGGGAACAGGGGAACCACGCGCGCACCACGGCCGGGCGCGTGGCGCGGTGCGCGGGCTGAGCCTTCTTTTTGCGGAAAGGTCCGTTTGACTACAGCCCAAAAGTCCTGTGAGAGGAGACTCAGTCAGTAACAGACTGGTCAGCAGCAGTAACATAGTGGAGCTGCAGTTAACGAAAGTGGAGCTGCAGTTGTTTAAACCTAAATGTTTCAATTTAACTGGACTTGGGTTGTGGGATTGAGCCGTACGATTGGGCTGAATTTTGTCATGCATTGTCCCAACTACGCCTTTGAGGATAAAAACACAAGACGAGGACGGATGGGGTCGTGGCGCTTTGATTTTGTTATTTCGTTCAAAGATGGGGTGGGTATTTATACACATGTACTAGCCCTGTTTGAGTATTTAACCTGGTGAATGATCTTAGCTGTGATTGCGGTGCTTGAAATTGATTTTGTCTGAGTACATACCTAACTAAGCGTTCCGATATAATTGTTTAATTTCGGGACGGAAAATTAGGTCGATAAACCTCAAGCATCATCCCTCCTACGAGGAAGGAAGCAGCAAAAAAGGATACGTATTCGCTTTGATCCGACTGTGGTGTGGTGAGTGTCTCTCTTATTTCTGTTATTCGAATTGTCTCCTTGGTTTTCATCCCGAGTGGATCATTAATAGCACATCTCTTCTCCTTCTTCAGCCTCAAATCCTCTAGTGCTGCACTCACAACTTGTAAGTCCTTCCGCTGCCCTTCGATTTGATTCCTCAGCGCAGCCAGCCTCCTCGCTTCAAAATCCAAAATACAACACATTACATATCCAAAAAATATCACTTCAAAACCCTAGATGAAATTATCACTGCTCAAATATCACTTCAAAACTCTATATGAAATCATCACTGCTCAAAAATCACTTCAAAACCTTAGGTGGAATCATCACTGTTCACAACCCTCAAAGTCAATGAAAACTAAGCAAAAATGTGAAGAGGATAGGCTCAGAAATACATCCGTAGATCTCAAATCAACAACACTCACATTTTGATACCTTGAAACTAAGCATAAATGTTCAAAAGGGTTAGAAAATCACAAAATAGGAGAAATCAGAAGGCAAGTCTCACCTCCATCAGTTCTCTCCAACTCGAACCCTCGATTCAGCTTCATGAGCTGCATACGCCTTTCTCCATCTCCTGCCATTGACGACGACGACTTCGCGATATGCACAGTTCACACTTCTTCCCTTTTACGCTGCTGCTTGAGCCTAATGTCCGGTTGTGCCGCAACCCATGCGGCATTAAGGTCCGATAAGAAATAAGAAATTTAGATAACTTTGAAAGATACCCGATCTAGAATTTGAAAACACAAATTTAATAAAGTTTTATCTATATATATATATAATAGAATACGATTTCTGTCGCGATGCTCCCGAACAGGTCGGTCCGGTCCGATTTGGTTTGGTTCGATTTGGTTCGGTTTCAAATTTTAAAAAATTATTCGGTTTACAGTTTCATATTTTAAAAATGGATACTAATTATTTGGTTCGATTTTTAATTTTTCTCGAACTGAATCGTCGAGACGATGAGTGTCTTTAATCGTTCGGAGTTCAGTTTCATATTTTAAAAAGGGATGACTAATAATTTGGTTCAATTTTTAATTTTTTTTACCTTTACTCGTATTAAAATAATAAAATTTCAATAAACCGCTTCAAAACATTCCTCACTCATGCAATTAGATTCCTAATTTACATATGATTTTTCCTTTTTAATAAAATATGTTAAAATTTTAATTTTTGTAAATTTTGTTATGTAATACGACCAATAATGAATCAAACATCATGTCTAACTCTAACCAATTAATCAGCAATAATTCTTGTGTGCACCGGGAGTACCTACTCCCTTGCACGACGTCATTTTGATTTGGTTCAAAATGACGTCGTTTTAATTTAAGTTGCTTTAATCAATATCTAATTTTCATCAGAAATGCATTATCAGAATTCATTGGATAATCATCAGAATTGCTTATATATTCATCAGAATTGCTCCAATATTTATCAGATTATTTTTATGATTTCATATTCATCGAAAATGTCTCATTCTTCACCAGAAATCATTTATTATTCACCGGAATTGTTAAAATATTCTCCAGAATTGCTAATATATTTAACATATTAATTTATGATTCCACATTCATTAGAATTCATTATATATTCACCAGAATTGCTTCGATATTCATCAGAACCGTCTATGAACTTATCAGTTTATTTTATGATTATATATTCACTAGTTTAATTTTGATGAATATATGCAATTCTGGTAAATATCGAGACATTTCTGATGAATATGAAAACAAAAATAATGAATATAGACCATAAAATAATCTGATAAATATAGAAGCAATTCTAATAAATATATAAACAATTCTAGAGAATATCGAGGCATTTCTGATAAATATGTAAGCAAAAATAATAAATATAGATCATAAAATATTTTGATAAATATAGGAGCAATTCTAATGGATATCGATGCATATTTCTGACGAATATGAAAGTAAAACTACTGAATATGGAATCATAAAATAATCTGATAAAATTAAAAACATTTCTGATGAATATATATGCAATTCTAGTGAATATTCAATCAATTCTGATGAATATCGGTGCGTTCCTGATGAATATGAAAGCAAACTAATGAAAATATACCACAAAAATAATCTGAAGAATATAAGAGCATTTCTGATAAATATAAACGCATTTCTGATGAATATGAAAGTAAAACTGGTGAATATGTAACCATAAAATAATCTGATAAATTCATTAACATTTCACATGAATATATTAGCAATTCTGGTGAATATCAATACATTTTTGATGAAGATCGATGCATTTATGATGAACATGGAAACAAAACTAATGAAAATATACAATAGATCTTTCTGATGGATATATAAGCAGTTCTGATGAATATTGAGAAATTTCTTCTGAATATGAAAACAAAAATAATGAATACACAACATAAAATAATCTGATAAATATAGGAGCAATTCTGATGAATATATATGCAATTCTGATAAATATCGAGATATTTCTCATGAATATGGAAGCAAAATAATGAATATATACCATAAAATAATCATGAGCAATTCTGGTGAATATCGAGTCAGTTCGATGAATATGGAAGAAAAATAATAAATATAGATCATAAATTAATCTGATAAATATAAAAACAATTCTGATAAATATATATATGAATATCCAACCAATTCTGGTAAAAGGAGGTTTAACACGTTTTTATTATTAAATAAAAAACGACGCCATTTTCATAAAATTCAAGCAAAACGATTACGTCGTTGGAGAGAGTAGGTAATCCGGAGCATGTAAAAATTTGTAATTAATCAGTAAACACCTTGAAATAAATTGTTTTACCTAATTAACTAAATTAAATTCGTTTTCTTCTATCAAAATTTTCGCTCATAGATGAAATTTCCATTTGATCGAACATGATTTTATATTCTTTTCTCTATGTCATTCCATCAAACACCTTCCGATCACCAAACCGCCGACGCGCCTTTCCATCAAATTCAACCTCTGCTGCTCCGGCTGGCTCACGTTCGGCGCCAAGCTTTCGCATTACGAGTCGCTAAGCGACCGGAAGAAGGATCAGATTTCTCTCTGCGTGGATTCCCTTCTCGAATGGAACCAGGTTCGAAAACTTCATTTCTTTAGTGGCTCAGCTGGTTGTTCCATCGATTGACTTGTTTAAAACTAGTGACTATTTTGTTGGTCTGGCGTTTACATTATGTCCGCTGGTTGGTTGAAATGTGCGCTGATAGTGTTGGTTGAACGAAGTTGTTGATTGTGATTCGATTGATGCAGAAGATGAATCTAACGGCTGTCAGAGAAGCATAAGATGTTATGGAAAGGCATGTGGAGGACTCGCTCTGGGATAATCCCACCTATTCAGAACTCGTATAGCTCATACTGCTATGGGTCATGTGATATAATCTTTAGTGTTGTGGATATGGGGACTGGTGCTGGGCTTCCTGGTATCATCCTGGCCATAGCCTGTCCAGGTATTGTATGGTAGCTTCTCGGTTATGCAGTGTGTGATGGCAGCTGTTGTTTATTTTGTGTTCTAATTTGTTGTTTTTTAGACTGGAATGTGACGCTGATGGAGTCCATGAAGAAGGGTTGTATTTTCTTGGAGCATGCTGTTGAGAGCAGATATGTATGAGGCTTTCTGTCTTTTGCATGTGAATTGCTTGCTTGGGATATGTCTTCTTACTGTATAAGTTTCTCCTGGGACATTGGCTGTCAGTTTTTCAAGATTGTTTTCCTGGGTATTTTACACTCTCTTTGCTGGAATAATGGTTATGGTCATATTTGTAAAGCTTTGGCTCCTATTTTTTGATCTCGCCACAAATGGCTCCCAATACACGGAGAGGAAACTTTTTTTATTACCATGCTATTTGCAGTTTAATTTTGGTTCAAAGGGGTAGCATCCAGTTCAATAGAGCATGTTAAGTCTTTTTGCTCGGATTTGCTAATTTATGTCACATTGATCAGAATGTAATACATTTGACACTCTGAATCTTGTTGTAGGATAGAATCTAGGACAAAACCAAGAATACAGAGTGTTCTATGATGTAGCAGTAGCCAGGGCAGTCGCAGAAGTGAGAATCTTAGGTAGTAACTTTATAGTCGTTTGAAATTTAGACGTACAATATGTTTCTCCCATTTTTTTAAGTTCATCGGAATTCTGTCTTCCTTTAGTCTGGCTTGGTGGTTTGTTTGTCGCTTTAAAGGGTCATGATCCTAAGGTCTGCAAATATTTCAGATTCTTTTTAGTTTACCAGACCAGACAACCATAAATAAGCAATTTCTGCGGACTCTCAAATAGTTGTTACTTGAGTGGATTATGATTAGCGCAAATGGAAAAGACATAAATAATTCAAAAGGTATGCATGTTTATAACCATCTTTGCTCTCGAACTATTGCTAAAGTTAACATCTCGGATGATTCACATATTGAACTCAGATCTTTAAACCTGACTTCTTTTGTAACAAAAATAACTTTTGGATTAGACTATTCATGTTGGAGAGTTATTCAAACTTCGCCATGTGTGGACATTTATGACTTGTAAATTTTCCATTGATGGTTCTTTTCTACTCACCACCATAATTCATGCATCCCTTGGAACTTTAGAGAACAAAGTTCCATATTTTGTATTGATGAATGTTAACCATTGAAATATCATTCACAAAAAATAATAATAATTAAAATCCAATTTACTAGTTGACAGGAAGAAGTTATAATTAAAAACAATTCTGGAAGCATGATTGCTTGATTTACAAATGTTGACAGGAAGAAGTTATAAATGCAGTCTGGATCTAAATGGTCTTCAAACAAGCTTCATGAAGGACTGGATCAGGTAACTATGTGAAGCGTTATGATATATGGTTATTATTCAGAGACCAAGCAAACAAACATGTATGATGCTCATGCTCTATCCTCCCCTTGCATTATATTATGTATTAGAATTCCATTTTTCAAAAGGTTTGTTCCTTTACCTAGTACCTACCAGACCACTAGGATGTATTTTAGTATAAAATTGAAAAGCTAAGCCTATTAGTGTAATGCAAAGCTGATATGATTGTCTGATTTTAATTCAAATATGGGGTGTGGAGTATATGAGTGTCGTAGAATTTCAATTTGAAATCACAACTGTGACAACTGAGAATACATTGATAACATCTGATAAAGATGGAGTTAAGTGTTTTAGGCAAAGTTAGAGTAAGTTCTGGTGCAAGATGAAGGGAAGTTAAAGGTTTCATTATCATTCTATATTATCAGCCTTTGTTGCGAGATACTTTCAAGGAATCTGGTTCAGGCAAGTAGGTCTTAAATATTGTGATAATAATTATAATACGAACTCACCTGTGGCTGCCAACAAAGAAATAATTCATGGGCCTTTTTCACTTTAACAAGTCACTCTTTTCGATACATATGAAACTTTGCCTTCAGTTTTTTACTCCTTTGGTTCTCTGGTTGGGGATTCATTGCTGGTATCTCATTTGGCAATTCACCTGCTTGTAAGTTGAATGGAATTTAAAGGCTTCATTATCATTCTATATTATCAGCCTTTATTGCAATATATTTTTCAAGGAATCTGGTTAAGGCAAGTAGGTCTCAAATACTGAGATAATAATTAAAATACAAACTCACCTATAACAGCCAACAAAGAAAGGATTCATGGCCCATTTTCTCTTTGAAAAGTCACTACTTGATAAATATGGAAGTTTTGCCTTTAGCTTTTTGTTCTTTTGATTCTCTGGTTGATGTTTGAATAATCTGATTTGGTGGGTTTTATTTTTGGCAATTCACTTGCTTGCATGTGGCCATGTGGGCTCATTATTCTCAGGCGGGTCTTACTGGTGTGGTTTCTTCCTTGTTATCAGTTTGGTTCTCAGTTATCTCGAACACAAAGTGGGAAAAAGTAACAGGTAAGATGCTGTAAGCTTTGTTATGACTGTTAATGCTACTTCATTGAGTTGACACTTTTGGCATTTCTCTTTGATGTTTACATTCTTTGTCTGTTTTACTGAACTTTCAGTAGTTTTGTTCCCTGCTTACTTTGATTAAAATGGTGCTTATCTTCAGACTGAAAGCAGAAACCCTTTATTTATGACTATGAACAGATTCAAGCAGTATTCTAGACTAGGACAGGACTGAGTCACATGTGTTAAAAAAAGGGCAAGAAAGTCTCAAATTCCATTAAACACATAATCTAGAGCGCCGCAAAAACTCTAGTTTAAACAATTCCTGGAAGTGAGGAATGCAAACCTTAGTGTTTAGAGCGCCACACCTTGATGTCATAGTCCAAACTGCCACAGCTACACACAGTATAGCTTTGTTTTGCCCTCTAAGTGCGCCAATAACTGTCATGTTATCACTATCTTTCTCCCAAACCACAATTGGTCTACCACTTGCCCCAGAAAACAGCACAGACCCATCAACGCTTATTGCCAGTGCATTTATCCCTGAGTTGTGTTTTTCCAGGGTATCTAATAGTGAGCGTGTCTTTTCCCTGGGGTTTTCCTCCATACTTTTATTTTTCGGTCAGCTGATCCTTTTATCACACTTCCATCTTTAGATGTTTTCACCGCATTGTTTGCGTCATCTTGTGCATTTGCTACTGATTCTAAACACTTGAAGTCTGATGTTCTCCATATCTTCAGTGTTCGGTCCCACGAAACAGAGCACAGTAGATTTCCATCCTTGGACAAGGCTAGTGCTGATACTGTGTGAACATGATGAACCGAAGTGCTTTTCTTGTGTCTTCTGTTCTGAACTTGACTGCTGGATATTAAAAGGTTATATGCTCGATCAGATTGGATGGGAAGTCTGGCTAAACGTTGATATTTTCCATGATGGTTTTCATCAAAGTTGATTTTCCATATCTGATTTTCTGATCTTGATGTGCAGTAAAGAGTTTATCGGACAAAATCACCATCAGCTTCACGGCACCTTTCTTGATATAACTATTACAGTGTAGGCTTTGTCATCTTTTGATCTTTCTTTTTGTATAGTGTATGCTTATTAAAGGCATTGGTGCCCCTGTCGTTGCTTATGGCTTGAAATCTGAACACCCACAAATCAAGCTGGGAAATGCTTGTCCGAACTGGGAGGTTTTGTATCCCTCAGATCTGACACGCTCGATTGCTTCTTGACCCGAGGGTTCCGCACTGCAAAGCAATATACTGATAGTTTCAAACTCACACGCCAGGTGTTGATTCCCTCTTTCAATTTATCTGGACTTGGGCCGCACGATTGGGCCGTACGATTGGGCTGAATTTTGTCAAGCATAGTCCCAACTACGTGTTTGAAGATAATTGTCTAATTTGACAGAAAAATACTCCGATAAACATAACCATCATCTCTCTTACCAGGAAGCACCAAAGACGAGGGCAGTCGTGGCGCTTTGATTCGTCGGTGGTGGCGGCGGGTATCTCTTTTATTCTTATTCTGTGATTTGAATTGTCTTCTCAATTAGGTTTGATTTCGGGGGTGTGGATTGGGAAGATATAGGTGTTGGTACAAGTTGCCATTCGATTTCATAAATTGAATGAATATCGAACTGAGTGCTCAGGATATAGCTGCTTTTTGGAGTTGGTGTTCTTTTCAATTTTGACTCCGACACTGACTATGTCTGCATCCTCTAACCCTAATCTGAATACAAAATCTTAATGTGCTTTTTTACTCCCCTGCTTTTGTCTTTTGAACTAATTTTAATTGTATTGTGTTTCATTCATTCAGGGATGGATTTTTTTTTCAATTCATATATGTACTTGGCGTGTTTGAGTAGTAAGTAGTAAACCTGTGGAATGATTTTGGCTGTGTCTTCCATGCTTGAAATCGACATTTAATTAACCTTTCTATTATTCTTTTTGTTTTTCTTCCAGTTTTTTTTGTTATTATAGTCCTAATTTGTTGTTTTTAATTTCGGCTGCATACTCTTACCCTAATTTGAATACAAAATTCTTCTATGCTTTTTTTTTCACCTGATTTTGTTATTTCATTCAAAGATGGGTATTTATACACATGTACTAGGCCTGTTTGAGTATTTAACCTGGTGAATGATCTTAGCCGTGGTTCAAGTGCTTGAGATTGATTTTGTCTGATTACATACCTAACTACGCGTTCCGAGATAATTATTTAATTTCGGGACGGAAAATTAGGTCGATAAACCTATAGCATCATCCCTCCTACGAGGAAGGAAGCAGCTTAAAGTAAATTATTTTTTAATCTGCTCCTATCCACCCACATGACAACTAATTCATGAAATAAAAAAAAATGCATAACATGATAATTGACAATATAAATAATGACAGTACAAAAAAATACAGAAAACAATGTTGTTATACATTGCAGTCTACAGTTAAACGGCCACACCTACACATCTATCAGGTAACAATATTTAAATTTTAATTACAATATTTATTGTATTGCTGCTTCATCACCTCAGTCATTTTAAATCTCTGTTCACTGTAGTCTACAGTTGCAAATCAATACGTACAGACTCGTCAATATTAAAATTTTCAATACAAGTCAAGTTGCATTGCATTATCATTTTTCACTACAATCACATTAGTCATTACATGATACTATTCACTGCACTCTACACCTTTAAGGCTGCACATACACACAGTTAAATTTTAGCTGCAGCGCATCACGTCAATAATTGCATTTTGCAATTCATTGCTGTCACATTCGTCTGTGCTATGCAATTCGTTGCTGTCACATTTGTCAGAGCATATCTTTATTTACTGATCTTCAGCTCATTGCTACCTACACACCTAACCTATGAAGTGTAATATTTAACTTTTCAATATATACTGCAGCCTACACCTATACTGTTTCTCACTGTAGTCACATCCGTCATTCCACTTCACTATTTATCCGCTACACACCAATTAAAATTATATTATTTAAGTTTTCAATGCGATTTTAATTACGCTATATTACATTATTCAAATTTTCAATCCATACATTTAAATAAACACAACGAAGTAGAAGAGAGAACGTCTCTTTTCAAATTTAATCTGCTTTCCCTTCTCTTTCTATATCGACCTTCTCTTCTTCCACTCCTCTTTTTAACGTAGCGATGTCGCCGATGCTGAGTATTCCATGGAATAAAAGTATTGCGAGTCAAGCAAAGAAGAGCAAATCGTTGAATGAAAATCAATGAGTTTATGAAGTTTAGAGAAGTGAAGCGGCATGTACGAAATAGCTGCACGATTCAACAATAAAATGGCGTAGCAGCGATTGCACAGAAGGTATGTTACTCAAAAGAGGATTTTTCTATATATTCATTACAAATTTTATTCTAACCGGGCCGATCAGTGGAGAAAGGAACTTAAATCTCTTATTTATCTAAATGGGCTTCCATTTAATTTTATTGCAGCTCAACAGTCACTACATATATTTATGGCTCGAAGGCTCGGGGTGGAGGGAGTGGCAAGGTGAAAAAGGCAAGCAGCTTGCACTCATTCACCTTGCCATGAGCTGCTTGCCTTTTTCACCTTGCCACTCCCTCCACCCCGAGCCTTCGAGCCATAAATATATGTAGTGACTATTGGGCTGTAATAAAATCAAATGGAAGCTTATTTAGATAAATAAGTGATTTAAGTTCTTTTCTCCGCTGATCGGCCTAGTTAGAATCAAATTTGTAATGAATATATAGAAAAATCCTCTTCCTAGTAACATACCTTCTGTGCAGTCGCTGCAACGCCATTTTATTGTTGAATCGTGCAGCTATTTCGTACATGCCGCTTCACTTCTCTAAACTTCATAAACTCATCGATTTTCATTCAATGATTTGCTCTTCTTTGCCTGACTCGCAATACTTTTATTCCGTGGAATACTCGGCATCGGCGACATCGCTACGTTAAAAAGAGGAGTGGAAGAAGAGAAGATAGAACAGGAGACAAGGTCGATATAGAAAGAGAAGGGAAAGCATATTAAATTTGAAAAGAGACGTTCTCTCTTCTACTTCGTTGTGTTTATTTAAATGTATGGAGTAATGTAATGACTGATGTGATGCACCGTAATTAAAATCGCATTGAAAACTTAAATAGTATAATTTTAATTGGTGTGTAGCTGATAAATAGTGAAGTGGAATGACGGATGTGACTACAGTGAGAAACGGTGTAGGCTGCAGTTGAAGACTGCCGTATGTATTGAAAATTTAAATATTACACTTCATAGGTTAGGTGTGTAGGTAGCAATGAGCTGAAGATCAGTGAATAAAGATATGCTCTGACAAATGTGACAGCAACGAATTGCATAGCACTGACGAATGTGACAGCAATGAATTGCAAAATGCAATTATTGACGTGATGCGTTGCAGCTAAAATTTAAATGTGTGTATGTGCAGCCTTAAAGGTGTAGAGTGCAGTGAATAGTATCATGTAATGACTAATGTGATTGTAGTGAAAAATGATAGCGCGGTGCAACTTGATTTGTATTGAAAATTTTAATATTGACGAGTCTGTACGTATTGATTTGCAACTGTAGAAATCAATCGGAAAGAAGAATTTGCTAATGTTAAAATTAGTAATCAAGTGGCTAAGAAAATTAGGAATGGTTTTATTTTATAAATTAGTATAAAAATTGTAAAATATATATTATTTTTAAATTTGATTTTTTATGAGCGTATATAATTTTTTGTATCATCACAGGGTCGTGATATTATACCTCTTGCATGTTCGTGTGTAACTTCCTGATTGATTTCATATATTCCATGGTGCAACACTCAGCCAACAACACATGTCTGTTGGTGTTGTCCACCTTTTTAACAGTACTGTCTTCAGTTAATTCTATTTTGAAGTTTCCGGGTTGATAAATCATTTTAAGGAACAATCTTCCAAGCGCAAGTTTGCACATAATATATTTTTGGACTTACGTTCTGGTTTTGGAAGGAGGAGCACAACACTTGTTGTGTCATCAGGAAATGCATCTTTCTTGATAGTTGTGTTTGCATCTGTGAAAGTGTAGAGCTACTTTCTGCCGCACAATTTCAGTCTCTTTATTGTTATTTACGATGTAATAGCTTTTGTTCAAGTGCTGATAATCAGCATCACAGTTTTAGGGACTTTTGAGAATCCTTGATTGGTCTGTGTAAATTCAGAGAAAAATCAGATGCTAACGAAAGTGGAGGAGGGTCTGGTGCCTTCGGAGTACTATTGCAACTGCCCAATTGCAATAGTATTCAAGCATCTTCTGATGATTTATAGTGGATTGAAGAGTTGATTATGAATATATAGAAAAACTCATTATCGTTAACGATAATGAGTTTTTCTATATATTCATAATCAACTCTTCAATCCACTATAAATCATCAGAAGATGCTTGAATACTACTGCAAGTTCGACAATTACAATAGTACACCAGCGACACCAGACTTTCCACCTTCGTCAGCATCTAACCTTTCTCTGAACTTACACAGACCAATCTAGGATTCACAAAACTCTCTAGAGCTGTGATGCTGATTATCGGCATTTGAACATAAGCTATCACAGCGTGAATAACAATAACAACAAAGAGATTGAAAATGCGTGGCAGAAAGTAGCTCAACACTTTCACAGATGAAAACACAACTACCAACAAAAATGCAATTCCTGATGACACAACAAGTGCTGTGCTCCTCCTTCCAACGCTAGGACGTAAGTCCAAAAATATATTATGCGAAATCTTACGCTTGGGGACTGTTCATTAAAATGGTTTATCAGCTTGTAAACTTTAAAATTAAATGTAACTGATGGTAGTACTGTTAAAAAAGTGGACAACACTATCAGTATCAGACATGTATTAATGGCTGAATGCTGCATCATGGAATATATGATATCCACCAGGAAGTTGACACACGAACATACAAGAGGTATAATATCACGGCCCTGTGATGATATGAAAAATTATATAGGCTCATAAAAAATCAAACTATAAAACTCAAAAACCAATCCTAGCAGCTAATTTCACAAATACTGTAACAATATGCAAAGCTTAAACAACAATCGACTAGTGTCTTAAAACTTCAATTTTCACTCTAAAGAACAGTGGAAACTATGAGGAAGACAGTCTGCTGAAAGCCTTAGGCTGTGTTTGGTTTAGAGAAAAATTGAGGGAAAAGAAAATTTGATGAAAATTTTGAATGAATACTTTGTTTGGTTTAAAGAAAATTATGGATGAAAAACTAAATGGAAAAGAATGTTTTAGTACTTTCCACAAAATTTTTCACCACAAATCAAACAAGGATAAAATAAGATGGATTTTTTGAAAAATTCATTTTTCTTTTAATTTTTCTTTTCTAACTTTCCTCAAACCAAGCACAGCCTTATCGTGAAGATTTCATAATGATGCAGCAGCTACCAGGCGAGGTACATACAAATTCCAGCTTGTTCAATTTCACCACTCAAAGCACCATAAATCTTCGCAAAATGGTTGGTTTCAAGAAAATATTCTATGCAAGATGACACAAAAAGGCAAAAATACCGAACACCAAACACAACCAAACCTCGTAAATATGCATACAAGGAAACAGAAACAATTGCTTCCACCCCCATTATCAATGGCAAAAAACTTCACTCTCCACTCAACTTAAAGTTTCAACGAGTACCCTCGGCAAAAAGGTTCAAAGTGGCAGCATATCCACAACTACAAGCATACTCTAGAATCCAAACAATCCCTTTCCAGTGACTCCAGAATATAAAGATAGAATCAGAATTACACATATACACCAGTCTCCAACAAGATCTAGACTCAATGAATACTCCAAACCTTAAACAATACTTGGGGTAGAATTACTTACGCCACGGTGGAGGGCTGATGATGCAGTAGGACACATTAGGAAGCTGATCCTTGGGCGGATGCGGCTGGGGCTCTTCAGACTTGCCTGGGGTTCCTCCTCCTCAACGGAGAGTTGCAAAATCAACCAGTAAGCGCAATCAGATCGAAACACACAATACCCAGATCCCAAAACCCCCTGAAATCTACTAAAAATCACAACCTTAGACAGAGAGTAAAAAGGAGTAGCGAAACCTAGAATACGAGTGGGTGCTGACCCAACTCTACCACTGTTGCTCCCGATGTGGATGAGCGGGGGAGAGAGGAGCAGAATGCCGTAGTCCCGGGTGCTGTGAAATTTAGTTTCTCTTTCTGAAAAAAATGATACGTAACAAGCGCACACGCGCCCCGAGGCGCTCAGTCCCCATCCTGCGCGCTGCAGCGTCCTGCGTCCGGGCCTGCTCACTCGCGCGTGCCAAGACCTGGCTGTCTCGGGCCTCCCCTCCGATGGGCGAGCCTTGGGCCTTTGCCCCATTTGCATGTCACGCCTAATGTAAAACTCATTTGAGCATTTTAAGTACATGTAGGCTTCTTGCCATTTGGTCCTTGGACCAAAATCTATCAATAAAAAGTTATAAAAAAAAAAAAAAAGCGCACACAGTTCTCGAGGAGGAAGATGCCGATTAAACGACACCGTTTAGTTCAGGCTAGGCTAGCAAAATGTCGCTTTTGGTAAATGTTGAGCAAGGCATAAACTTCTCATGTTAATCCCAGATTATATTAATGTCTTTAAATAATTCTTATTAAAAATTATTTTTTTTCGCCAAATTTTACTTGTCATTTAATTTAACATATATTCAGACAATTTTATGTGTCACTTATTAGTTCAAATGCATATTTAATAATATTGTCAAATAGCTTAAATAAGAAATTAATAAGAAAATAGTTGAATAATTGAAAAATGAGATAATGAAATTTTTTGATACCAATAATAGTACATTATTTTTGCATTTTACATGAATTTTAAAAAATACATAAAATATAATTATTAAATTAGATAACATTCAACCGTAATTGAGGTTTCGAATCGGTGAATGGCTGTCGCAGATGCGCTAATAAATTAAACGTGAAACGTGAATGGTGAGCAAAGGGTTGTCGTGTGGACGGTGAAGCGGTGAGGGCTCGTGCCTCTAATTGTGTTCATCTATTGGAGATTGAGAAAACAAATAAGGGTTGTAGAATAATATGTATTTATGTTTCGTATTTTAGGATTTGTTTTGCGTTTGGGCCATAAATTAGTAATAAATGAGTTGGGATGATTAGTAATAAATTAAGAGCATTAATAAATATATTTATTTAATTAAATTGGATAATTGAAATTTAAAAATTATTTTAACAACATGTATTTATGGCATTATCTTGAGAACAGGTATGGCATTAGTAATTCAAATTGTTTCAGACATAGAGACGCCAGAGCAAGAATTGACTTGGCAAGCACTGTAGTATTTTCTGAGGGGACCAGCACCTTTGCGTTCATGTTTGAAAAGTGTTTACATCATCTGTCCCAGATTGAACTCTGAGGAACAATAAGTTATCTTCTGCTTTCCGAAGCACTAAGTGGATCCATGAGCCGAAAGCAGGCTAATTTGATGTGCTGCTAATGCTATATGATTGATGATGATCGGTTCTTGGCGTTGGCATTTGACATAACGCAGGCGTGCAAATCCACACGTATCATTTTGAAGCCTCCCATCTCCTCCAATTCATCATTGTCTCTCCCACATGATAAAGCTGACCATCTTTACCACGTCTTATTATTATGAGTTCTTTTATCAAACCTCAAGAAAATGATTAGGCTAATTGCATAGAAATTCTATTTGTGCTGCACTCCTTTGTCTGGGCTTCCCTCTGCTGGATGTCTGAGGCTCAATCCAGTGATTTGAATAGAGCTAAAGATAGGATTTGTCACATTCAGAGAAATTCTAAATAGAAAATCATTACGTATCAGTTTGATTTTTAAAAAATGACATATGACGATACACTATCAATTTTAATTTTTTTTTCTAACGTCACATATGACTCGTCATAATTACACGATTTTGATGCGGATGTGTATGATAAGCTCTATCCATCCAAGAATTACTCTCACTTTCAACCCATCATGCAGTTTCTTTTTGTATTCTGTCGTCTCTGGTGAAGTTAAAGTAGGTTGTTGACCAGTTAAATAACATAAGCAATAATGGGGGAACTTCAAACACCCAATAGCTGTTTGCTTCAAAGCTTTCTTGTCCTGAAATGATTGGATCATAGGACCCATTTACAGGGAGAA
This sequence comes from Kalanchoe fedtschenkoi, assembly GCA_002312845.1. Taxonomy (NCBI): domain Eukaryota; kingdom Viridiplantae; phylum Streptophyta; class Magnoliopsida; order Saxifragales; family Crassulaceae; genus Kalanchoe; species Kalanchoe fedtschenkoi. The sequence continues at coordinate 1,130,424 of NQLW01000010.1, forward strand.
TATTGCTAGACTTGCAGACAGATGAGATTCATTACAGGACATAGGTAGAGCCGTAGGGTGTGAATGCATCTGAAACTGGAACCTATACAGAGTTACAAACAAGTCCCACTTGCTCTGTGATTACAACATTAGCTGCATCTATCTGACCACTACCCTCCTCCACACGCATTTGATCAAGATTTTTGAGCACGCATCATGAATAAACTAGCAGTGAAGTAGTACTAACACAGAAATTGTTGAGACTTTATATGATAGTTATCAGTCAGCTTCGGGACTCTGAGATGCTCTTTAATGAAGGATGCCATGCCTTGGACCCTGAGGCTGATGAGGATGGCGTGGGTCTCTGTCTCTGCGTCTCATGCTTGCTCATCTGGAAATCCATGAATGTGACAGATTTAAGATTGACAGGTTTGAGCTGGGAGTAGAGTAGAGAAGGGCAGCAGGCTCTATTGAAAATGAGACCAAGAAGTATAAGAAAATCTGAAAGTTATACTCACCTGGTTGGATTTCTCTGGGTGAGCTGACGCTGGTGAGCTGTTTATACCAGCTTCAGCCATGTTAGAGCTGCTGGTGCTGAGCTGCTGAGCTTCAACTCTCTGCTTCGAAGCTCTCTCGAATGACTTCTCTGCCATGCCACGTTCTGCCTGCTTCATCTTCATCATCTTCGCTTGCTTCTTCTCCACCAACTCCTTCATGACCTCTGACAATCACAATATATAAGAAGACGCAAGATTAGAACTTTGCAGACCCCATTTCAAGAAAACACCAGAAACACAAACAAACCATCAAATCAAGAAATGGGCATCAGAGAAAAGCACAGCAGAATTCGGAACTCTGAGCTGAGCGGATAGAGGCATGATCTGATAATCATACCTTGTGTGCTGATGAGTCTGTAAACATGTCCTAGAGTCAGAGCATCAGTAGGTCTGAGAAGCTTGACGCGTGTAATTCTGAGCGTGCTCTTTTCAGCTCCGCCGCCAGGCACGGCGGCGGCTGCTGTGGTGATAGTGGTGGTGATGATGAGTGCAACATAGTGGCCCGGGTTGGATTTCATGATCTGGCTGGCTGGGACCGGCCAGAAGAGCTTCTCCGATTTCCCAGTCGGGTGCTGGATCACCAGAGATGCTGCGTCCACCGCCTGACAGTTTCCCATCTCCCTCTTCTTCTGGCCCTCTATATCTATCCGGAGGTTGAAGACGAGGACGAGCCAGGAGAGGTGGAGACAACGCTCGTCTTTATACGGAATATATTATTTTTATTTAATGGGACAATTTGATCAGCACAGCATTCAAAAAATAAAATAAAATAAAATTTAATAATAAATCAACATGTAGCACTTGAATGTTTCAACGTAAATGAAATAGATTATAATGGAGTCTGATGCCACGTCCGCGTCTAAGCCATGTGACGTGACTGACACGTCACTGTTGAATCGGCAAGCAGGCTCCTCGAAACCGTATGTAGGTCCACGTGGTGGATCTGATGGGAATTATTCAGTACCTACTACCTCGCACGACGTCGTTTTCATTAAATGAAAAATGATGTCGTTTACTTTAAGTTGCTTCAATAAAAGATCGGTGTTTTTTTCTGGAGAATATACAGTCATTTCTGAGTAATATCTATATATTTCTGATGAATATGAAACCATGAAAACAATCTGATTGGACCGATTCTGACTAATATATATACAGTTCTGGGAAATAACCAATGATTTATCATGAAGATCGATGCATTTCTACTGAAAATTGACGCAAGGTATTGAAAATAGACCACAAAATAATCTGAAGAATATACAAGTGTTTCTGAAAAATATACAACCATTTCTGAGTAATATCTATACATTTCTGATGAATATGAAACCATAAAAACAAGGGGAAAAACTCAAAAGGGGCCCTGAACTATCACCGCTTACCCAATTGCGGTCAGAACTACCACGACTTCCAAAAAGGGTGCGATGAAAAAAAATTTAACTGATTTTCTAAAATAAAATTTACCATTACATTCCTAACCTAATATTATTACAAGACTTAGATTTGTGTGCAAAAATTACATCGTTTGGTTATCAAAATAAATTATACCATTTTGCGCACATAAAGAAAACGACTTCTTTTGATAACCAAATGACGTAATCTTCGCACACAAATTTAAGTCTTATAATAATATTAGGTTAGGAATGTAATGGTAAATTTTATTTTAGAAAATTAGTTTAATTTTTTTTTCATCGCACCCTTTTTGGAAATCGTGGTAGTTCTGACCCAATTGGGTAAGCGGTGGTAGTTCAGGGCCCCTTTTGGGTTTTATCCCTAAAAACAATTTGATAAATATTGGACCGATTCTGACGAATATATATGCAGTTTTGGGGAATAACCAATGATTTATCATGAAGATCGATGCATTTCTACTGAAAATTGACGCAGTGTATTGAAAATAGACCACAAAATAATCTGAAGAATATACAAGTGTTTCTGAAGAATATATAGCCATTTCTGAGTAATATCTATACATTTCTGATGAATATGATATCGGGAAAACAATCTAATAAATATTTAACCGATTCTGGCGAATATATATGCAGTTTTTGGGAATAACCAATGATTTATCATGAATATCGATGCATTTCTGTTGAGAATGGACGCAGACTGTTGAAAATAGAACAGAAAAATAATCTGAAGAATATACAAGGGTTTCTGAGAAATATAAATTCATTTCTGAGTAATATTGATACATTTCTAATGAATATGAAAATGAATATACAGCTATTTTCATTAACAAAATAACGTCGTTTTGGTTTAAATCAAAACGACGTGGTCAGAGAGAGTAGATGCTCTCGGAGCATGTAAGAATTTGCAATCTGATGGCACTTGCTGTAAGCATGGCGTGAGGCAAACGCGACGTCGTCTACTGAAAATTGATAATTTATTTATTTTTAAAAATAAAGGAATTTGGTTAGGCCGCACCAAAAACGCGGGGTCGAGAGATGGGAGAAGCTGAATGTACAATGTAGTGGTGAATGCGGCGTCGTTTATGTAAGGAAGTATGCATTAACTGTGTCGCATTTGTGCATGGTCTGCACTAATTCCACTTTCACCTTTTTAATGAATTTGCATAAAATTTTCAACTTTTCTGTAAAAAGAAAAGTTTCGTTAATTCAAGAAGAATGGAAAAATTGCATTAAACGGCAGCGTTCAGTGGGAATTGTGCCTGTGAGTGTGATTTCTAACCGAAGACCGATTAATAAATAAGATTTGACGAGCTAACCAACCGGGCCCGAACGGTACCAAACCCTGATGCGGTCACTCGATACGCTTAAAAGGACCTTGTCCCTCGCCTATGTGGGGTAAGTGAATTTTTTTGGCACAAATTATGCTGGTGGCAATCTTGATATATAATAAGTACGTTGAGTTTTTCGTGATTTTACGCAATGTTCTAGTATTTGTTATAATCCAATTTTTATTTCGACCGTCTATACGGTTCTATCATTAGCTCTCACCCAAATGTTAATCCATCATCTTGAATAGTATGAATAGATTTTGTCTATCGTATGAATAGATCTCTTTATGGATACTAATGCATTGCAATGAGAATTCTTTATGAAGGATCATTGATGGGTTACAATGAGAATTCTTAAAGAAGGATTTGTGTACTCTTCGTCATTAAATGGTATGTCTGATTGTAAGCCTTGCAGCACGCATGTTGTTACTCATCTCACAGTATACGTTGTCGTTAGTCCTCATGTCGATAATCTAGTAGAATATCTGAATCAATTCGGTGCTCTTCAATAATTCACCTTTACCCGATCTGATATTTCCCTATGATGTTCAACAAGTCTATCTTCATATACATGGTCGCTAGAAATTTAATCTCACTACCATGAAGCGTCTTTTTCGTTATCTTGATGACTTCATTAATCAAATATTGTTCTTCATCCTTCTGCGTCATGGACTTCATTATTTACTTTGACGCTGACTAGATCTATTGCTCGGATTCATGCAAGTCCGCACCGGTTTATGTCGTGTGCCTCGACCCTCAGTGGTAATCTTGTCTCCTGATCTTGTAAGTGTCAGAACTTTGTGTCCCGCTTCAGCAGTGAAGCTGAATATGGGGTTGTTGCTCATGTTGTTTCGAAAGTGTTGGTTGCATCAGTTATTGTTGAGCATAGTGGTATTATCCCACATCGCCCAGTGGAGGCTCTAATTTGATCCTTATATATAGTTGGGCTCCCCCACTCATTGCCAATTGGTTTTGAGTGTGGATCCAACAATTCTACATGGTATCAGAGCGGGTTTTGGCCGCACTCTTAGAACATGCCCGTGACGGTTAACTAGGTCCGCACGAGGTCCCACTTGTCGAGGTTAACAAAGGTCCTCGCAAGTGAGGGGGAGTGTTGAGCATAGTGGTATTATCCCACATCGCCCAGTGGAGGATCTAATTTGATCCTTATATATAGTTGGGCTCCCCCACTCATTGCCAATTGGTTTTGAGTGTGGATCCAACAATTCTACAGTTATTTCAGAGTTTTGCACTCCTTTTCGTTGTGCCACCCTCGTATATTATGATACTTAATGGGTCTGCCGGTCAGCGAATCTGATACAACATAGATGCATTAAGCACGTTGAGATTGGCATCCACTTTGTCCAAAAGCGTATTGCTACTAGTGAAGTTCATGTGCTCTATGTTCCTACCTCTTCATAGTATGTCGATCGACATCTTTACCAACGGATTGCCTACTTCGGTCTTCATAATTTTCATACCAATCGTAACATTCGTTTTCTCGACGCTCAAACTGTGGGGGCGTGTTAAACGTATCTTTCGAAGTTCCGTCTTCTTAGCTATGCGCTATTGGCCTCCTAACACCTCGACTCCTTCAGACATAAATGATCTCTTTATCCATTGGCTTCTCAAACCCCTAACTTCTGCATTCGATTCGCTTCAATTTTACCTGCTAGTATAAGTATAAACACACTTACAATTCATATACTCTTCAATTATAATTATTAATTCCCTGTCAACTCAACGTCCAATAATTTCATATAAAAACAAGACTTCAGTAAAGCATTTTCAGATATAACAAATTTCTTTTATAATGAAATACGAACAATTAGAAAATATTTTTCTGTCGAATTGAGTTTGATTATCACTTGTTCAAGTTAGTTATATGAAAAGTTAAACTAAATAATTGAACGATTAACCAAAAATTAACCAAAAAGTCATCATGATTACTTATTTTAAAACCGTCTCTATCTAAGCGTAAATGTAGTACTACCAAAGTACGAATCTAAGACCTTGGAGTTATTAGACAACTCTCTTAGTCACTAGACCAACATCTTATTGATTACAAGATGAGAGATAATTAATGATAATTTTCATATTGAATATTCTCATGATTGTTTGTGTACATAATAAATGGAATAAAAAATGACAAAAAAATTATCACATTGCTTCATTTGTTCTAGTTCTTACCGCATACATTATTGGTTTAGGCACTCAGACTCATACATTTAGCTTTGTGTCAAGTTTTGTTGCAAATTTGGAAATATTTTATTTTGATGTGAAAAAAAGTATTTATTAGTTGAAAGCGTTTTACGGTTTTTTATAATCAAATGAATCGGGACGTGGCGTTTTAAAATTAAAAATAAATTCTTCTGTTTAGGATTTTTTAAATTAATATATTTATGCATTATACTTAATAGAGCAGTCTATTGTTATTATTACTTATTCAAAGCAAATTATAACAGTAAGATGATTTATTAAAAAAAAGTAAGATGTTATGAAAAAATTCTAACATATCATGTCTTTTAAAATTTATTTCAATGAGAATGTCTTTAAATTTTTGTTTGGTGGTCAGAGCCTCTCCCGCACATCTAATTTCAAATGCAGTACCACCAAGATACGAATTCATGATTTGAAGTTTGTTAAACACACCTCAAACCATTGGATCAACACCTCCCGTATCATGTCTTAACATGTTAATAGCCTTTAAACTCCTTCATAAGTTCGAGTCAAAATCAACTTTTCAGACGTGATAATTTTATTTTATGATTAATAAACGTGATAAAAACTTTTTATATGTACGGCTTCTTCTGTATGAAGTTGCTGAACCGAATTCCCCATCAACACAAATCTGTTATGCAAGCCATGCATTCTAATACGAAATTCTTTATAGGATGACCGGTTTGCATTCTAAATGGAATCTGGGCCAGATTCCGACAGACATTTTCAACATAGGATGGTGACCAACAGACACTAATCAATCTAATACTTGTATGGAAATTAGATAATACTTATATGGAAATTGTATCGATAACACACAAGATCTCTGTGAAATCTTACATAACTTTTGTGTGATGAATCCTAATGCAGTAAACAAAATTTACACAGCATCGAAACTAAACCGCCTGAATGTTTCCGACGAGGGGTCGGACTCGCCCAGCTGAAACACAAGGTGAGGCATTAGGACTGAGATCTGGCGGGAGCGGCCGAGGTTACACGGATGGGAAGTACTTGTTGAGGTTGAAGGGCAAGGAGTAGAACTCCTCGCTCCGGATGTCGCCTTTGAAGGACCTGAACTTGTCCCACCAGTTCTTGCCCCTGTCTTTCCTCACCGCGCTGTCCTTCTTGTGCAAGGTGAGATCGAAGAAGTATGCGAGTAGTCCGCCGACGAACGCTTTGGACGAGAACGGGACGTTGATCATGTCATTGAACTGCAGAAAACGGCATTTATTAGTCACGCTGAGATGGTGCGTTGCGGGAGAGTGATTAAGTTGTAGCAGGGAGCAAACGTACCCATCGCGCTGAGGTGTGAACCGGACCGTAGCCCTTGATGAGTGTGTACTCGTTGAAATATTGGGGCACGGAGAATCCCATGAAGACTGAGAATCCGAGGATGAAAACGGATCGGAAGCTGTTCAGGTTGCAGAACTGGAGGAAGCTCAAACCACCAGCACCTGAAACAGGATCGAAGATCGATCCGATGAGTACTAACGGAGCAGCGGGTAAAATCCATCAGTATCATTTAACATACCGACATAGGCGAAGAACAGGCAATACAAAGCCGAAACGATTGGAAGTGGGATGGAAGCAAATACTGCACCGAATTTTCCTGCGAAAAAAATCGAATCACGAGGTTTGGATCCAATGAGCAAAACTGGTCGAAAAGTGCTTACATTAATTTTGCTAGGGATTTACCGAGGATTGAAAAGAATATCATGAACCCGGCAGAGATCTGAACCACCCTGCGGCTCCCGATACGTGTCAGCGCTAATAGACCTGCATTCTCCCTGAAACCAGTTTTGATCTCAGTCGAACGTTTTTCAGGGCAGTCGTATTCATCAGTATGAAATTAATGAGCTTTTAAAGTGTAGTTTAACAGGTTTTACACAGATACAGATGACCCGATTCCAGTGCCGAAGAGACCGGATAGCAAAATCGCAATTCCCTATCAAAAAAAGTAAGGGGTTGGGCATCTAACACATTTTACCGTAAGATGAGCAACTTGACTATGTTTACCTGCCAACCGACGCCACGGCTGAGAACGGATGGCGGCATGTGAGTTGCGCTGGCATATCTTGACACCACAATAAAGGCTCCTGTGGACTGCGTATGATTTGAACGAGATAGTTATAAGCATGCGCGAAGTTCTAAAGAATCAGAAACCCCTGATGCAGCTGGCATTTAATGAACAGACCTCGACTAGAGCAACGAACGAAACAACCATCATAGCGAATACTTCGCCGGCGTCAAATGATGGAGGTCCCCATTGAAACGGGTACGGAACTCTTATCCTGCGATGAAAAAACCTCAGTCGTCAAACCATAACATCTACTATTTTCTTAACCTCAGCTCAAACGTTCATTGAAATGTAAGGAATTGAAAGTGATGTTCTTAAGCGACGGATTAAGCCGTTAGAGAAGGAAAATGCAATGCTCGATATTTGATAAAAAAAAACAGGTGACTAGTGAGGTAAACATAACATACCAGGGAGCAGTGCTCACTAGCCCAGAACCATCGGTGCGACAGATTAGTCGCGCCCTTTGAGTCGCGTGATTGTACGCCCCACCAACAGTAAGGAGAAACGCGTAGAGCCAAATAATAGCAACCGAAATTAGAACAGCAAGCCGATCAAAGATATGTTTCCCGGAGCGCACTACATGAGGTACATACTGCAGGACAACCGATAAAATAACCAAATAAGAGAAAAAAGTGAGATAGAATAACAGAGAGAATTGAAAGAGCGGGGAATTCGCGTAATGTATTACTTGTGCGACGATGAGTAAGACAATAAGCTGAGGAAGCCCGATCTCCACACAGTCGGTGACCTAAACATATCCGAAAAGAGAAGCATAGCTGTAAAATATTTGCAAAGCATCAAGCGCTATGAGGCTCAAACTTATGCAATCTGTGGACGAATGGCATACCCCAGGAAACCCGAATTCGTACAGTCCAAAGCCGGCTAGAGCAATGAGAGGAACCGCTGAAAGAGGGCTCAGGAATCTGCATACACAATATCAGTAAAAAAAAGGTAAGGAATCAGCGCTCACGTCTTAATCAGTTTGGTCTCCGATAACTTTGTTGAAATCACAAGTGTTAAGCAACTCAGATTGGTTATCCTACACCAATCAGCAGGTGTTTAACTTTAAATGCTTTCATACTTTTACGGAATCTAAAACTCACCTCACGACATTCCGCCAGAGTCCACTGAACCCTAGAACAATTTGAAGCACTGAAGCGACAATAAGTGCACCCTGGGTTGCTCTCATCGTCCTCTTAAATCGCTGAATGCACGAAGGAACCAGAAAATAAGATGACAAACCGAACAAGTTAGTGCATGAACAGTGAACAAATTTCAGGATCAAGATTGCTAACCACTATGGGTTCCAGTCCTGGGTCAGTGAACCGGCTGCTAAGGATAATGGAGATTGTGGGCGCGACGTAAGTGTAAGAACTTCCAATTACAGCTGGCAATCGAGTACCGAACAATGTCTGTAGCAACGTGTTCAGGCCAGCAACAAAGAGTGCTGTCTGGATGACCACGGCCTTCTCTTCCTGGGGACAGAAATAAAAAGACTCAAGTACAAGAAAAAGTACGCGACATCTGGATATAGATACGGAAAAACAACTGAATAACTGATAAGATCATATGCTTCGCAAGTCTTACATTTCCTCCTCCCATCTGAGGAACTAGAGCAGATGGAATGATGACCGTCGTGCCAAGCATCACAAGGTAATGTTGGAAACCAAGAAGCATAGCCTCGGCTACATCAGACACATCCCAAAACAAAAAAAACAAAAAAAAATCAAAAACCAATCCTAGCAGATAATTTCACAAATACTGTAACAATATGCAGAGCTTAAACAATACTCGTCTAATGTCTTAAAACGTCGAAGGGTGGGCACTGAGTCGGGTATTTCAAATCATCAACCAGAACAGAATTTTCACTCTAAAGAATAATAGAAACTATGAGGAAGACAGTCTGCCGAAAGCCTTAGTGTAAAGATTTTATAATGATGCAGAAGCTACCAGACGAGGTACATTTAAATTCCAACTTGTTCAATTTCACCACTCAAAGCACCATAAATCTTCACAAAATGGTTGCTTTCGAGAAAATATTCTATGCAAGATGACACAAAAAAGCAAAAATACCGAACACCAAACACAACCAAACCTCGTAAATATGTATACTACAAGGAAACAGAATCAATTGATTCCACCCCATAATCAATGCCAAAAACTTCATTCTCCACACAACATCAAGTTTCAACAAGTACCCATCGGCAAAAAGGTTCAAAGTGGCAGCATATCCACAACTACAAGCATACTCTAGAATCCAAACAAACCCTTTCCAGTGACTCCAGAATAAAAAATAGAATCAGAATTAAACATATCCACCAGTCTCTCTAACAACAAGATCTAGGCTCAACGAATACTCCAAACCTTAAACAACACTTGGGGCAGCATTACTTACGCCACGGTGGAGGGCTGGTGATGCAGTAGGACACATTAGGAAGCTGATCCTTGGGCGGATGTGGCTGGGGCTCTTCAGACTTGCCTGGGGCTCCTCCTCCCGCCATGACCTCAACTCAACGGAGAGCTACAAAATCAACCAGTGAGCACAACCAGGTCGAAACACACAACACCCAGATACCCAAAACCCATGAAACCCACTAACAATCACAACCCTGGCTAAAAGAAAAGGAGCAGCCAAAAATGGAATACAAGTGAAGGGTGCTCAATCTGTACCAGAACAAGCACTGACCTAGACGAAGAAACTACCAAACACAATCCCTATCAATCAGCAGGACGACGAAACTGCAGACTGTAGATATGAAACGAAAAGGGTTTCATTAAGCAGACTCCGAAAAGGAGCAACAGCAGTCAGCAAGTAGCACTAGCGCCAAAGAGAAGAGTTTGGTTATTAGATTGAAATGGGGGAAAAGGAGCTACCTTTATGAGCAAGACTGGTCGAGCAGGAGAAGACGGAGAAGATTGATACGAAGAAAATGAGGCGCTAGAAGTCAATAATTAAAGAGAGCTCATAAAGCTCTTCTTCCACATGGCTTTGAAAACGGGTGTACATGTGGGTCTGGTGTTGGAGCTGATTGCAGTAAGAAGCACCCAGAAATGGGTGGTGCGTATTTGAATCACTGAATGTATGTAGCTCAGCAGCACCGGACGCTGACCCAACTCCACGACTGTCGCTGCCGATTGAGAAGTGCGATGTGGATGAGCTGGGAGAGAGAAGCAGAATGCGTAGTCCCGGATAGTGCTGTGAATTATAGTTTCTCTTTCTGACAAAAATGTAAATAACAAGCACACACAGTTCTCGAGGAGAACGATGCCGATGAAACGACACCGTTTAGTTTATGCTCGGCTAGCAAAATGTCACGGAGGTTAAATGTCGCTTTTGGTAAATATTGAGCTTCATTAAACAAGGCATAAACTCATGTTAATCCCAGATTATATGAATGTCTTTAAATAATTCTTATTAAAATTTATTGTTTTCATATTTTATTTGTCACTTAACTAATTAATCTAAATTACCAACCAACCACAATCGGCCACGTAAACCCGAAATCCAAGTAATTAAGAAAAGAAGCTAAACTTCAAACCACGACATAATCAGGATCTATTTTGTTAAGGTTATATAATCCAAAGCTTAATTCGAAATTTGAAATCGACATGAGTGAAAATGGCATCAAGAGTGTATTCCAGATAAGCAAACTAAACGCTGTCGTTTAAGCATTTGTGTGTATTTAATCTCCTTATGGACCACACTGCATTGATTTGTAGTTGATTTCTTGTCGCTTTCAGAAGTTAATGAAACCGTGTTCAGTTGGTAATTGTTTTTTATTTGATTTTTGTTAAATTGATTTTTGTAATTAAATTTGGTCGAAAGTAAGTAATAGTCCTTAAATCGAATCGAAGATTTTGTAACATCAACAGAGAGGGAGAACTTAATTTGACTTAAGAGAAGTTCAAATTACCGTAAAATAGACTCTCTTTTTTTTTTCCACAAGACTGACATTAATAATAAATAGACTAACTAAATTAATCTGATAATAAATAAACTAACTAAATAAAAATAAGTAAACAGAACGAACTAAATTACCCAAAATGAATTCTGAACTATCATCACTAACCCAATTTCAATTCGGACTATCACAATTTTTTAAAAACTGAAATTAAAAAAAAAAATTAAACTGAATTTTTAAAATAAAATTTATCAGCGGCCATATCGGCAGCCAGAGAGATTAAGCTTTTATAGCTGAAAGTTGACATCAGAAGATCAGCCATCCAAAGCAACCGTACCTGAATAAACTGCGAGCCAGCGAGGATCAACTAGCCGTTAGGCCCAGCAGTTCAAAATTGCTTGCTGGAGAGGCTCAGTGTGAGTGCAAGAGAGGTCTCTTCTGCGACGTGGATGGTAAATTTTCAATGCATTCTTCGCCATCTTCTTCCTCTTTGGATTGCGCCCAGATGACTCCGTAAAAGCCTGCGACGATCACGACGGCTCCAACCACACTGCATCAACGATCAAACGCGGCTCAAAACAGTAGGTGACCCCAGATGTCACGGGTTAGTAGGATTCGGAGGCCGAGCTACCTTCCCAGATGCAGGGTGTCCCCGAGGAAGATCACACCCAGAAGCGCAGCGACGGCTATCCCCAGAGGCTTGAACATGGATACGAACACGGGCCCTCGCTTAACTATGCACCAGGTTTGGATGCCATATGACACCACATTCCCACACACGGCCTATGGAACAGAAATAGATGATACATTTTCAGCCCGCATTCTAATCATCTGTAGCGAACGAGATGCTTAAACCTTGATTCTATCAGAAACTTACCGAGTAGACAATGGCGCCCAGCTCAATGTCAGGCCTTAGTTTCCAGGCATTCGGTTCTCGCTCCGCAATCAGAGAAACCACCAAGCACTGAATCGCCCCAAACAGGCAGTAGAAGAACACCACGGTAATCCCCGACGGATACCCTTTCATAGCTGCCGCCTTCAGCAGCCAAAACAGTCAGTAATGAGCTAAACTCTCAAGCAAGGCAGCAATCAGGATAAAAGTGTTAGAAGTTTCTCTGCAGAATTTACCTGAAGTATGCTCCATGTTGCGACGGAGAGTGACGCAACAGCGAAGAAAAAGCCTCCGATAACCCAATCACTAGCACTCGCCAGCATGTCAGAGGACGTGAAATGTGGTGTGGAATGAAAGTTTGATTGTGAAGGAGTTGATGCAGACCAGAGCGAGGGACCTTTGTAAAAGGTCACCGTTAAGGCCCCAGAAATGGACACGATTGTGCCCAAGATTTTGACTTGGCTTTTTAGACTTCCTAGCCTCACCTTCTCCATTCTGATTCATTCCGGAATTGGGATTCAATCAGTCAAACTGAAAGCCGGAAAAGAATTCGTTGGTTTGAACTTAGGACAAAGAGGAACATGAAGAACCTGAAGATGACAGCAAGTATGAATGTGAAAGCCGGGCACACATTGCTCATAGCGGATCCAAGCGTCGGCGAGCTGTAGTTCACGCCGGTGAAAACACAGTTCTGCACAATCGTTATCCTGCAAATTTTGAACTCCAATAGGCAGACAATTTGATACAAAAGAATCAAGAAACAAACAACACAGTTCAAGATTGAGAGCACTGAACTTAAACACACACAAAACTTTAGATGCACAAACCTAAACGTGGGAATGAAAGAAAACCCAGAAACATTCAGAGCTCCTTCTAGCACACAACTGACGTGAAACTCCCGAAAAAAAACCCAGTTCATAATCAGAGAAAAAGAGCCCTAAATTTTACAGAAAAGCCCTAACGCAGAATGGTTTAAAGCCTTGAGTTGGAATCCATACATACCCAGTTAGGCCAAGCAAGAAGAATTTCCCCAGCAGCTGGAGAGTGATGGGAGGCCTTTTGATTCTGCAAATAAGATTTTCCAAATCAGAAAAAGGGTATCATCAAATTGATGGGTTTTTGATGGAACGAAGGGGCTGATTTTGATGCAGGTGATTGAGATTGAGACTGAGACCTTTCAGGCAAGAGAAGTGTGGGGGAGAGGATGAGCGTTGCCAGAGCATTTGAGTAGGCAACAAACGCGAAGTGGCTCATTCCTTGAGACATGGCTGACTTGCTGATTGTGGTCAGGCCAACATCTAAGCACTCCACCGCCACCATGGCCGCAAATGGAAGCAAGTTTTCCAGCCATGGCTTCAGACCCATCTCCCCGTCTCTCCCTTCTTCCTCCTCCTGGATCCACAGAGATGAAGAAGCCCTCTCAAATCAGTGAACACTGAGGTTGAAGAACATTTATACACACAATAAAAAGTCATGTAATTATAGTATGAGAACAGCTAACTGTTGACACATTCTCTCATTACATGGGTTTAATTATTTACCTGCTGTTGGACATGTTGCATTGAAAAATAAAATATTTAATTGAAAATAATAGTCAGATTTCAGAATTAGGACATGGGTTTTACGTTATAGTGGCTGATAATGATATGATAAATTATAATCCGTCTGAAGTTTTCAAAGAAGGTGCCTCCAGTATGTTATCATTATCAGAAGCTGCGCCAGCTGCTCCCCCACGCTGAACCTGAACCCACCCATCTGTAGCGTGACAATGAAAAAATACACGAGAGTAAATAAGAGAGGAAGTAAAAGATGGCAAATGTACGAGACAGAACATGGCTAGCTAGATAGGCAACTGGACCAAGGATGAACAACTTACCCAGAATTTGAAATGTGATTGGAGACCTTTCAGAACTTTCTGGGTGAATAAAACGGTTGACTCAGATTATATGGTGACGGTTTAATAATTTGAAATGTTATCTAACAATTTTCAGAACTCATGTTTAATTAATAAAAGAAATTTATGTCATATCATCTTAACATTGTTCCAAACTTCCTATTCACAACACCACCGACAGGAGATACATGAATGAAAAATTATTCTTTGTAAAATTTCGGAGTTTCTCATATTTGATTTTATTTTCACTAGAATTCATAAGTCTAGATTTAGAAAACATAATTTAACATAATATACGTCACATTTTACTAGCAAATTGCGGACATGTTAGATACTCAACAATTTACACATATAGTCTAATATTGTCACTGCATCCGACCAGTTCCATATAAATGTCAGCTGATTTGATTACAGTTTTAAAATCCTAGTACACATTGTTGCTGATTATATAACTTTCGGAATCATAGGTGAGCATTTCTTTTTTTATAAAAAAAAAATCACGCACTTAACTAGGGGAGAGTATTCGGTTAAAACCGAACCGAAATAGAAAATCGGTTAACCGACCGAATTAACCGATTCAAATTTATCATAACCGATAACTGAACCGAAATACTCCATTAACCGAAATTTTCGGTTAATCGGTACTCGGTTAATTTCATGGTTAACCGAACTGAACCGAAATTAATTTTATTTTATTTTTTTATGGTCAATCTATATTTATTAATGCTACAATTTAACAGATCTATGACTGAAAATAATGGATCTGGACACCCAGATCACCAAATGTGATACAAGACACCAAATCTGGACAAGAGTGAAGGCTAGTGAGCTGAGATCATCAGATCTGAGTCGGGAGGCTTCTAGCTAAGCAGATCCAGTAGATTTGAGTCGGGAAGCTTTTATCTAAACAGTTCTGGTAGATCTGAGTGGAGACGGGAGGCTTCTGAGTTAATAGGCGTGCCCCGCTTCGTCTGACCTGGCCCAGTCGGGAACACACTTGCGGTCAACAGCATCGTCAAACATGGATCAGATATCCTCCTCCACCAGATCTGATGACTCATGGGATGTGGGTGTGGCGTATAAGAGAAGTGTGAGAAGAGAGGTGTGAGGAGGGAGAGAGAAGTGTGAGAAGAGAGGTGTGAGGAGGGAGAGAGAAGTGTGAGGCGTGGGAGTAGGGAGAGTAGTGAGTGGAGAGTAGTGTGAGGCGTGGGAGGGGGGTGGGGAGAGAAGTGAAAATGAAAGATTGGAGAATATTATGTACTTATAGGTGATTTTAGGGTTTTTTTATGGGTTTAGGCACAAGGTTAATCGGTTAACCGAATGATAAAATTTTATTCCGTTAACCGATTATAGATAACCGATTTATCATTCGGTTTTAACCGAATTGACCGAATAATCGAATTAACCGAACCGAATTAATTCGGTTCGATTAATTTGGTTCGGTAAATCGATTAAAACCGAATAATGCTCTCCCCTACACTTAACCACATACTGTCACCTGGCCACTCAGTTTTGGTGGCCATAGGTGAGCATTTCCAACTAGTCTCAAATGCTGACTTAATCAGTGGTCCAGCAGGAGAGGAATGGTCTGTGATGAGGGTGATTGATGAGTGCCCTGCTCGTCCTTTTCTTTGTCTATGGATTTAGCCCAGATCACAGCGTAGAAGCCTGATACGATGATGATCCCACACAACACTGTATCAGAAAACACAGAACTCAGATATCATGAAGATAACGCATTTAGTAGATTGAGATTTATTTCAGAAAGACAGACCTTCCGATGTGCAGGGTGTCTCCCAGGAAGATGACGCTCATAACAGCGGCGATTACTGCCCCCAGAGGACAGAACATGGCCACAAAAACAGGTCCTTTTTTAACTAAGCACCATGCTAGGATACCGGAATGAAGCACAGTGCCGCCAACAGCCTACAGAAGATGAAATTATGTTGCCAACAGAACCCGTGATGCACAAGGATCCAAAAACAATATTTATCCGTTACTCACTGTGCAGAGTACAGACATGAGTTCAATTCCAGGCCGCAGCTTCCAGGCATTAAGGTCACTCTCAGCTATCAAAGATATCACCGCGCACTGAAGTGTCCCAAACAGACTGTAGAACAGAATGACTGAGATCTCCGACGGATATTCTTTCAAAACTGATGCCTTCAAAAACAATAAAGTCTGGCATCATTTCCACGTACATATGAATGTCGAGATTTCCTTGGATGGCTTGCCAGTTACCAGAAGTATGTTGGATACGGAGACGAATAATGCAGAAACAGCAAAACAAGAGCCTCCGATAACCCAATTGCTGATACTTGGGATGGTATTAAGTGAACCAGTGAGTGCGCTAGATTGCGGCGAGGTCCAAACCGCGCACACACACAATTTATAACAAACCGGCCGATTAGATGTTTAAGGGGTAGTAGTGAACAACCTGAAGATGACTGCCAGCAAGAAAGTTAGAGCTGGCTCCATATTGCTCATAGCTGATGACAGGGTCGGCGAGCTGAAGTTTAAGCCAGCAAAAGCGAAGTTGCGTACCAAAGTAATCCTGCAGATTTTGAATCATATGCTTTCAGATTTTCTCTTTTTTTCCGGCTCATGTTACTCTAGCATCCATTGATTGAATCACAAGCTCGAATTCTTAGAGTGCGAGGTGCCACTCACTTACTCAAAGAAGCCGAGGATGAAGAACTTTCCCAGCATACGAAATGTGATAGGAGACCTGTTTATCCTGTAAATAAAGCAAATATTAAAATCAAGCTTGTTTACAAGTCCACCCAGGTTGTAAGTATTAAGAGTGACGTAAGTGCAACTTTTGGCAGGAATATTTTAAAAAGGATTATGTGATATGAGGTTATAAAAATTAGATGAGGAATCGGATCAAACTAATAGCGTCTATTTAATTAGTTATTATAATAATTGTATTTAAAAGTATATTCACTTTTAAATTTGTATTAAATTATATAAATTATTTTGACTGTCTGATTAATTTTTTTGATTAATCTCCGTTTAATTTAACTATCTAGTCATCAAACCTTATGTCCACCGCCTACTACTGTCTAGCTTTTCAAAACATAGTTATTAATACATGACAAATAATAATACGTGCACTAAATTTACTTTGCCGGGGGATTTATTTTTCTAAAGCCGAACTAATGTCTTCAAAATATCTGATATTATTTAAATTACTCATCTGTTATTATATAAGTGTACGATTGGTAGGAGTATTAACAAGTGATGTAATATTAGTTATACTTAACACCTAATCAAGTATAAAATTAATAAGGTTAACTATTAATAATTTATCATTTATATTAAGATAAATGATTATTCAACCAAACACACAGCCTAATGACTATCAAACAAAATAAATCAATAAATTATTTATACGTGGTTAATTTTAGTTAAAATTTGACATTTTAATATTTTAAGGTCAATTTGTTTGGGGACAAATTATATTTAATACTTTGTGGATTAAATCAAATAATTATTAATCCTCTTCTTAAACGCAAACCCTAATCAGTCCACGGCCGTCCAAATCGACTCTGACGTCGACCGACCCCTCTGTCGCCAGCCTGAGTTCAATTTCAATTGAAACCTTCATCGACATCGACTCTCGGTAACATGCAAATATGCAATTCAATCAACGGACACAATTCAAGCAAGTTCAGCAAAAAGGCATAACGAGAATGAGACCGATCGACAACCTTGGGGAGAAAAAATGCGCGAGCGACAGAAGGAGAGTGCCGAGCACGTTGGCGTACACGATGAACACGAAATCGCTCATCCCTCGGGACATGGCGGCTTTGTTGATCACTCTCAGCCCGGTGAGCAGACACTGCGCCGCCGTCATTGCCGCCAATGGCAGCAGATTCTGAAGATATGAATATTGTCATCGCTTCTCTCGGACTCTGTCTCGAAAATGAGGACTGCTCGTTAAGTGAGGGATTTAGAGCATGATTAAATACACAGATTACAACTTAATTAAAGTATTATAAATTAATAGTAATTTCGGCGACTAATCTCATCATTTCTCATATTAGTTGTTAAAATTAATGAAAAAGAGACTTGTATATATATATATATATATATATATAGAATATGGATCAAATGAAAACTAGTTTAGATTTGTAAACTGTGAATCAATATTATCCTTTGATCTCATTCAATCTAACGATCCTCTTTTATTCAATTTTAAAATTTTAATCGTTACTTTCTGTTGACTAGATCTACAGAATATTTTTTTCCTTATTTGTAGGGGTAATATTCAAATGTTATTATCTCTTGTATTTATTTCTGATAGATTTTAATGTTAGTTTCCTTTTTAGAATAACATATTATTCTATCTTTCTCGCTACATTCATAATCCTCACGCGCTACGCCTACTGTTCTTCT
>NQLW01000010.1:1152474-1172740 GCA_002312845.1 Kalanchoe fedtschenkoi
ATAAGTTGTGTTTCAGTTCACCAGTCTCTAGGACAATCTTGAGAGCTGGGTCCTGAATAACACAGCCAGCATCATCAAAAATCACTTTGCAATGTAAATCAGCAACCAATCTCCTGACTGATATCAGATTGAATTTGAAGCTAGGAATGAAAAGCACATCCTTAAGAACCACAGAGTCATTTAGTCTACAATGTCCTCTCTTTGTCACAACAGCCATTGAACCATTGGGTAAAGTTACTTGGCATGTGTGTGGTAAATCAGTCAGAGTATCAAATAAGACAGCAGAACAGGCTATATGGTCAGTGGCACCACTATCAACAATCCAACCATGTATGGAAAAATTATAGGTAGATAAGCAAGTTATACCTGCCATCTGTAACTGCCTTTCATTGCTCCCAGATTGTTGCTGCAGAAGTAACAGAAGCTGCTGAACTTGTTCAGAAGACAGTTGAGGAACTGAATTACCGCCAGAGTCATTTTCATGTACAGGGGTTGAATTCTCAGTTTGTACATTTGCTGCAAACCTTTGTGATCCTTGAATATTATTCTTCCCATTGTTATATTGAACTTGTTGATTAGGGCCTTTGTAGAACTTGTGTCCAGGAGGATATCCATGTAACTTGTAACAAGTTTCTCTAGTATGACCATTTCTTTGACAGTAATTGCAATACAGATTTTTCTTGTTGTTGCTAGCCTGATTGTTGCTCTTCCCTGCATTATTGCTGTTGCTTCTGACAGAGCCATTGTTATTACCACTAAAACTAGTATTTTGGGTATAAAAGGCAGCAGCTTCAGTACTTGGTGACCTGACAATGTTTCTTTGCGCTTCATCTTGCAACGCCATAGAATAGATGACATGTAAAGTAGGCAATGGACTCATAGCAAGAATGTGAGTTCTTAGAGGCAGGAAAGCATCATTCAATCCCATCAGAAATTGAATTACCTTCCTTCTTGACTGTTTGTCCATAAGATGTTGAAAGCATGCACAATTCCTCCCATGAGTACACTTCGGTAAATCATCCATAGCCTCATACTCTCGCCAAGAATTGCAAGAAACGATTCAGAATTGCAGCACAAACGTATTCCAGGCTTCGAGCCGCTCTGATACCATGTGAATTCCAGTCGCCTTCACGCCGGAGTCTCACCGGAGAAGCGAAGAAGACGACGGAACTGAAGAAGAATTTGTTGTAACAAATTGTAACCGCAACTTTATTGAATTACAGTTCTGCTATTTATACAAAAAGCCCGCCTTACAATTGACATCCCTAACTTTAACATTTAACACATGTAACCCTCTAAATAATTACAATCGAGTCCCTGTATATTCCATTAGGTCTGTTGTGATGAGGATGATGGGAGGCGATCGGGGTCCTGTTTATGATCTTCTCCATCTTTCGATTTAGCCCAGATGGAAGCGTAGAAGCCTGATACGATTATGATCGCACCGACAACACTGCATCAGCAGATTGAGTCAAACTGAGCAGTGCAGATTTTACATGCTGGAGCAGATTGAGATTTATTTCTAAGACGCAGACCTGCCGATGTGTAGTGTGTCTTCGAAGAAGATAGCGGCCATAACTGCCCCGAGAGGACCGAACATGGCCACAAAAACAGGTCCTTTTTTAACCAAACATGGTAATAGATGGTTTACCAGTTATTGTCGAGATTTCCTAGCATGCATGGTTTACCAGTTACCTGAACTATGTGGGATGAGGAACTAGATAATGCAGCGACGGCAAAACAAGAGGCTCCGAAGACCCAGTTGCTGCTGATACTTGGGAAGATACTATAAGGTGGATTAGATTGCGGAGAGGCCCAGAGCGCAGAACCTTTGTGTAAGGTGATTGTTAAGGCTCCCAGGACTGTAACAAGAGTGCCTGCGATCTTTATCTGGCTTCTGAAGCATTATCTGGCTTCTGAAGCATCGTATGCTCACCTTCTCCATTCTGATTCATTGCGAGTTTTGTCACGCACACAATTTAACTGACAATAATTAATTGTTTGAGGGGTAGAAACCTGAAGATGAGGCTAGCAGGAAAGTCAGAGATGGCTCCATGTTACTCATGGCTGATGCAATGGTCGGCGAGCTGTAGCTCAAGCCAGCGAAAGAGAAGTTGCGCACCAAAGTTATCCTGCAGATTTTGAATCACGTGACATCATTTTTACTTGTTTTTTGATGGTACCCATGGATTGAACCACAGACTGAATGTATTATTTTTACTAAACACTTTTTTGCTAATATAAATATGTGTCTAAATGACTAAGCATGCCAAATAGGTTAGATTTATTATTTTGCTTTTTTATACCAATTTAAATTTACTTTTTATCGAATTTTAACAAGATAATCAGTAATTAATAAAGATAACAATGTCCATCATCTAGTTCAAATTTTCTAAATGTATTATTAAATATTCCTGCAAAATTAAAATAAACTTTTAATTACTGATTCAAATTTTAATTAAAAATGTTAACAACCTACATATACAAGTAAAAATTTCATTAAATCAGTTTCATCTTGTTCTGATCTTTTTAAATCCCAACACAGCAACAAAGGCTAGCACTCAACAACAAAAATCATCTTAAATATAGAAATCAAATCATTCAAACACAGCAGCCAAATCATCCTAATCGAACAAAAAATCATTTTCATGCTGAATTAAAAAAGGAACTTACTTTGAGAACTCTATTACCACACTTCCGATTTGAAACCAAACCAGATATACATACAAAAAAACTTAACTAATTAAATACAAGAACATATCACAACAAAGGAAATCAAGAAAAGTAGTTTGAGAAAAATTACTACATCTATTTTGCCTTCAAGTTGAAATTGAGAAGCTGCAAGGTGAAGATAATACAGTCAATGTTAGGATTTTTTTTAATTTTTTTATTAAATGTCAATTACAACGCAAGGAGAAAATTTGATAATTAATATAATATAAAAAATTAAAAAATATATTATGTTATTTTAGTTTTTTAATATCTGCTCTGAAACAATCAGATAATATCTGACCACGACGTTGTTTTAAGTTATTTTCATTAAACATCCCACCCTCACTCAAGCGAACGGCAAAAAAATAAATAAATAATAGGAATGAGAGTATAAATGAATGTTTATTTACTTAAATCTCTCGCTAATAATTAAAAAAAAAAAGAATATAAAGGAGTAAAGTTGTCTTTTTTAACCAACTCTATCCCAATTCTCTCAAATGTGAAGAATTTGAAAATGGGGGTTTGAAGGATTTGACCTCTCCAAATCCTTACTTCTTCACTCTACCAAAGCTCGAAAACATCTATTATTTTAATAAATCTTCTCAAATCCTTCAATCTCCAACCTATTTTCAATTTGAAAACACTACCCAAATAAATGAACTACTCCTCTAACCACGAAGGCACGATTATGACTTTGAAAGATATAAGTTGGAGATAGTCATAATTAATTCAAATGGTAGGAATTTATACGAAAATTTATATGCCTTGGGGGAAATGGTATCATCAGCTTCAATGACAATCTTTTACGGACTAAATAAGGTCCCTTTAATACTCACTCTATCCTATTTTACATGTCATTTAATCAATTTTTTTATCAATTTTTACTTATCACTTAATAATTTTTAATGGGTATTTAATATCAACTACTATCTTAAAATGTCAAACATTAATCACTTCTTTATCATAATCAATAAAAATCATTTAATATTAGTAACAATCTACCAACTTTACTTTTTACACGAATTTTTTTGACAAATTCAACCACCAATTCATTAAATTTAAATAACCACTAATATTTATTTCACCTTAATCTACTCAAATTAACTGGCATGTATTAGAGGACGGAGAGAGTATACAGGAGTGTATTTTTTTTTAAATCGAATCAAATTTTACCGAATTAAATTATATTATATGATTGAATTTTTTATATTATTTAAAATTAAAAATATAAAATATATTACAAAATATTATATATTCTAAATTAAATAACTCAAACATATAACAACGGATGGTTCAGTTCATTAAACTCAAAGACCAAAATCAAACTGTATATCAAATCATTTCAAACTTGAAACCGTGACAATACCATTAATTTCTAAAAACAAGCAAAAATTTATCAATTCAATTTGATTTTATTCAGCTCCATCAATTTTTGGATTATATTTTTGTGGCTATGATTCTGCCGGTTGCTCCATCCTCCATCCAGATAAAATGCCGGTGGATTGTATCGTGCAGCACGTTCGGTAAAATGTCTGGGCGTCGTTGATTGTCGGAAAGTAGATCTGGCTGGCTACATGCTATCTTCAAAGATTTCTTCTAGATTTTCTTCAGGAATCATGTTGGGACCATGGCAGTGTTCTGTGCTGTGCTTGGTGGATCTGACAGTGGCTGAAAATTACCTTGAATGAATTTATGTGTTATTTAGGGTTTTTAGGTTTAAAAATGATCATAATAAACTTTGTAAAAGTTAATATGATCATCACAAATTAAAAAATACAGTATAAACATTTAAAAAGATGTGATTTTTAGATTATTTAAGGTTAATTTGTTTTATAGATTGTCCTCGTGACTAGTCATTAGAGGCGGACCTACTAAGTATCATGTCGTCCATCTATCCCCAAATACAACTCAAAATAGTTTTATGTATATTAAATATATATAATGTATATATAATTTTTATCATTTTAATTTAGTTCAAATTTTATTTTCACAGAACCAAATCAAACCAGAGTTTCAATTTTTATAATCCAAATTCAATCAAAAACATTTTACTGTAGTCAAATCTAGCTCATAATTCATCGAAGTAAATGAAAAATATATTAAAAACAAAAAAAATAAATAACGCTTGCGCTGGTACACTAAAAACTCAAATCATAGTATCCAACTCGGTCAAGAGATAACTTGACTTAATAGTTAGAACGCGAAACTTTTTTCACATTTCTTAATCAAATTTACACAATGTGATTTTTGAATAATTAATTTCTCTGTATATATAAATATTTGGATCTGCCGAGACGTCTATGCTCACACTCACTGAATCAGCAATATTCCGAATTTGCACCAGCTTCTCTCATTCATTAATTCATCCAAATACAAATTTTATTGGACATGGCGCATCTCAACGGTTTTCAAATGGCCAATTCCGACAAGCCGCTCGCCCTCAATCCATCTCACATATTGCCCGAGCACAAAAGGCCACAACTAGGCCGAGTATCTCACTCAGCGTCGAAGATCCCGGTCATCGACCTGGGTGGCTACGTCGATGAAACCGCTCCCGCTCCATCAGACTTGGTGCGCCAAATCTCGCACGCGTGCGAGCACTACGGCTTCTTCCATATCATCAACCATGGCGTGCCGGATGAGCTATGCGACAGGGTGCTGAATGAGCTGACGCTGATGTTTCAGCTACCCCATCAAGAAAGGGCCCGCCTCATTTCGGAGGACCCGTCTAAGGGAGTGAAAATTTTGAATTATTCAGTCCCCGTCGACGACGCTGCGCCCCATGACAAAGTTAGCATGTGGAGTGAGTGCGCCAACCACATTTGGCATCCTACTTATGATTTCACCTCCCAGTTTCCAGAGTGTCTTCGCTCCTACGGGTAACTTCATGCTCTTCTAAAAATTAGTTATTTTGATTTGTGTTCAGGCAAATTGAATTGATAATGAAGTAATTAATGTTTAACGTTTTAATGTAATCGTCGATACTAAATACGCATTGAAAATTATTGAGTGATAAGTAAAAATAAATAAAAAATTCAGTTATGTGACAGTTAAAAGAGGAATGAAAGAGTCACAATGAGATAAAATTAATAACACAGGTGTAAATAAAATATTTATCTCTCAAATCAGAATTAATAATACAGCAAATAGATTGTATTATTTATTTGGATACTAATAACATTTTTTTTGTATACTAGCTAACTGTTTTAAAGTAATCTTCATCTATAGTTGGGCTCCTCCACTCATTACCGATTGGTTTTGAGCGTGGATCCGACAAATCTACGAGCGGATTTTGGCCCAATTACCTTATCAATTAATTTTGAATGTGTATCCGATAAATCTACATTAATAATAATTTTTCTATAGAAAAATCTTAAATTTTAGTTGCATTGTTGCAGGGAGGTTGTGAGGGAGTTCTCCAAAGAATTGGGTGCTCTTGCGGACCGGCTTCTGAGTCTGATGTCTCAGGGACTCGGCCTGAAGAACGATCGTTTGAAGCGTAGATTTGAGGAAGAGCCGTCACGGAAGGCGCACGCCAACTACTACCCGCCATGCCCGGATCCCGACCTGACACTCGGCCTGAGAGCCCACAAAGATCCCATCGCCCTCAACATGCTGATCCAGTCAATGGGAGCCAGCGGCCTCCAGGTGATGAAAGACGGCGAATGGATTGCCATCGATCCACTGCCAAATGCACTCGTCATCAACCTGGGAGACCAGCTTCAGGTGTAATCTCAATTTATAAAATCTGATATTTCAATTGCTATTTATATTCAATCATTTATTCACTTTTTTTTAAATCTCAGCTACTGAGCAATGGGAGGTACAAGAGCACGGTTCATAGAGCTATCAATAACAAAGATGCTCGAGTTTCGCTGGCCATGTTTTATGGCCTGTTAAGCGCAGTCGCCGATCCGATTGAAGACCTGGTGGAAGTTTAAATATTTCAACAAGTTCTGGTCGTAGATGAATAATTTCGATCATTTATGTTAATGTATGATCAAGAATATCGACGCTTTTCCGAATCAGATTACTTTTTGTGGTATGGTATGATAAATAAATTCTTCTCCATTACTGACATCAGATAAATTGTTAAGCAATATATTATTTTTAAAAAAAAAATTGGAGGAAAACGAATTTTTTCATAGATTTTTCAATTTTATTTTTTTCATGTTTCATTTGAGTGGAAAGCTAGAAAAAATTTTGAAAGACTCTTTATTTTAACTAATTTTTATTTTTCATTGAACTATCCTAATCTCTAACTTTCCTTAAACCAGAAATTATTAAAATTTCCTATTTCATTGTTCTTTCAAACCATTTTCTATAAAACAAACACACCCGAAATAAGATGGGGGCAGGGTTGATGCAAAAAAAATAGGAGTGGTAAATTAATAATATTTGGTCCCGTCATCAAAGTGGTAATCTAGCGATTGATTGATATTTTTTTTTACAATTGTTTTTAATTAATCAAATTTTTTAACATTTAATTTTTTGAGATTTCGAGGAACATTAAAAAAAGATAAAAAATTAGAAAACTTTTGAAACATCACTGTTTCTTCAATAATTTTGTTCAAATAAATTAAACGATGTCTCTTCACAATCAACAAATTTAGTAAGATCAGTATTATTTAATGAGATCAATATTATTTAATGAATCAAACTACATGCGCCTGACTAAACATGTCTTATTCTTTTTTTGTATTTTAATAATGATATTATGGAATTTTTGAATCGGCTTATATTGAATTATATCCTCAATGTGACTCAAAAGTCTAGACTTAAAAATCGTGGTTCAACAATGCAATATAAGTCACATCTTATTCTTTTCACTTGTCGATGTGGGACATTATTTGTCACGTGCTCTTCCACAAGAGTCTCCCCCTCACATGAGAAATGTCACATGTATACTCCACTCGATCAATACTTCATTATACCCCTCCTTGCGGCATGCGTCCTCTTTGTATGTGCGTCATGTGCGTCTCCCCTACTCTTTCAGATTCCACCCTACACCCTCAGTTTCTGGCTCAGGTTTTTTACTCCACTAGCTCACTCGCAGATTTACAAGCTACTCTAGTCATTCTGTTGCGTCCTTGATACTCGGAGTGCCTTCACTCATGCTATTGGCCTCCATAAATGTCCCACGTCTCACATATGGGTCACATATCCAATCATGCGATCTGATACAATATTGAATTTTTGAATCAATTTTTATTGGATTAATGTATCCATACTGTGACTCAAAAGTCTAGACGTAAAAGTCGTGATAGCTTGACCTAATGTTAAGTAACTGTGATAGTTTGGACTTTAGAGTTTTTCAAGTTTCTGCATCTCAAAATTAATCATTTTGAGAATAAAAATGAGATAAATTTCGAATGGCTCAAATAAATTATATAACATTTTGTTTTAAAACTTCATCATGCATGCTTGATCAAAAACTCATCTCACAACGAACCAATACCCTCCTTTTTTATGGTTGTGACTTAAGCATTTCATCGTACCAACAGCTCACAGTGCCATACTCGTCGCAACAAAATGGAGTTGTTGAACGTCGGAATCAAACAGTGATGGCCATGGCGCGCTGTCTACTAAAAGCTAAGAAGATGCCGAGCACGTTCTGGGGGGAGGCGGTTAACACAGCGGTCTTCATCTTGAACCGTTCACCAACCAAGAGCGTCCACGACATGACACCATACGAGGTGTGGTACGGTGAGAAGCCAGCGGTACACTTCATGCGCACTTTTGGATGTGTGGCACATGTCAAAGTCACTCGTCCACACGCAGCGAAGCTCGATGACCGAAGCACGAAGATGGTGTTTGTAGGCTATGAGCCGGGTTCAAAAGGCTATAGAGTGTATGATCCTGCTAGTGGTCGACTACACATCTCTCGCGACGTGGTGTTCGATGAAGCAAAAGGGTGGAATTGGGAGGAAACTGACATGAATGACACTCTAGAGATATTCAATGTTGAGTACACGGTTGACGTTGTTTCTGACAACAACGGACAGAACGAGCTAGAACCTACCACACCCACGGTATGTGGGGCCACCTCCCACGTCAATAACATCAGATTTGCGACGCCCCCATCTCAAATACCGTCTAATATTGATCTAGATGGTGAGAGTGCACCACGACGATTCCGCTCCATAGCTGATTGCATAGCCACCTCTGAGCCACGAGAGCTGGAACCAGAAGATCTTCTCTTTGCAGCATCAGAAGAGCCTGTCTCCTTCGTCGAGGCTAACGCTGATCCAGCTTGGAGAGCAGCAATGGAGGAAGAGATGACCGCAATCAAGGACAACCGCACTTGGGATCTCGTGGATCTCCCTGTTGGTCATCGCCCGATTGGTCTCAAATGGGTTTATAAACTCAAAAAAGATGCACAAGGGACAGTGATTAAACACAAAGCGCGTCTAGTAGCGAAGGGATACGTACAACATGCTAGAATTGACTTCGATGAGGTCTTTGCACCAGTGGCACGACTTGACTCTGTGTGCGCACCGGTGGCTATCGCGGCACATGAAGGATGGATGATGCACCATCTCGACGTCAAGTCTGCTTTCTTAAACGGCGATCTCACGGAGAAGGTATACGTCTCTCAGCCACCGGGTTTTTCTATTATTGGACACGAGCAAAAAGTGTTCAAGCTGCGTAAGGCTCTCTATATACTACGTCAAGCACCTAGAGCTTGGGTGGTCTGTTGTGATGGGGATGATGGGAGGCGATCAGTGTCCTGTTCATGATCTTCTCCGTCTTTGGATTTTGTAGAATTGTTGGATCCACACTCAAAATCAATTGGCAATGAGTGGGGGAGCCCAACCATATATAAGGATCGCTTAAGAGCTTTCACTGGGCGATGTGGGATAATACCACTATGCTCAACACTCCCCCTCACTTGCGAGGACCTTTGTTAACCTTGACAAGTGGGACCTCGTGCGGACCTAGTTAACCGTCACGGGCATGTTCTACGAGCGCGGCCAAAACCCGCTCTGATACCATGTAGAATTGTTGGATCCACACTCAAAACCAATTGGCAATGAGTGGGGGAGCCCAACCATATATAAGGATCGCTTAAGAGCTTTCACTGGGCGATGTGGGATAATATCACTATGCTCAACAGATTTAGCCAGATCACAGCGTAGAAGCCTGATACGATGATGATCGCACCCACAACACTCCATCAGCGAAAAAGTATTGAGTCAAACTGAGCAGTGCAGATTTTACATGCTGGAACAGATTGAGATTTATTTCTAAGACACAGACCTGCCGATGTGTAGTGTGTCTCCGAGGAAGATAGCGCTCATAAGAGCGGCGATAACTGCCCCGAGAGGACCGAACACGGCTACAAAAACAGGTCCTTTTTTAACATGCAGATTTTACATGCAGCGACGGAAAAACAAGAGGCTCCGATGACGGCCAATTGCTGATGCTTGGGAAGATACTATTAGGTGGATTAGAGTTAAGGCTCCAAGGACTGTAACAAGAGAGCCTGCGATCTTTATCTGGCTTCTGAAGCATCGTATGCTCACCTATTCTCCATTCTGATTCATTGCGAGTTTTTGTCACGCATACAATTTAGCTGAAAATAATTAATTGTTTGAGGGAGAGAAACCTGAAGATGAGGCTAGCAGGAAAGTCAGAGATGGCTCCATGTTATTCATGGCTGATGCAATGGTCGGCGAGCTGTAGCTCAAGCCAGTGAAAGAGAAGTTGCGCACCAAAGCTATCCTGCAGATTTTTAATCATATGACATCATTTTTACTTTTTTTTTTTTTATGGTACCCACGGATTGAACCACAGACTGAAAATCTCATAGTGCAGGGGTGTCACTCACTTACTCAAATGTGACAGGAGGACTGTAAATAAAACAATTATCAAAGTCAGTACTGCAAAGATGTCACGCCACCCTAACATTCTCACATATAAGTACTATTTAGACAAATTTTTAATTGGATAAAATAAATCTTCCACAACTTCTGTGAGATCAAAATGGCATATTATATATTTTTTAATTTTTTATATTATATTAATTATCATTCTCCTGGTTGTTTCTGATCAGATATTACTATCGCCAGCATAACGTACTTCTTTTCATACACACCTAAGGCAGAAGGTTGTAAATGATCAATAACACCCGTCATGTAGTGTGTTTGATGCTATGATTGTCAAAAGGGTTATTCATCCCATCAATGCTCAATCCTAATATAATATTCTTTGGATCAGCACCGAATCAAGAAAGTTAAATTTAATCATCTTTTATTGATTTGCATCGGCAGAATGTCTAATGTAGTCATCAACTATTCATCCTTTCTCATGCCATCTTAAAAAAGTAGCATCTCATTTATTATCGAAAAGTCAGTTGGGCACAGGGAACATGTACCATATTATTTTAATAGGACCCTCCCTTTCCTATCTTTTCACTTGAAACGAGACTCTTTTCACTCAGGATATTCAGAAATATCGTCATAAAATCCTTGATACAGGATGTAGTTGTTAGGACACTCATATATATTTTCGACATATGATCCAATTGAAAATAAGATCTTCTTTAACATCATAACACCTCGTTGACAATATAGTATTAGCCGAAAGCCCTTTCCGATCAGCATCAGTGAATTAGTGAATGTGTCACTCCATGAATATTTGACATTCAGGGTTTAGGGTTTTTAAAATTGCAGTCAAATTCATGAATTTCTTACTGCATCTCGGGTATATAAAAGAGTCTCTGAGATGTTAATAAGCGAGTCTGACATGTCTTCTGCATCATCATGTAAATTTTTTTTCATGTTGTTGAACATTCCTTGTATCATCATGTATGCCATCATGTTACATACCATCTCATCTAGTACATGAAAATACCTTTAAGCATGTTCATTTATGATCAATTATCCATTTTCTCAAGCGTGATTATAACGACCGTCCTGAATAGCGAAATATAAAGCGTGATAATAAATTTTGACCTTTTACCAGGCATGGTAATAGGTCATGAACCAATTGCCACGCTTGTATGAACTAAGCATGGTAATTAATTCTTGACCTACCGCGCTTGTATGAACCAAGTGTGTAGTAAGGTCACGAACCAATTACCACACTTGGTTCATATAAGCGTGGTAATTGATTAATGATCTATTACCATGCTTAGCTCACTTAAGCATGTGAATAGCTCTTTTTGAAAAGAAAAAATCTGGATTTATTTTATAATTTATTTTTAAAATAAATTATAAAATAAAATCAGGAATTTAACTATATTAATTATATTTTCAATTATAATTAAACTTGAATGGTGAAAAACATAAATTTTTTTAAAATTAAAAGATAAAAACACATCATATATATCGATAGTAAAATACATCAAATAAAACATGAAGTACAACAACATAAGCAAATTTCTGGTAACATTAATCTAGTGTTGTTCCAATACTTCTTACAAGGACAGTTGAGAAGTTCTCTCAAACGCTTGTAGAGTGTAGCCCACCAAATTCGTAGAATTTGACAACGACTTCTTTATATTCGTGTAGCTCAAACGATACATGAATATCCATTGCGACTCACCGCACTTCTCGCTAATCAACTAGTAAGAACAAGTGGAAGGATATAATGTATTATAATCTAACTTAAGCACGTTGGTTAATTGATTAAAATGTGCGTATATGGATGATGATAAATGTTTCACGATTTATTAAAACGTGAAAATGAAGACGTGAAAAGCATGACAAATATATTAAAGCTCGTAAGTGTAAATCTAATCACTAATGGTTAAAAAATAAAGTGGCTTAAGTTTCAATCTTGTTACTTAACACCTTTTTTGCTAATATAAATATGTGTCTAAATGACTAAGCATGCCAAATAGGTTAGATTTATTATTTTTTTTCTTTTTTACACCAATTTAAATTTACTTTTTATCGAATTTTAACAAGATAATCAGTCATTAATAAAGATAACAATGTCCATCATCTAGTTTTAAATTATCTAAATGTATTATTAAATATTCCTGCAAAATTAAAATAAACTTTAATTACTGATTCAAATTTAATTAAAAATGTTAACAACCTACATATACAATTAAAAATTTCATTAAATCAGCTTAAAACTCACCTGATACGAACTGAATTGGATATTTCATCAAAAAAAAAATTAAATACTTCATCAAATCTGTTTCATCTTGTTATGATCTTTTTAAATCCCAACACAGCAACAAAGGCTAGCACACAACAACAAAAATCATCCTAATATAGAAATCAAATCATTCAAACACAGCAGCCAAATAATCCTAATTGAACAAAAAATCATTTTCATGCTGGATTAAAAAAGGAACTTAATTACTTTGAGAACTCTATTACCACACTTCTGATTTGAAACCAAAACCATACTCACATACAGAAAAAAGTAACTAATTAAATACAAGAACATATCACAACAAAGAAAATCAAGAGAAGTAGTTTGAGAAAAATTACTACATCTATTTTGCCTTCAAGTTGAAATTGAGAAGCTGCAAGGTGAAGATAATATAGTCATGGGGTATGATTCTGCTGGTTGCTGCATCTATTTGATTTTATTCAGCTCGATATATTTTTGGATTATTTTTTTGTGTGGCTATGATTCTGCTGGTTGCTGCATCTAGATAAAAATGGCGATGGATTGTAGCGTGCAGCATGTTTGGTAAAATCTCAGGGGGTCGTTGATTGTCGGCAAGTGGATCTGGCTGGCTCCATGCTATCTTTAAAGATTTCTGCTAGTTTATTCAGCAATCATGTTGGCACCATGGCAGTGGGCTGTGCTGTGCTTGGTGGATCTGACTGTTGCTGATGCAAGTGGCTCAAAAAATATTATAACGCTTGCGCTGTTACGTTAAAAACTCAAATCACAGGACCCAACTAAGTCAAGAGATATTTTTTTTTTTTATTTTTGACTTCACGTAACTCTTGTCCATTTAGCTGAGGCGCGAGCCACTTAATAATTAGAAAGCGGAATTTTTTTCACATTCCTTAATCAAATTCACACTATGTGACTTTTGAATAATTAATTTCTCTCTATATATAAATATTTGGATCAACCGAGGCGCTTATGCTCACACTCACTGAATCAGCAATATTCCGAATTCGCACTAGCTTCTCTCATTCATTGATTCATCCAAATACAAATTTTCTTGGACATGGCGCATCTCAACGGTTTTCAAATGGCCAATTCTGACAAGCCGCTCGCCCTCAATCCATCTCACATATTGCCCGAGCACAAAAGGCCTGAACTAGGCCGAGTATCTCACTCAGCGTCGAAGATCCCGGTCATCGACCTGGCTGGCTACGTTGATGAAACCGCTCCCGCCCCATCAGACTTGGTGCACCAAATCTCGCATGCGTGCGAGCACTACGGCTTCTTCCAGATCATCAACCATGGCGTGTCGGATGAGCTATGCGACAGGGTGCTGAACGAGCTGACGCTGATTTTTCATCTACCCCGTCAAGAAAGGGCCCGCCTTATTTCAGGGGACCCGTCTAAGGGGGTGAGGTTTGTGAATTATTCGGTCCCCGTAGACGACACCTCACCCCATGACAAAGTTAGTCTGTGGAGTGAGTGCGCCAACCACGGTTGGCATCCTACTGATGATTTCACTTCTCAGTTTCCGGAGTGTCTTCGCTCCTACGGGTAACTTCATGCTCTTCTAAAAATCAGTTATTTTGATTTGTGCTCTGGCAAAATCACTAATGAAATGATTAATGTTTTACGTTTTGTTGAGTGATAAATAAAAATAAATAAAAAAGTTCAATTATGAGACAGATAAAACATGACAGAAAGAGTAAAAGTGTGACAAAATTAATAATACGGGTGTAAATAAAAAATTTATCTCTCAAAATCAGAATCAATAAAGATGGTATTATTTATTTGAATACTAATCATATTCTTTTTATACACTAGTTAACCGACACTAATGATATTAATAATAATTTTTCTATAGAAAAATTCTAAGGCTGTGTTTGGTTTAGGAAAAATTTGTTGGAAAGAAAATTTTGATAGAAAATTAGTAAAATTTATATTTTGGTTTAGATGGAAAATAGGAGGGAAAGAAAATTAGGTGGAACATTAGATGAAAAATGTGATTCTTATTTCTAACAAATCAATCCAATCAAATTCAATGTATCTCAAACAAATAATCACTTCTTGAACAAATTCAATCTATTTCATCAAGTTCAATGTATGAAGTGATGAAATATTTATACCTTTCTACATATATTTCATAAAAATTTTCATGATCATGGAAAATGAAATGGAGTCTTCACAATTTTCCTTGACATTTTCCTTACGAAACCAAACAATGGAAAATTATATGAAATTCTTTCATTTTCTGTCAATTTCCCCTCAAACTTTCATTTCCACCAAATTTTTCTTAAACCAAAGACAAAGACAGCCTAAATGAATTGTCATTTCTCTACTTATCGTACCGACTACCAAAATTAGTGAAAAATGCAATTTTGTTTATTTGACTAATTTAAAATGTCAATCGAAAGCGGTTTTAAATTTGAGTTGCATTGTTGCAGGGAGGTTATGAGGGAGTTGTCCAAAGAATTGGGTGCTCTTGGTGACCGGCTTCTGAGTCTGATGTCTCAGGGACTCGGCCTGAAGAACGAGCGTTTGAAGCGTAGATTTGAGGAAGATCCGTCGCGGAAGGCGCACGCCAACTACTACCCGCCATGCCCAGATCCCGACCTCACACTCGGCCTGAGACCTCACAAAGATCCCATCGCCATCAACATGCTGATCCAGTCACTTGGCGCCAGCGGCCTCCAGGTGATGAAAGACGGCGAATGGATAGCCATCGATCCACTCCCGAATGCCCTCGTCATCAACCTGGGAGACCAGCTACAGGTCGCAGTCCAATTTATTCATTTTTATATATAATTATTATATAATTGAATAAATTTGAAATTTCAATTACTATTTATATTCAATCAATTTATTCACTTTTTTTTTCTTTTTAATCTCAGATTCTGAGCAATGGGAGGTACAAGAGCACGGTTCATAGAGCTGTCAATAACAAAGATGCTCGAGTTTCGCTGGCCATGTTTTACGGCCTGCTAAACGGAGTTGCCGATCCGATTGAAGAACTGGCCGATGTCTAAATATTTCAAGAAGTTCTGGTCGTAGACGAATAATTTCGATCACTTATGTTAATGATCAAGAATATAGATCACTTTTCCGAATCATATTACTTTTTGTGGTATTGTATGATATGATAAATAAATTCTTCTCTATTACTACCATCAAATAAATTGCCAAGCAATATTTTAAAAAGAAAATTTGAAGAAAAATAATTTTATAGATTTTATTTTATTTTTTTCTTGTTTAGTTTGAGGTGGAAAGTTAGAAAAAAAATATTGAAAGACTTTTTATTTGAACTAATTTTTATTTTTCAATGAACTATCCTAATCTCTAAACTTTCCTTAAACCAAAAATTATTAAAATTCCTTATTTAATTTTTCTTTCAAACCACTTTCTGTAAAACAAACACACCCGAAATAAGATAGGGCAGGGTTAATGCAAAAAATAGGAGTCGTAAATCAATAGTATTTGGTCTCTTCATCAAGTGGTAATCTAACGGTTGATTGATTTTATTTTTTTTCAAAAAAAAAATAATTTTAATTTAATCAAATTTTGTAACATTAAATGTTTTGAGATTTGAGGAACATTAATTCAAAACAAATAAAAAATTAGAAAACTTTTGAAACATCACTGTTTTTTCAATTATTTTGTTCAAATAAACAAATGTAGTAAGATCAATATTATTTAATGAATCAAATTATATGTGCCTAACTAAACATATCTTCTTCTTTTTTTGGTATTTTAATGATGGTCACTCAGCTCTTTTTGGGTTGTATTCTCCATGTGACTCAAAAATCTAGATTTAAAAATTATAGTTCAACAATTCAATAAAAATCACATTTTCTTCTCTTCACTAGTCAATGTGTGATATTTGTCACGTGCTCTTCCTCAGCAATCCCCCCTCACGTGAGAAATGTCACATATATACTCCACTCGATCAATACTTCGTTATGTCCCTCCTTGCGGCATGTGTTCTCTTTGTATGTGCGTTATCTGTGTCTCCCCTACTCTTACATATTCCACCGTACGCCCTCAGTTTCTAGCTCAGGTCTTTGACTCCAGCGGCTC
Source organism: Kalanchoe fedtschenkoi (assembly GCA_002312845.1). Taxonomy (NCBI): domain Eukaryota; kingdom Viridiplantae; phylum Streptophyta; class Magnoliopsida; order Saxifragales; family Crassulaceae; genus Kalanchoe; species Kalanchoe fedtschenkoi. The sequence continues at coordinate 1,169,347 of NQLW01000010.1, forward strand.
ACTCGCAGATTAGCGAGCTACTTGTTAGGCCCGCTGGCACTATAACGCGGAAATAAATGATCAACAAAAATTAAATGACACCCAAGATTTAACGTGGTTCACCCAATCATGAGTTGATGGCTAAATCAGTAAAAATCACATAACTAATGAACATAAAGCATCAATTTATTTATTGAAAAAAACTGAAAATGGTCCTGAACTACTACCTCTTACCCAATTACGGTCTGAACTATCACAATTTCTAAAAAGATGCAATGAAAAAAAAATTGATTTAGGATGATGCTTAACACCAGTTTGTTTGATTTCTTAAATATAATTGATCTTATTAAATTTATTAAAAATCATGGATGATTGAGTATGAAAAGGCGATGTTTTCTTTATGTGCGCAAAACAATATTATTTATTTTGATATCTAATTTTCGCACACAAATCTAAATATTATAGTAATATTAGTTTAAGAATGTAGTGGTAAATTTTATTTTAAAAAATCAGTTTAATTTTTTTTCATCGCACCCTTTTTGAAAATCATGATATTTCGAACCGTAATCAGATAAGTGATGGTAGTTCAAAGTCCTCTTTTGAGTTTTATCCTTTTATCATTATTTGTTAATTTTAAAACTTTGTAAGATTTTTAAATTAAAACATTTTTCTTTTTAAAAATCTTTTGTTTTTTATGAATTAAAAGAGGATGAGTAAAAAATAGATTTCACAATAACTTGGGCTAGATGGGCTCAAGTGTGGATCTACACGCCGTCGTTCTAAGTCAGAAAACTCATTTAATGAGTGATCTCGCTGCACCAATTACCCATTAAAATGACACATAATAAATGTTAATTAAAATTTTTGACAACACGATTAATTATGTCCACTTAACAGTCTCTGGTCCGAATGTGGGATCCTCATAATATGGAAATTTTTGGTTGCTACTAGAAACAGGCTCCTAACATTTTCTTTTGATCGAATTTTCCAAAACCAACCCAAATTTTCCAAATTTTGAAAACCTACAATCAACAATTTTGTTCCAATTTCAATTTTTCACCAACAAAATCAAACCAAACCATTTTCACCCTTAATTCGTGTATATTAAATGTAGTTTAAATGTTGTCATTATAGTGGTGACCGAGTAATCACACGATGATTTGTCATTTCTGAGTTCAAATCACATAAATAATTAAATGTGTAAATATTTTATTTGTGTGTATCTTATCAATTGTTAAAAAAATAATCGAAATGCTTACATTAGTTTACAATACTGTTTTTATTAACACTACATAAAGTGCATAAAAAATATGAAACTGCCTGATTTGGTTAGATTTGGTTTTCAAAATTAACGTGATTAGGTGGTTCAATTTGATTTGAAACTTTCCAAAGCGAACTTGATAGGTTTAATCTGCACTTCTAAAAAATCAAATTGAAAATCGATACTAACCACCCTTATCCTATTTTAAAAAAAAATCACGCGTTCAACCACCAATGAAATTTTGAACCGTAGATCATAAAGATGAAAAACTGTCACTAGACCACTCGATCACCACAACTGATGGCTACCTATTTCCATTTGTAAACCAAACCTCATTGAATTTGAATCACACACACAACGATCTTAGTGACATAAAGAGATCAATCAACAACCAACAACCAACAACCAAGTACCAATCCTTAGTGCAAAATAGATTGGTAGAATCGAACACTTGATGTCAAAAAGGGTCATGGCCTATGTTGTATTCTGAGGGATGAATCAATTAGATATTGATTACTTAGAAGATTTAATTAGATGATTATTAAAAATTAAATGTATACATATTGTATTTAATAATTAGTTATAAAAATATACATTTTATAAAAGAATTAAAATTCTTTATACAATAATTTTATTTATAATTTATAATAAATAATATCGAGGTGGTGACATAAAGAGTGACATAAGAAAGAAATTTTATTAGTTATAACCAGCAGAATCCGTTACAAATAGTAATTCATTTTTATATATAATTATAGGTTGGAAATCAGAGTGAAGTTATTGAACAAACTGATTATACGTTCTCAAATTTAACTTTAGGTGAGTAGATCGATAATTTTCATGTACTCCGTATTATGCTATAGTAGGCTATTATGTTATGATAGACATCTGATTTTACTACTACAAGTTAATACCTTTAATCATGTTTATTTATGTCAAATTACCATATTTTTGAAACGTGTTTAAAGCGACCGTCCTAAATAGCGAAGTGCCAAGTATGATAATAGGTGTTGAGCCTATTAAATTACCACGCTTCGTGAACCAAGCGTGGTAATTGGTATAACTTGTATTACCACACCGGGCCCAAGAAGCATGGTAATTTCTTGAACCAAGCTTGGTAATTGGTGTTAAACCAATTGTCACGCCTGGTTCTTTTAGCCATAGTAATTGGTTCAACATTAATTGCCATGCTTCGTGAACCAAGCGTGGTAATTGGTATAACTTGTATTACCACACCTGGCCCAATAAGCATGATAATTTCTTGAACCAAGCATGGTAATTGGTGTTGAACCAAACGTGGTAATTGGTATAACTTGTATTACCACACTTGGCCCAAGAAGCATGGTAATTTCTTGAACCGAGCGTGGTAATTGGTGTTGAACCAATTATCACGCCTGGTTCCTTTAGCCGTTGTAATTGGTTCAACATTAATTACCATGCATCTTGAACCAAGCATGATAATTGGTGTTCATTTAGGCGTTGTAATTGTTTTTTTTTGTTTTTTTATTTTATTTTGCAATTTATTAATAAATACAAAATAAAATCAACAAATTAATTGCATTAATTATATTTTCAATTTTAATAAAATTTAAATATAAAAATATAAATTAAATTATTATTAAAAGATAAAAAATAGATCATACTCCCTCCGTTCTCTATTACATGTCGTTTAAGGTTAATTTGAGTAGATTAAGGTGAAGTTAATGCTAACGGTTGAACAAATTTAATGAATGGGTGGTTAATGTTTTTATAAAAAAATCCGTGCAAAAAGTAAAATTGGTAGGTGATTACTGGTGGAGAATGTATTTTTTATTGAATATGATAATGAAGTGATTAATGTTTGACATTTTAAGGTAGTTGTGGACATTAAATACGCATTGAAAATTGTTAAGTGACAAGTAAAAGTAGACAAAAAAATTCGGTTAAGTGACATGTAAAAGAGAACAGAGGGAGTATATATCAATACATCATAAGATACATTAAATAAAACATCAACCAAAACAACATAAAGCTAGCCTACGAACTGCCATCCACAGTAAGTCGATGCACGTCGTCCATCACATGTGTCGCTATATTCTCTCTAACTGAGTCGTTATCTATGTCGGAATAAGGTGTGCGACTCTCGCTTAAAAACTATAAATAAATAGCAAATCT
>NQLW01000010.1:1173740-1186256 GCA_002312845.1 Kalanchoe fedtschenkoi
TTGGATTGAATCGGGTGTCACCTCAAATCCTAAACTATCAAGCCACAACACCAGTGACATTCACAAACAAATAAAAGCAAACAAAATTTTGATAACTAAGAGGCTTTATTACAAGGGACTGTAATTATTCAAATAAGTTTGTCGGTGAATCTCAAGTTTGCATTAATTACTCAGGAGGTCATTTAAGTTTTAAACCCCAAAAAAACGGTAAAAAGGAAACCCTACTCGTTTAGTATAGTTACAAAGACAAAACACCATATGACAAAAGAAACTTCAGTATGGCGGGGATTATTGTCTTTTAGTTTCTGTCATAGTACTTAGCAAGTAATCAGACTTTCAATAAACGTATACTGCTAAATTAAACAATGATCTTGATCACAGCTTTATTGCAAACATGAATAATATTAAAGGTCTATGACGGGATGAAAGGGTTTGATTAGTGTAGTCCATGCATGTGGGTTCTGGGTCAACCCAGGTCAATACAATTGTCCATACTATGGTTCATCACATGAATTATGGATTAATCAACCATTGAGGAGTTGTCATTTAACCGTTTGAACCATAGTTATCATACCCGGACCGGAGATCGTTCCGGTCAGAGTCTCGGTTCCCAATTTTTCGGTTGAATCGGCGGTTTAAATCGGTTCGATCGTCGGTTCAATTATATATTATATTTACAATATCTAAAGTATAAGGTTTTAATTGTAAACAATAGAACAATTGGCTTTGGTAGCTTGTTTGGTTATTGGTGTCGCCTAAAACCTTCCGTGCACGAGTTTGATTCCCGTTAGTTATAAATCGGTCGACCGATTCCTGTTAATTTAATCTTAATTAAACCTTAATTATAATAAATCGGTTCAACCGATCCGGTTCAATGATATTTCAAAATATCGGCCGGTTCGTCCGATTTTTTCCATGATATAATCCTATAATATTTATAAATCGAACTGGTTTTTGGTCCAGTTTCTAATCCAACTAATTGAATTGGCCGATCCGATCCACGTCACCATGTGATTGTGTGGTGGAAATATGAACCCAAGAATTACTCATATCACCAATCTCCTTTTCCAACTGACATGTCAGTTTAAATTTGACTTTCACAGTGCAACACAACATATATTCGTAAATTAATTAAATCATATGACCAAATATTAAGGCCTGTCAGTTTGGTATTTACCACTACCAGTTTAAATTATATTAAAGAATCAGACATCTTCAATATATATAGATACACAGATACGAATTGATCATGTGTATGTCGTATTAGTTTATAATTATATAACTGAGAATTTGCACTGGAGTCCTGCAGAGGCAGCTCTGTGACTTCTTGCCAAGTTTGAATTTTACGACTCCAAAACTTATTTTATTCCTTCTGTGCATACATTGCATGTTAGCTAGGGCTCCATGCATGCAGCAGGCTCCACACTGATTCAATTAAATCGCATAATGATGCTGATGCAAACAAACCACAATAATATATGTAACAACAAATTGATAGTACATGCTGTAGTAAGCACTTAGGAGTATATTAATGGTTACGTGTTAGGGTTTCAAAGTTAGCAAAAGATGATGAGATTTTAATATTGAGAAAGTGAGTGTATGTGTTTGTGCAAAGTGCAAAACATGTATCTGTGTCTCTCTCTTTTGCCGACCAAACAACGTTGAACCACACTCGCAGCTTTTCTGGGCATGGAGGGACCATCTTGCAAGTTGTTTTTGCCTTGTCAAGAGTCTGTTAGCGGGCGGACAAATGGTAGAGATGAGATCCAACTTTGGAGGTTTTGCAAAGCCTGATTTTAATGAGAGATAGCCATCTCGTCTTGAGGATGCAAGGCGGGTGTTGTGGAGTGAATTTCCCATAAGCCTATTCCGAAAGCGATGATACGAATCATTCCCATTTGCGAGCATTGATTGGCTTTGATGAACCAGTTGTGGGAGAGCTCTTCCATGCTGACCGCTACCGGAATCCCAACCAACTGAGCTAATTCTCTCCAAATACTTTGAGCAACATCGCTCTGAATGAACAAATGCTCGATAGACTCTGAGTTCCCGGAGGTGCAGCAACGACATTTTGAGGCTAGCTGAATGCCACGATTCTGGATAATGTCATCTAGAGGAAGAGCCTTGTGCCTGAGCTTCCAAAGGAACATGCCTATTTTTCTAGAAATACGAGGGTGCCAAATTCTAGCCCAAGTGTCGCTTTGCGGATACGGGTCTGTTGAGAATTTGCGAAAGGCTCCGACTGTGACTTCTCCTATGCGGGAAGGAATCCATATCAATTTATCCTTCTCCATTGTAAGCTTCACTGCATGTAACTGGACTTTTATGATAGGAGCGACAGCTTTTAAAATATTGTTTAGAAGGGAAGCAGATTGAAGGACTTGGCGAAGAGAGAGATCAGAGGCAATCCCTTCAGGAGCACTGACAGTTGGACGACACCAAAGGGAATCCCAAATTGGACAGTCTCCTCGGCCAACAATGATAGTAGTGTCGCGCTTAATGACTTCGATGATAGGCTCTGGAACTCGCCATAAGGCTGAACCGTTGCCCCTTCTGCTGTTTCCATATCTCCTGCACATGAAAGTAGCCCAAATTGTAGATCCTTTGATGATACTCCAAGCAAGTTTGGCGTGCATGTTGCTCATTACATCCGCAAGCCTCTTCAAATTAAGGCCACCGGCATCATATGGACGACAAATGGCCCCGTAGTTCACCCAATGCGTCCTACGCGTCTCCCCATCATTCCATATAAAGCTGGCAATGTGTTTCTCGATGTTGCGAATGGTGCCCTTCGGAACGTGGCACGCGGCAAGGGTGTGGATTGGAATAGATTGTTGTACAGATTGGGCAAGCGTGAATCTACCACCTGGGGACAACAGGCTCATCTTCCAACCATTAAGCTTAGACTTATCTTGTCTAGAAGAGGATCAAAATGTGAGAGCTTACGTCTCAGCTCTCACTTTCGAGCCCAAGTGGTACTGAATGTAAATTTATTAGATTGATAGCTTTACTTTCAAAGAAAGTGTAATCCAGCAGCTGCATGTGCTGCTTCACTTGCTTCTATGGTTACAATTGCAATTCTAGTGCAAAACACTTGCTTCTATGGTTACAATTGCAATTCTAGTGCAAAACAGGAGAGGCTTTTTCCTCTTCCAAAAGTAGCACTAGTGTTGCTATTCTCGCATTTGTTGCAAATACCTGAGTTTGAGGAATGATTATGTCGCGGGTATAAACACGAGAAATTGGCAGAGGCGCTCCAAAGAGATATGAGACACGTGTCACGGTCCTAGAGTAATGATTCGTATCCCTAAATTTTTTCACGCATTTTGGGATACCTGCACGGATCAGGGTCAGCCTTCTCAACACCTGGGGTCTATTTAATTGTCCGCGTCTTGAGAGAGATATAAGATTATCCCTTACCAGACATTAATAAGTGACTCATGAGAAAATCTCTATAAATAATCACTCATTACTCGATTGGGATATCAGCTTATCTCTGAGATCCATCTCTGATTTTTGCCTAGTTCCGTCCTCGGCTAAAGTATAAGAGTCTCTTCCCGAATTCCCCTCTTATTCTCATATCCCATTAAGGGAAATCCAATATGATCCAAGGATCTTTCGTGGTCCTTTATATTCATTTTTCAAGGGATTAAAGGATTATCTGATAGCTAGTCTCGACTAGGAACTCATTGCGTGTCGTCAAGGTCTCGCCCTATTTGCACGACGTCCGTAAGGTTGACACCTTACAGAGATCTTCGAGGCTCGCATGACCCTCGGAGATCTGCCCTCATGTATCACTTGAGTTGGCCTCACTTAGGATTCGCATCCGAGTACTTATCCCGGGGTGGCCGAACTCACCATCACTCCACCCTTAAAGAGCTAATGAAGCTTTTCTCACTCCCACAGGAAGAAACATCAACAGTGTCTCTCCTTACATACTAACTCTTTAAGGGCACCCACTTATCCGATTTATGTGATCCACATATCGTTAGACTCGTATTGAAGTCTAGTTTCATAATCCATTATCCGATTTGTCACTTGACCTCCCAAAGGTCCGATACTCAATAATTATGAAAATGTCATTGAGGCCATGGAGCGGTCCCAAACCTTGTCACAGGGTTGACCCGTGACACCACGCAAGTACCTCATCGAGCCATTTCTTGAGTATGAGATAATATTATTATGTATTTTGCAGAGTTTGCTACGATTGTGGGTTTCTGTGAGTCTAGCTAAATCTATATAAGAAGACATAAACGTAAGGAAAAGGCAGAAAAGTAGTCAGTAAAGTTCCGGGTGCATTTTGTCTGAATCCCTATTCTTTATCAGGTTACTTCCAAACTAACTCATCAAGATTTATGCTTAAATCCCCCCATGCTCAGTCCCACGTCAGTTATCTTGCCCATCTCTTTCATTTGAATATCACAAAACTACATTGGCCACGATAAATTTAATAGATCACAACTTACCTGACAAAACTTTAGCAGTGAAGTGAGTTTAAATGCACTGATTGATCGTTTCGTGACACTGATGATAACGGTTAGAATGAACAGCAATCAGTAAATAAGTTGGGAAATTTCGGCTGCTGTTCTCAACAGAAGGTAGGCATTTTTAGAGAAATTTGAATGATAAGTGTAACTACTTACTCAACAGCCTCATCACTCTGGAATCAGCACCCTCAAGATCAAGCGACTAGACAGCCTTGGCTAACAGCAGCCCGACAAGCGTCATTCCCAAGAATTATCTCACAGAAGATTTCATCCGTAAGGAAAGGCCCATGCAGGAAAAGAAATTGAAGCCAAAACCAGCAGGCTCTTCTTCAGAGCTCGCCTAACTGTTACATCATTTTCTCACTCACAAATAAAAAGTATCACATGCCTTACAAATACCGGGGGAAGCCTCAACCTTCAATTGAAACCCTTCTCGACATTTTTCACTCAGCAAGAGATGAGGCCATGATTTATTGTATAGTAATACAAAATAAAAATTTCGTGATATGAATGATTATGATTGTTGACACACGTATTTTTTATTCTTTATATATGTCAAAATTTTCTTTTACGAATTCAAATAAATTTGAGAAGTTCGAATATTGGAGCAAATAAGGCTTGTAAGAGGAACTGATAAGCTAATTAATATGTATTTAATCCAAGATGATTAGTTTAAAACTAAGCAATAATACACATAACAAAAGCAATAGTGAAAAGGGAGTTTGTGTTCAATTTATAAAAATATCCTAGGATTTCTAGAGTATTTTTGGCCCTTAATGAAATTTTTTTCTCAACTAGTCTTGCAAGAGAAAAGTTTACTGAAATGGTCTACTTTTGTCCAACCGCGGTTTGAAACTGGTAATGGACTACTATGCTGACTGGGCTACCCAGTCAGCAGACAGGTGGACAAGTATCAGTTTCAAACTGCGGCTGGCCTTAAGGCAACCGCTGTTTGAAACCGCGGTTGAACAAAATGCCATGTACTAGTTTGAAACTGGGTCTGGATTAAAGCCAGGCCCAGTTTGAATTAACGGTTCTATTTGGTAGTCTAGTCAATACAACAGTCTAGTATCAGTTTCAAACATCGATTGGCCAAAAAGTATATCATTTCAGTAAATTTTTCTCATGCAAGGATAGTTGGGGGGAAAAAATTCATAAGGGCCAAAAAAAAAACTCAAATTTTTACTTCATCTAAGTTATAATGCAAAATCTCATGTTGTTCTTGAACCATATATAATTATCCACGATGTATCATGTAATTTTAATAATACGACATATCACTTAATAATTTACTACGAGTCCGACTTCTTAATATTTCTACGCAACAAATTATTAATTACTATTATTTTGTATTGTGTTGTCTCCCGATTCTAGTTTTAGTAGCTCACAAATACTAGTCAATGCTAATATTTCCTAAACATGCAATAAGACAAAAACTATTCAATATTTGTAGGCAAACTTCAGATTTTCGTCTTCAGTTGACTAGCTTCGTTGACTACAACTAGGTAAAGTAATCAATCCATCCTGATTCTATTCTTCGTCCATCCTGATTCTGTTCTTCGTGGAATAAAATATTGTAACATGTAGGGAAATAGATTTAATTATAAATTAAGTTCTTGTGGCATGCATATTTAAACTTAGAATTATTACGTTCTTAGAATAATGGGTGCAAGATAAATTTATCAATTATTCCTGCACCTGTCAAACACGGTATATACAAAGAGCATTAACAAATATGGATGAAAAATACTTTTAATTGAATAACATGAATATGAGTCTACAAACAATCTAGTATCCTTAGGATTCTAGAATAGAGACGACTACTCATTACTCATCATAACAAAAGAAGCTTAGTCTGGTGATTCAATTATGAATGGCAGAATCCTTCGCTAGCTCCTATGCTTTCGAAGATGTGAAGAATGAGCCCGAAGTTTTATATTTATATTGAGTTGTCATGATAATTATTGACAAAAGAGATTTGCAAAGGGTAAAACTCGAATCTGTCGTTTTCTTGCGCGACATGTATCTGCACGATCTAGCTGTACTAGCTCGTGCTTGAGCAAGACCGGGTTAGTGCTCACTGTCGTCTTATGTACGTAAAAACGCCCTGGGTTGTGCTGGCTTGTGATTGATCACGATCTGGGTCGTGTTATTGTCTTGCCGACGTAAACACGATCTGCTGGCATGAGCAAGGTCGTGCACACTTCCAAAAATCACACTTTGACCCCAGAGGTTCCTTCTTTTAAAAGATTGACTCTCCTTCTCCATTAACTTTACTTCATATTTAAACTGCTAGATACATAATCAACTATAAATCACCCATAATTACTTAAAAACAACGTAAACCTAAATATAAACATCTAAAATATGATTAATTATTACTCTATCCCTCCTCTAACACGTTTGCTGATAAATGTGCATTAACATGCTTAGATTTGATACTAATGACCAGTGTTTTCTCTTTTTCCTTTCCATCACTATATTTTACGCGATGACAAAATTGTACAATGTGTAATACAAGTCGGTAGAAGCTATTTGACATGTTGCTATAACAAAAAGATTACTACTGATTCGTAGCAACTAGCAAGTGTGAACACACTGTTAGCCATTCGTTTCTGAAATCAATCTATTTGACTGGTTTATGATTCATAGCCACCCAAAGCTGACCATCTTCATGTCGGAAATAAAAACGTGAATGAAATTTTGAATCCTCTGATAATGACGCTAGTTTAGTTTTTACCTCTATGGTGCCTGCAATTTTTGTGCCCAAGACTAGAGGCTCCTGTGAAAGGAATCGTACCCTACTTGGATTGAGATTGAAAGGACTCCGGCTAAAGATTTTTGCTTTCAAATTTCGGTGGTCGTGAACTGCCACTTCTCAAATGGAAAATCTACCTCTTGCACTGATCAATCTACAAACCAAGTTCAATTGTATGCTCAATGCTTCAAAAGATGTAAAGAAGAAAACAAAAGGAGAAAATGGTATCATCCATCATCATCCCACTTCTTAGTGTTTACATGGTACACTTGCCAGGTCTTGCATTGATTTCCTGGTTTCCGACTTACAAGTGTTCACATGGAACATTTACTGGGCTTACAAGCTCTTGCTTTGTTCTATATTATAGCAGTACTCTTGAAATTATGTATCGTAAAGTATCTAAGATTTTGGGATATGTGGATAGTTATTTTCCATTTTCAGGTAATTGGGCTAGAGTTATATCGGATGCGGAGAGTGTTCCAGTTTGGTCAACATCGAGATGTTCAAACTCCTCCATGACAAGTTTGATATCTTCTTGGTTGATCTTACCCACCTCTCTCAGCTTGAATAACACAAACTCTGCTGCACTGAAATAGGTAGATGAAATTGAGAAATGAACAAAGTGTCTCATGGCAAGCACGAGGAAAATGGAAGGATTTAACTTTATAAGAGAAGTCAAAAGTAACTTACTCAACAACTCCATCACCATCAAAGTCAGCAGCCTCGAGATCTAGCTTGGTCATTTGTCGATTGAGAACCCATTTCACCAATGACTTCCGCCTTTTTTCAGTAGACAGCTCCGCAATGTAAAGGAAGAATTGAGCTACACAGACAGTTCCGGCAAGAACCCAAAATATGGCAAAAACGCGGCCCCCTTTGGTCGTGAAGCTTACATCGCCATACCCGAGTGTTGTGATGGTGGAGCATACACAATAGAAGGAATCAACAAAGCTTAGTTTCTCGACCACCTTGAGGAATGTGGTTCCAACAATTATGAGCACCAACAATATAACCAAGACTGTCAAACACTTGTATTTTATTCGCTTTGTTTCACACTCTTGTGTGATTGCAAGCGCATTGGCCTTTTGGTTCCCGCGAATCGCCTTCACCAGGAGAATCTCCTGTCTTTCAACCAGGTAGTCAGCAGATTTGCTTAGCAGCAAGCCAACCGTGGCCATTCCAGTGAATACAAAAGCACACGCGAGAAGTTTTGTAGCAGGAGTAGTAGGGACCAGATCGCCGTAACCAACTGTTGTCATTGTGACGATACAGAAATAAACAGCATCAAGAACCCCGTTGGTTTTCTTTCCCTTGATTTGATGCCTCACCAGGTAGAAGCACAGAGTCCCCACCCCGAGGTAGACAAATAAAAATATTGCTACTAGCCTTAAACTCGGATGGAGCTTTTTTAAAATGACTTCAAAATTTGTAGGTAAAGACCCGTCATGTTGGTGATGGGGACCCAGATCAGAGTCGGCTGCAGGGGCACTTCGGATCCGCCGATATCTCCTTTTAGGTGCTTTTTTGTTGGGTGCCAGTGGAATGTCTATCAGTGCTTCCGCTGGTGGCCCTTTTGCATTTACTTCAGCCATTGTTTACTTTTATCCAATCCAACACAATGATAAGTTGATAACCCTGCAACCTATTCGAAAGGTTTCGTTCTTCAGAGTTCAAACTATACCTCTGTAAGATCATTATACAATCATACTGTGATTCACACTAAGCTGTGAAGATAATTAACTACTGGAGCCTCAGCTTCTCAGTCAGAATAGTTTATAGAGTGAAAATTTGAATCTAGACCAACCAGACAGGACCATAATCTATCATCATTCAACATAACAGTGATGGCAAACAAGCCTAGCAGCAGCACATCAGCTTTATCAAAAAACAAGCTTCCAGTTTCAGCTGATGGCAAAACCAAAGCTAAAGCGAAGAACCCTTCACGAACATTCACATGAAAAGTTTTCTTTCAGATCTGTGAACTGATCCCAAACATAAGAAAGAGAAAACTCCAAATAGGGTATTCCTCAAATCCCTTAAAGCATTGGTGGGGTGCCAGAAAGATCCAAACACTGACAGCTGTAAAACCACGCCACAAACTTCTTCTACTGATACAAAAGATAACAATAAAGAGAAGAAGTGATACCAGTGGGAGAAGAAGAAGATGCTGGAAGCTCAAAGCTTTATTGAAATCGTCCTCAAGATTCCCTGGATGCTGCAAGGGAAGGAATTTGTAGCAAGGAATTGAGTGGTCCACATTTGTGAAAGATGCCTACACAGTATACACTGCTGAGCTACGGATTTGAGGACCTAACCGTCAACTTATGAGGTGTTAGTTTGCTGTTATGGTTAAGAATTGAAACCCCAGTGAAGTTGGATAGTGGCGTTTTAGGTGGATATGGAACCACTTGACTTGATGGATTGGTTTATGATGTGAGAGTAGGATGGTATTTATTAGAATTCGAGAACCACATGCAGGGTATGTACAGGAGTGATTCGTGGGTGCATTATGTCCACCTGTGGTGGTGGACATCACTAATGATGAGTCATCATGTGTCTAGTTGAAAAATTAAAAAAAAAATTAAATCAATGGTAAATCACCATGTGTAATTTTAATTTTTCAACGCGTCACTCCACCGCCATATGCTGGACACAATTCACCCAAAAATTTCTCTTATGTAAAGTATGATATGAGTTATGTCAGCCACGTTTTCACATTTAACGTTGATTATTTAGTCTGTGGTCCGTCCATTCCATTGGTAAGGTAATGAAGTCGTGTTTCGACCCACTAGGAAACTCTGCAGGACACACAAAAGACACGCTTATTATACTGAGGTCTGAAATAACATGTTTTTCCCATGGTGGGTGGACATTCATGGCCAAGATCAAAGAATAAGAGAGAGTGTTTGTGAGAAGCTTTTTGGTACGTTTATATTGTGAAAAATGTACATCTATTTATATTACAAGTATTTTATCACATGTAATCTTTTGGTCTACCCTTTTTATTGTCATCTTTATCACCCTCAATGTGTCTTTCAAACTTCTCCTTCATTGTGGTCTTCAATGTCTTTCAATGTGTCTTTCAACCTTCTCCTTCATTGTGACCTTTAATATCTTTCATTATTGTAAATTAACTAGATTAGTCATAATATTATCCCCTTAATCTAGTTGTTGAGAATGTCAATGACACCGATCTTCGAGCGTAGCTGATGAAATCTCACCCGCTCAAGTGGTTTTGTCAGAATATTTGCTAGCTGATCGTCGATGTGAATTTTTCGGATGGAGATCTATCTACTTTCAATATACTCGCAGATGAAGTGTAATCGTGTCTCGATGTGCTTGCTCGTTGCATGAAAAATTGAGTTCTTGCACAATGGAATTACCGATTGGTTATCGATAAAAATGGTGGTGGCGTTTGCCGCTTACCCATAAAAGCTTCCTACCAGACGTCCAAGCCATAAGCCTTGACATGCTGCTGCCGATGTGACGACTACTCAGCTTCGCAGGATGAGAGGGCCACTACCGGTTACTTTTGGAATTGCCATGTCACAGGTGCACAACCAATGCCGAGCAAGATGTTAGTGGTGCTCTTGCGATCATCCACGTCTCCAGCTATATCTGCGTCGTTGTTTCCCATGAGCTCTAGTTTGTCAGTTCTCTTGGTGCAGTGTAGACCAAAGTGCCATGTGTTAGTGATGTAGCGGAGGATATGTTTGACGATGCTCATATGCTTAGTTTTGGGATTTTCCATGAATCTGCTAGCATACCCTACTGCAAAGCTTATGTCTGGCCGGATATGAACCAAGTAGCGCAGACTTCCTACGATCCTTTGATAGAGTGTGGGATCAACAGGTGGATTGGAATCTTACCTAATTTCAGTTGGGGCTCCATTGGAATCTGGATGTTGTTGCATTCCCTCATCCCTACTTTGTCTAGAAGCTTGGCTGCATATGCGCCTTGACTCATGGTGATCTCTCTGTGTTGCTGTTTGACTTCAATGTTAAGAAAGAGCTCAGATGTCCGAGATAACTCATCTTGAACGAGCCCATTATCTCCTTTTTGAATTTTCTATCCTCACTCGGATCAGCACCGGTGAGAATCTGCTCATCGACATAGACACATAGAAGCAACCATCTTTGTCCCATGCATCGTGTGTACACTCCATTTTCTTCAGTGTAGTGACTGAAGCCCAATGCCACTAATGTTCGATCAAGTTTGGCATTTCAAGCTCTAGGTGCTTGACGTAGTCCATAGAGAGCCTTGCACAACTTGAACACTTTTTCCTTGTGGCCAGTAATGGAGAAACCTAGTGGTTGAGAGACGTATACCTCCTCTGTGAGGTCTCCATTTAAGAAAGTGGACTTGACTTCGAGATGGTGCATCCTTCATGTGCAGCGATGGCCACCAGTGCTCACACGGATCAAGTCGTGCCATCGGTGTAAAGACCTCATCGAAGTCCATTGCAGCACATTGTACATATCCCTTCACTACCATATGTGCTTTGTGCTTAATCACCGCCCCTTGTACATCTTTCTTGAGTTTGTAGACCCATTTGATACAAATCGAACGATAACCAACTGGGAGATCCACCAGCTCCCAAGTGTGGTTATCCTTGATGGCGGTCATCTCTTCTTTCATTGTTGCTCTCCAAGCCGGATCAACATTGGCCTCGGCGAAGGAGACAGACTCTTCTGATGCTGCGATGAGAATATCTTCTGGTTCCAACTCTCGTGGCTCAGAGGTGGCGATGCAATCAGCCATGGTGAAAAACCGTCGTGGTTCACTCTCACCATCTAGATCAATTGTGGGCGGTATTTGGGATGGAAGCGTCATAAACCTGATGTTATTGACATAAAAGGTGGCCTTACCTACTGTGGGTGTGGTAGGTTTTAGCTCATTCTATCTGTCGTCGCCAGAAACTGCGTCAACCGTGTACTCGACAGTGAATGTCTTTGGGGAGTCATTCATGTCATTTTCTTCCCAATTCCCCCTTTGGCTTCATCGAACACCACATCGCGAGAGATGTGTAGTCAACCACTAGCAGGGTCATATACTCTGTAGCCTTTTGAGCCTGGCTCATAGCCTACAAACACCATCGTCGCTCTTTAGTCATCCAGCTTTGCGACGTGCGGACGAGTGACTTTGACATGTGCCACACATCCGAAAGTGCACGTGAAGTGCACCATTGGCTTCTCACCATGTCATGCCTTGTACGGTGTCATGCCATGGATGCTCTTGGTCGGTGAACTGTTCAATATGAAGACCGCTGTG
>NQLW01000010.1:1186269-1201987 GCA_002312845.1 Kalanchoe fedtschenkoi
CCCCCCCCCCCCCCCAAAACGGGCTCGACATCTGCTTCACTTTGAGAAGACAAAGCGTCATTGTCATTACTGTCTGATTCTGACGCTCAACAACACCATTCTACTACGGCGAGTACGACGCCATGAGTTACCGATACACACTCTTCTCTGCACAAAATTCACCGAGGTGAACTCGCTTCCATGGTTCGGACGTAACGCATGGAGTTTCCTCCCAGTCTCCACTTTGACGCTAGCTTGGAATTTCTTGATTGCGTCTGCCGCCTCATCTTTCTTTGAGAGAAGAATCAGTCATATATAACAACTGGCATCATCCACGAATAGAAGGAAATAACGTCTCCCACTGTGTGTTACTGGTGCAACTGGACCGCATAGATCTTCGTGCACAAGGTCGAGCTAATCTTTGATGCGGTAATTAACTTCCTTTGGAAATGACAATCGGCATTGTTTGCCGGCGAAACAGGAGTTAAAAATTTGATCCACATGATCAAGCTAAGGGAGACCACATATCGTTTTGCCGCATCAAAGCTCAAGTGGTCGTAACGTCCATGCAGAAGCCACACATCATTGCCAGATTGCACCAGTAGGAAAAGTGGTTGTACTAATATGAGAGTAATTTTTTACAATCGATTTGATGATCGTTGTATCTTGATGAAAAGTTCATATTGTGGGTCGCGAACCAGAAACACACCTCCTTCGATTAGAGCTAGGCATCCGATCTCATCGAGTTGGCCCAAGCTAATGATGTTATTGTGCAGTTATGGAATAAAATAGACGTTAGTTAGGACATGGTGACGCCCCTGTCGCACCGCAAATACGACCGTGCCACGCCCGACGATGTGCACCATCGATCCGTCACCAAATCATATCTTTCCAGTGAAGGTATGATCCATCTCGTAGAATGCTCCATTATTGTCGTTCATGTGATTTGATGCTCAATTGTCGAGGTACCGTACGCTAGTCTCTTGCTTGCCGGAGTTAGAGATGCCGATCTCCACTGTGGCGCGTTCTTCATTAAGGAAAACACAGCCACCCCTGTGCGTCTTTTTATCTTGCACGTGAGGTGCTTAGGACAAGACGTCATCGATGCTACCTGAATCATCAATAAAGATAACTCATCATCATTACCACCTTCTTGTACTAGGTGCGCCTCATCCCTCTTGTTAACCCAATGACCCAGTTTATCACAGTAGTGATACTTATCCTTTTTGTTGGCCCCGCCGTCACCACCGGTGGACTGAGTGTCTTTAGCATCACGTGTTGTCCCTCTCCCACGGTTACTGAATGACTTGCCACGTTGTGTAGAATTATTACTGCTTTTGCTCCTGGTTGCACACGAGTTCTCCTGCTCGTGTTTACGTTGGCGTGTGAGTCATTCCTCTTCAGTGAGGTAGAGGTGGTTTTCCTACTCGGGGACACCGTTGGCACGCGTGTGCCACTGCTCGACAATGTGGACATGGCCTGACACTTCCTCGATCGATAAATCTCTCAAATCAAGTAATGTCTCAATTGCAATCGCCACTTGTATAAATTGATCCGACATGACATAAATTATTTTTTAACTTCCTTAACATCTATTATATTGCATAGGGTGCAGAGCTTGCTTGGTGAAATCATCGATCGATTCACCCTCGAACTCGATGTCGCCAAACTCCTGCCGGAGTTGTTCTGCGTTCGCCTTGCGAACACGATCATCACCCATGCTCATGATTCTAATGGCATCTCATGCATTCTTGGCAGTTCGCTTGGCTGCAAGGCGCGACCACATCTCTTGCGGCATGGCCCGAAGAATGACTGAAAGTGCTATACGGTCATCGCGGTAATCCGCATTATCAGAATCAATGACCTCCCAGAGACCTTGCACTTGGAAGTTGACCTTCATCATCAATGCCCATTTAGTATAGTTTGTGCGCAGTAACGTGGGGTAGACAACGAACCCAGCTATTTCCTTCACGACGCGCTCAACAATGAACTCGCGCCCAGTGGGGGTGATGGTGAGCCATGGCGGCCTCACTGTGTTGCTAACCTCATATTACCGCTAGCATGAGATGAAATTGACATTGTTATCGCGTAGGAGCTTAACAAGGCTCTTGATACCAAATGTTGGTCAAGATCAAAGAACAAGAGAGAGTGTTTGTGAGCTATAAAGCTTTTTGGTGTGTTTATATTGTGAAAAAATATACATCTATTTATACTACAAGTATTCCACCCTATAGAATCTTTTGGTCTATCCTTTTTATTATCATCTTCATAACTCTTCATGATCCATCTTCAGTGTGTCTTTCAAGTTTCTTCTTCATTGTGGTCTTCAAGGCCTCTCAATGTGCCTTTCAACATTCTCCTTCATTGCGACATTAAATATCCGTCATTATTCTAAATTAACTAGATTAGTCACAATAATTCATGCGCCAATAAGCGAAGGCTCCGGTTGTTGTCAGCCACCTAAACTGAGACGATATGGGTTTAAACCTTGTTCTGGGAGTGTCTGTAGTTGTGGGTGTCACCCAAGGCGAGGGGAGCCTGACCTGATCGAGCTAATTTTCAATAAGGTAGTCAATGACTCTGATTCTTTCCACTCACTTGCATGAGTATCGTCTTTTATGGTGACTTCAAGTAGGGATTGCTTTCGTGAGCTATCTTACAGGGTTAGATCCTCAGGATGCAGCTCTTTTTCATGTTCATATTATCCCTCTTTTATTTAATATAACAAATCCTAGTATCACCTCCTTAAAATGAAAAATTTGTTAAATGATGGTGCTCTCAGGGTACTTAGCACTATAAATAAAAATTATAAATCGATGAAACAAATCAAATCGAATTAAATCAATAGATTTGGTTTAATTTGGAATTTTGGTGCTCGGTTACAGTTTCAATTATTAAAAAATCGATGATTAATATTTCACTTTGATTTTATATTTTTTTCAAACCAGACCGAACCAAACTGAATTATTTTACTATATTTTAGATCATATATAATTTAATTGAATATATGGTATAAATTAGTATTTCTATTTAACTATTTATATAAAAAAGTTTGTCATTTAGTAAATAAAAAACATGATAACAAAAATCGAACCGAGTCAGACCATGTGGTTTGATTTTTTGAAGCTAGCGGTTCGATTTAGTTTGGATTCAAAATTTTAAAACGGATTATGAACGTTTCGGTTTGATTTTTTTATTAATAACCAACCGAATACCTAAAGCAAATGAAGTCTATACATGTGAGTATTAAATTGCGTTGGAGTGGCGGTTATAGGAATTTAAATGTGGGTGTATGAAAAAAGACTATGTCATCCTAATAATTATGCGGTTCGTGTCATAGTTCCGGACTTTAAGATGATGGCGAACAAATAACAGAGAATCAGATGAATTTTATTGCCTCTTGACTCAGTTTGGTGCTGGGATTTGAGCTTTGAGCTTGAAGCCGCAAGTGTTTAATTTCCCTTTTTTGTTATATATATGTGTGTTCAATTGAAAACCCCACTCAATTGTTACGCACAACGTACTCCATGGAAACTCACGGGATATACCGCATCATCACGTTGTGGATGTATGACATGGCAACAACAAAGTCACCTACGGGCATATGTGGAATGAGGCATTTGGTTTGACGGGAATACAATTAATGTACCTTCATCTGATCTTGTCAAGCCTCTATCTCCATAGTTTGTCAAATGAATGTCATCATCATAAGTCTCTCATTTCTTCTCTATGTTGCCCGCCATTCTTCTTTCATTTGTTTACTAACACTTGTCATCATTTTTTCACCATTTCTTCATTTTATAAATCTTGGTTTAGCCGTATTTTCTTCTTCAGTGTCTCATGCGGGTCTGTGTATTTTTATATCCAATTTGTGGGTTTGTATTCTTCGTGTGTTGTGTTTATGGTTTTATATTTATTTTCATAGGTTTCATTTTTGTTGCATCACTCATGAAAATTTGTGGATTTGTGTTCTCAGTGTGTTGTGTTAATGATGAGTTTGTGCTCTTTTTGTGCTATGTTAATGAATTTTATATTTATCATCATGTGTTTCATTTTTATTTCCTCACTCATGCAATATTTTAGGTTTGTGTTCTCCGTTTGTTGTGCGAATGAGTTTTACATTTCTCTTCAAAGGTTTGTGGTCGTGCAAACCCATATCTATCTTTGGGTTTATGGGTTGATGTCGTTTTGAAACAAAGTTTCTAGTTGCATCTCAAATGTTTGTAGTCACATGTATCATCTAGATTTCAGGATTTGTGGGTTTCTCATTAGCATGTACCTTTGTTGAGTTCGACTCGCTGAGTTGATTTTTACATTAGCATGCGAACGAGAGTTTGATGTACTTTCCATGTTTGTAATGAACCTTAACACATGTAATGTGTGAAATTTAATAAATATGAGAAGCACAAAGGTACACAAAACACGAATCGTGCTTCCAACCCAAACAAAGATACACACAACAAAAATACACAAAAAGGAAGATACATACAACCATTATACAAATTATCAAGACACAATTAGGGATTCTGATTTTTGGAATGCCATCATCACAAAGTACTTTAAACAAATTAGTTTTCTCGCATCTGCTTCATCAGATTTTCTCACGAAGGTACATAAAATACTAATCATGCTTTCAATCCAAATAAATATACAAAGGCCAAGACACATTTATGGATTCTCACTTATTGAATGTCATCATCACAAAGTACATTAAACAATATAGTCTAAGATACATGAAAGACGCAATAAATGGTACATTACACAATTACATACCATCTGCTTTCTTATTCTGGTTTTCTTCTTCTGGACTACGAAAAAATCACTTGTTTTTTTTCAAAAAATAAAGTTCAATAAACGTCCAACAGATGCCCAGCATATTTGTATAACAAAGTACAACAGACAGATAGGGTTTCCACGGGAAACATAACTTTTCAAAAACATGATGAGATTGAAACAAAATCATACAAGATCGTAAACAACAGCCTGTAAAGAACTTTGATTCACAGACCGTAAAGAATATTGAATGAAACAATCTTTGATGCGGTAATCATACTTTCACCGTCAATCGTCATTGTTGACGAAGAAAATGGGTTTAGATCGGTGTAGAGGAAATGAAAGAAAAAAGATTTCATTGAAAAAAATGGGTTTTGAGTAGAAAACAAGGAGTAGAAAATGGTTTCGACTAGAAAATGAGTTTCGTTGCAGAGACTTAGTTTATCAACTATGAGGTAGTACTTTTTGAGGTGCCTTTGCAAAGTCCTTTCGATGTCTTTTCGCAACTCAATTTGTCATGTCTAAATTACCCCCGTAGCATTTCAAACTATGTTTTCAGCCAAAAGTACAGACATGTGGTAGCCTCACATGCGTTTAATAATCTCCACCATCACGCAACGAGAATCAACGACAGTTAATGGGGTGCGTTGGTCGTAAAAAATATGAGGTTCGTGTAGGATTTAGCCCAATATATATGCATATATATTGATGTATTATGAGTAGGATTTTGTTATATTAAGATGTTTTAGTTTGGATTTGGATTATAAAAATTAAAAGTTATATTAGGTTTGTGGTACCAAATTAAATTTAAGATAAATTAATAATATAAAAATTATAATTTTTTTCCTAATATGAGCATAAGTATTTTAGGTTAGATCTGAAAAAACGACTATCCCTGATGTCCCCCCAATGGATGTGTTACTGCTTGAATGAGTGGTTTCCCCTAGGAGCAAGTTCGCCACCAATTGATTTTACATTTTGAAATACACTTTAGATGAAGATTAAGGATAAGAATTCTCGTTTAAGATATAGTGGCTAAAGCCTCATCAAGAGTCAATCACGCCTCTCTAGTGGTAGAGCAATTGGCAAAAAGATGAGAGGATCTTCATCTAGAAAAAATCTTAACATGTTGATGATGATGTTGTCCTACTATTTCGAAGCAATGTATGTCAGGTCGGCGCAGTTACTTTGCCACCATCAATTGAGTTGGTGGATTCCGGGCACACAAGAATCTCATCAATATATCCAAAAATGTTTACTTTTGAGAAAAGTAACAATAATTTGAAGGAGTGAGTTTGAAGGAGAGAAAATGATGGGCATTGGCAAGACCATTAGTCAGCACATATGAATATATGAGAGAAGAAGAAGCCATGAAGAAAGAAAAAGAAACTTGTAAAAGATTATATAATGATTTTGCATATTGATTGACAAAATATTACAAATGTTCTCTTATATACACTAGCCGTAAATTTTATTAATATCTTATACTAGAGTCATATTATTAAGGAGTAACTTTATAATACATCTTTTCATATTTAAAGAGCAATAATTTTCATATTCCTAGGTAATTTCTAAAATACAGTATATCATTCTTTTATCATTGAATTGGATTTACTAAAGTCAAAGTCCCACAAATTATTTACTCGGTATTTGTATGTCATATTAGCACACAATCATATGATGATAATGACACTCAATTATTATCCTAAATAATTAAACATCTCGCACACAACTAGACGTATATAAAGCATTGAGATATTTGTGTGAACTATCCAAAACATAAAGTTCTCTATATAATTCATATATTTGTGGGATCTTCTAGTTTTAGAAGTATGAAGTCATGACTCAATCTGTCAGCACATGAAATCTGCAGTCGAATCTTGTCCTTCTCAGGAGCAATAGACTCGAAAAACTCATTTGAGTCTGACAATGTTTCTGGTTCAATCAACTGGCTAAGCGCAAAGTGATAGATCACCGAGCACATTATGAAACGTCTACAAATCTGTCTGAAGCCTGATACATATGCAAATATGTCTAAAGCCTTCTTCACGTATTTGTGGATTTTTCATATGTCTTGCACATAATAATGTGATCATCAATGAAGGTGGGGACATGTGCACCATAGTCCACGTGTATCATGGTCTACCACATGTATTATAGATCAATCAATGATGAATTATCACGTGACAGTTTGATCAGTTTACATCAGTGGCGGTTCCACAGGCCGGGTGGACAACGGGTACAGCTGTCCACCCAGTACAGACCAAATATCTCCTAATTCACTGTCAAAATAATATAATTTTAATTTTTGCTCCTCCAGTTAAGCTTAAAAATATAATATTTCATGTTTTTGTACCCTCAGTCAGCTTTTAAAATTTTTTTTACCTCCAATTAAGCTCAAAAATACTATATTTCTTATTTGTGTATCTCATTCAGCATAAAAAAAAATTTTGTACCCCCTAAAGAAAATTTTCCAATTCTGCCAATGGTTTACATAAATTTTTTTTAGAGTAAATCAATATTGGTTCATCATGTGAAAATTTGATTTTACAATGAATAACATAACGGCTCTTCATGTGTGATGTCCATAATCCAAAAGCTGAATCATGTTTCGTGAGTAATGACTCCCCACATCTAGGGTGGAAATTAATTTTATTATTTGTAAAATCTTCCTTCAATTTATCTTATTATCTTTTATATATATATCACATTCTAGTAAAAAATTCACTCCTCTAAAAGCATTTTCATTAGAGAATTATGTAACTTTGAATGGTTATAAAACCTAAAATGTGAAATTTTATAAAAGTCCTAAGTAACTATTTCAATTAAAACTCATATAATCGAACAAAAATGCAGAATTGAAAATTTTCCCGTTCCATAGGATTTGTACTTATCTTAATGTATTATTGATGAAGGGGGGAAATTCCACGCTGTCTTTGGTTTAGTAAAAATTTGGTGGAAAAAAATTGATGTAAAATAAGAAGAAAATTTTGTGAGAAAATGTGAAAGAAAATTTGTAGAAAAATTAGATGGAAAATATGAAGGAAAATTTGTTTAAAACAAAAAATATTTTAACATTTTTTCATCAATTTTTACTCATAACCAAACAAGAGAAAATATGACGGATTCTATGGGAGAATCCACTTTCGCCCAAATTTTTGGGTCTATCAAAAATTCCATAACCCAGACACAGCTTAAAAGTAGTATAATTTTATCGCACTCATGATTCTAAAATTACAATATTACTTAGGAAAAAAATCTAAAAGGGTCATGAACTATCATCACTTATCCAATTGCGGTACGAATTAGGGGAGAGCATTATTCGGTTTTAACCGATTTACCGAATCAAATTAACCGAACCGAATTAATTCGGTTCGGTTAATTTGATTATTCGGTCAATTCGGTTAAAACCGAATGATAAATCGGTTATTTATAATCGGTTAACGGAATAAAATTTTATCATTCGGTTAACCGATTTAACCGATTAACCTTGTGCCTAAACCCATAAAAAAACCCTAAAATCACCTATAAGTACATAATATTCTCCAATCTTTCATTTTCACTTCTCTCCCCACCCCACTCTCATGCCTCACACTACTCTCCACTCACTACTCTCCCCACTCCCACGCCTCACACTTCTCTCCCCCTCTTCACACCTCTCTTCTCACACTTCTCTCATACGCCACACCCACATCCCATGAGTCATTAGATCTGGTGGAGGAGGATATCTGGTCCATGTTTGACGATGTTGTTGACCGCAAGTGTGTTCCCGACCGGGCCAGGTCAGACGAAGCGGGGCACGCCTATTAACTCAGAAGCCTCTCGTCTCCACTCAATCTATCAGAACTGTTTAGATAAAAGCTTCCCGACTCAAATCTACTGGATCTGCTTAGCTAGAAGCCTCCCGACTCAGATCTGATGATCTTAGCTCACTAGCCTTCACTCTTGTCCAGATCTGGTGTCTTGTATCACATTTGGTGATTTGGGTGTCCAGATTCATTATCTTCAGTCATAGATCTGTTAAATTGTAGCATTAATAAATATAGATTGAGCATAAAAAAATAAAATTAAATTAATTTCGGTTCAGTTCGGTTAACCATGAAATTAACCGAATACCGATTAACCGAAAATTTCGGTTAATGGAGTATTTCGGTTCGGTTATCGGTTATGATAAATTTGAATCGGTTAATTCGGTCGGTTAACCGAATTTCTATTTCGGTTCGGTTTTAACCGAATACTCTCCCCTAGTACGAATCACCACGGTTTCTAAAAATGGTGCGATGAAAAAAAATTGGATTGATTTTCTAAAATAAAATTTATCATTATACTTATAACCTAATATCATCACAAGACTTAATTTCGTGTGCGAAAATGACGTTGTTTGGTTATCAAAATAAATAATATCGTTTTCTGCACATAAACAAAACGACGTATTTTTATACTCAATCATCCATAATTCTCAACAAATTTAATAAAATCAATTATATTTAAGAAATTAAACAAATTGATCTTAAGCATAAACCAAAATCAGTCTAATTTTTTTTATCACACATTTTTTTGAAAATTCTGGTAGTTCAAATCGTAATCGGATAAGGGTTGATAGTTCAAAGCCCATTTTAAAAATTTTCCTTATTCTTTATGATTTCTCTTTAGGGGAAAAAATCTAAAAGGGGCCCTGAACTACCGTCACTTACCCAATTGCGGTCAGAACTACCACGATTTCCAAAAGGGGTGCGATGAAAAAAAATATTGGACTGATTTTTTAAAATAAAATTCACCATTACTTTCCAAAACTAATATTATTTTAAGGCTTACATTTGTGTGTGAAAATTATGTCGTTTGGTATTTTGATAACCAAACGACATAATTTTCACACACAAATCTAAATCTTGTAATAATATTAATTTTGGAATATAATGGTGAATTTTATTTTAGAAAATTAGTTTGTTTTTATTTCATCACACTCTTTTTAGAAATCATGATAGTTATGATCATAATTAGATAAACGGTGATAGTTCAAAATCTCTTTTGAATTTTATCTCTCTTAGTGTCCAAGTGTTTGGAATTTGTTGGAAAAAAATTAGATAGAGACGACGTATATATATATGCATGAAGAAAACAAGAAAAGATGATTTATTCGCAGATTCTGAAATTTGCTCCTTTTCAGGATTCGATAAAGAAGTCCACACAACACCAACTTATCCTCTCAGGCGACTCGAACACCTTATCTGGACCATCCACGTCAGCCATCCGTGCCATATTAAGATCCTCACCGTCCATCCGACCTGTTGGGGTTACTAACTGCAATTAAAATCCGTCTTTCAAGTCCGACCCAACCCACGAAAATAAGTTGTATATAACCAAAAACAAATAATAATACAAAAATCGGTTATTCACACTTCACTGTCTCTCGGCGTCTCTCTTCCAGAAGCTGCGATTCATCGACGCTGTGAACTGCTTCATGTAAGCTCGCGTTAGCTCAATTGCATAAGAAAATGTTCCTTTCGTCAGTATCGGATTAACATCTTGGCTGCTTTTTATGATGTTTCTGCTGCCTTCATTTTGAAATTGTTCGGCCTGGAGCTGAGATATTGAATTTCAGGGATCGCTTGCCTTTCAGGCTTTTTATCACCATCACTAACATCTTAGCGGGTGGAGCATGTTTGATTGATATTGTTTGATGTATGATCGAGGGCATAATGCCCTTTTTTTTAGGGTTTGAGGCAGGCATGGATTGGTTGCGTCCTGTAAATTCCGCTTGTATTTATGTTATTTACTTTTTTTGTCTTTTATGCATGAATTTTCTATTTATGTGTTTACATTGTATTTGTAGGGTTCTTTTTTTTTTTTTTTTTTTTTAAAAAAAAGGGGATCAATAGTGGTTCCACTTTCAACACTCCATACCACTAGGCCAACACCTTGTTGGTTATTTCTAGGGTTCTTGTTTGCTAATTAATGAGTAAAATTTTGATTGTGAGTTTCCATCTATAGTTTGTATGGTTTTCATTTCTCACTTCGGGCGTGCATGCCTAAAGTTATAGTTGCTCGCTCAGGGGATTGAATCGAAGTGTATAATTGTCATGATCAGCAGCAGATGATTAAGACTTGCAATCATACATAATTTTAATATGTGCATTACATGGTGTTTCTGTTTTAACTGACAGAGAGAGGATTGAGTTAAACCAAGCCAGGGCATGGGCGAGGATGCAGCTGATAATGAAAGTAGCCTTCAAGAAAAACCAGAAGAATATATGATGAAAAAGGAACAAGAGGAAACTCCAACTACGATGGTAACTGGTGAAAACAGTGGAGTGGAAGAAATCAAAGAACAAGAAAGTTGTGATGATAAAATGGAAGAAGGCTCAGAACACAAAGAAGACACTGAAAGGAGTCTGTTAGCGGAAGAAAACGCTGACAATGAGGTTGTAACACAGAATGATGAAAACAAAGAAACGGTAGAACAAGAATATGCATCCAAAGAGGTGGTGCCAGAGGAGATTCAAGTATCAGATCAGCTAAACAAAGAGACTCTGGAGCAAAATGATGAACCAGATGACACGGCAGAACAAGGGGTTGTCGTACTGTCGCATGAAAGCATATATGTGGTAGAAAAAATTAATGAATCTGATGGGATGGTGCCTCAAGAGGTTGTTGAAAAGGCTGAAGAAAGCAAGGACGCTGTGGGGGAAGATTCTGAATCTAAAGAGTTGGCTGCATCGGAGAACCAAGTCAAAGCTTTTGAAGAAGAACAAAAACTAAAGAAAGAGACGTCAAGTGAAATGGCTGGGGTCACAAAGGCGCTAAATGAAGATGGTCAAATTAGGAAGCTGTCAAGATGTGTGAATGAAGAGGAAGTAGGGGAAGATAAGAAAGTCAAAGAGGGTAATGATAATGGGGATGCTGCAGACAAGGAGAAAAACACTGATGAGGCAGAAGCATACGATGGTGCATCTGAAACTGTGGCCATGGAAGTAGAAATGAATTCAGAAAAAAAGGGCGAAACTGTTGATAATGGATTGCAAACAGAACAAGTGAGGGAAAAACATGAAGAATCCAGCAATGAAAAAACCAAAGGTGAAGAAGACATAGGGTCAAAGAAGCGTAAAAGAGGGAAAATTGCAGTAGACAAAACCAAGGGTGAAAAGAAAGACGAACAAGAACAGGCAACTCCTCTGAAATTTGCTTCTTTACGTCCAGTGCGTGAACGTAAATCGGTTGAAAGACTTGTGGCATCTATTGAGAAAGATGTCATTCGAGAAATTTTGGTTGAGAAGGTAAGCCATATCTCTTCAGTGTTTGATTTATTTGCTGTTAACAAGTTAATTGTTAGAAAATCTGAATTTTGTTTTTGGTTGATATTGCAGGGTGCAGGGGTTGCTTTAAAAGACATACCAAATGGTATAATAATCAGCATTATCACTTTCATTTTTTGTGCATTCGTTTATTTTTCTGTATATTTTAAGTTATACGATGGGAAAAGAAAGCTGAGTCTCATTGTACTCTCGCATGTGTTTTAATGCTTCAAGTAGTATTAGTTTCAATGGGTTATACAACCACTAATTAGTGTTTAAATATCCTGTTTCAGTGGCTTACAAATTATCTAAAAAAAGGAATGATGAAACATTTAAACAACTTCATACCATACTCTTTGGAAGGAGAGGGAAGGTAGATGTTCGATCTCTCTTTCTTTTCAGATTTTAGGTTCTAGGTTCATCTTCTGTAGTTTTGATATTTTTTGGAATGAAATTCAAAGTTATGTTACTGATACAGAAGGCGCATTGTTTAAATGATTTTTTTGTAGCCAGCATTATTTCTGTAGTTATGTTACTCTAGCATTTATGGGCTAAATTATGTAACTTTTTCTTGAAAGGTCTTGTAAAGCATTAAATGAGAAAATTGATGTAAAGCATGCAGATAGAAATGTCTTACTCATTGTTATTGATGCTGAAATTGTCTGTGTGAGATGGAGTCCAGTAAAGCGTTTGATCCCTTCAATGGTCAGAGATATACCTCAACCGCCTAAGTTGGGCATTGCAGTACAGAACATGACACTTCAACTAGGATGTTTTTGTATTAGCTTTGCAGTGTCCACTCTGGGAATAGTGGAGACAAATAAAATTTTATCTCACAATTAGGATTTTTTTTATTGGCTGAGCCTTCTGAAAAATGAATTAAAGCCCCAATTATTCTAATAATTAAATTTTATTAATTGATAAAAAGAAACAGGGAACGGTCTTTACATAAATAATGTGAGTGATGAGAAATAGCATTGATTCGCAGTTCATTAGTAATATACATGATTTTTCAGAATAAGTAATTCCTATTGTTTATTTATGTTTTATAATTATATTTTAACATTGGCTGTTCAACCTATTCGACTTAAGGCCACATTGTAGTCGAATTTTTTGGCATTTTATGAACCTGTGTGCCTTCCCCTTTGTGCTGATTGTTTTTACTGGTTACAGTACTACTTGCGTGATCATATGTTTAGTTTTCTACTTACCTTTGCCTAACTCTGTCATATTTCTCTCCTTAGGCCATCCAAATGAAGAACCACGTATCACAGTTTTCTGGTTTTGTTTGGCATGATAATGAGGTAAATTATCAGTAATTCTCTTTCCTTTTGCTGCAGCAAAAAGGACTGATATTGTTTCTGCTTTTATAATTGTTTGATCACTTATAATTCAGACGATATAGCATGTGACGTCATATGATGCAGGAAAAGCAAAAGATGAAAGTGAAGGAGAAGTTTGACAGATTCGTTAAAGAGAAACTTTTAGAATTTTGTGATGTGCTTGACATAGAGATTACAAACAAGGTCACCACAAGAAAGGTATATGTTTCCATCATATGTTGTCTGCCTTTTGTCGTTATAATTGACTTTGCATCACTGTCTTATATCATATCTTGTGCCAAAAATTGAAAGCAGAAGCATCACCAATCTATTATCAACTTCAGCTGATTGGGGCTAAAGTTTTAAGAAACAAGGAGATGACTTTACCAAATAAAAAGAACATGAGTTTTGAGCGTTGAATGATGATTCTCAGTGTGTGTTTTCAGGAAGATGTTGTCACAAAAATAATGGATTTTTTAACGGCACCACATGCTACAACAGATGTTTTGCTTTCCGAAAAGGAGCAGGTTAGTAAATTTTGCTATGTGACTTATAATTGATCATTTGGTTTCTCACGTATCATGTGTATGATATCAGTCGGAAAAGACGACTAAACGTAAGCGAGCGTCTGGCCAGGGCTCACCAACACTCGGGAGTCCAAAAGGTTCTAGGAGGGTAAGTTCTAGGTGTTAGTTCATTTTTTCAGAATGCACAGTACAAATAAACAATGGTTACATGCATAATTGCATATTGTGCTATTTCATTAAGTTATGATGCCTGTTTTGCAGCAACGGAAAAAAATTTCAGAGACACCGAAGGAGGGCATCAAGCATGAGTCTGATATTGATGATAAGTCAGACAAAGAAAATGAGGTTGAAGTTGTCAAGGGAAACCGGGAAACTGGAAATGCCAAGCAGAACCAATCAGAAGAGGAATCCTCTGAAAAATCCGCCGGCATGAAGAAGCTAAGTGAATCTGAAGATGCAAAGGATGAAAATATTAAACACCGGAGACGGCGATCAAGAAAGATATCTGCAAAGGTGGATTCTTCTGCCAAGAAAAGGACCAAGCCTGAGAAACCGGATATCACTGATTTAGAAAAAGCAACAGATGATGATACTAAAAATCACAAAAAGAGCTCAAAGAAATCTTCTGTAAAGGTGGTATCCACCAGAAAAACTGTCAAGAAATCAGATACCTCCAGCAAGGTTGGTGGATCTTCAAATTTAGCGCCTGGTACGGACAACAAAGCCCGAAGTTCAAAGGTAACAACTGGAAAGAAGAATCAAACTGAAAATATCAAGGAAAAGATCAGTGTTCCTTCAGAACCAAGCATAAGAAAGAAAACTGGTAAGATTGACCTGGGTTTGAGAACTTTTTTTCTTATTCACAAAAATAACCTCCAAGTATAGTCTTGTAGAAGTCTTTTTGTGGAACTTTTAGTTTTTTTTTATCATTAAGTGTGTTATTTATTTGAAGTGAAAACAGATCCAAAGGTCAAATCTAATGAAGCGATATTGAAGCCTAGTGATAAGGTGCTTAGGGATCAGATTTGTCAAATACTCAAGGAAGTCGACCTCAATACGGTAAGATTTTAGTTGAGTCTCTACTATTGCCAACTTAAAATAACGAAAGTTAAAATCGCAAATTTGTTTGGCTCTAATTTGGATTTGTATATTGATGCTAGCGTCAAGAACCTGTGCAATGTTATTTTTTTTATATAAAAACCGCAGTACGATATTTTTGGCATATGTTTAATAAAAGAAAATGCACATTTGCTATGGACTATTAACTGCCCATGGTTGAGTATATGAGTAAGCAAATCTGCATCAGCTTGGTTTCTAGAACTTAAATGCTGGTTAAATTGCTTTAGTGAGCAATTGGTATGCAAATCTTTTTTTTTTTTTTTTTGACTGTCTTACACTTGTGGTATTATCCAAGGCACATGAATGCCTGTGACAACTATATCCACATTGTTGGTATTGCTTTGTTATAATTTCTCTCCATTGTATCTTGTAGGCCACATTCACAGACATTCTTAAGCTCCTGGGTATGTGCTCTTCAGATTTGTAGAGAATAGAGATGTGTTAAGTTTTAATATATTTGCAATAGTCTACTCCTGTGTAGACTGACTAGAATTTTTGGTCAAATGACAGGGGAACACTTCACGACTGATCTGACCCCAAGAAAGTCTTCTATAAAGGTCATGATCCAGGAAGAGCTTACAAAGATGGCAGATGACGCAGATGATGAGGAAGATGGTGAAGCCGATGCTACCACACCGAACGCAGCAAAAATTAATGGATAGAGAGTTGTGTAACCCTACACTGAACATATAAATCTTAGGACAAA
>NQLW01000010.1:1202111-1237868 GCA_002312845.1 Kalanchoe fedtschenkoi
TTGCAGTACTGAGTTCCGGTGAGCCCCTTACCTTCTACAATGACTGAAACAATAGACCCAACGTAATTGGTGCACTGACTGAAACAACAAGCCCAATCAACTCTGCACAGCAGTGTTTAGTGGTGAGGAAGCACAAAGGCATTGACACTGAAAATCAATGAGATTCTTCTTTGCATTAAGTTCACAGTCCCACAGATATCAAACGAGAAGAGGAGACTCATGGAGGCATAAAACTTGAATTAAAAAAAGATTTGGAATCATGCTGTTCAGCTACAAGAAGACTAGGTCTGGATGCTTTAAATGCAAACATTCATCACCATCTTAACTGAACCTATAAAGAGCAAGTCAATGCCTCACTTCCAGGACAGAAAGGGGCTTTCCTAAATTGAACCTGTAACTATGGGATGAGTAAATACACAAGGGTAAGATTCAAGGAAAATACATTTCAATCAAAATAAACAATCCAGCTTGGTCAAAACTGTCAATTCATTTACAATGTATATGTATAAAAGGAGCAATGTTGTATACATCCAGGGATGGCAAAGCTAAGGGAGAGAGGTGAACTACAATGATATGGCTCACATTATACAAAAATGGATGTGACCCACCAGCTTCTTCATGCAAGCTCTTTACAAATTTACAAACAGCAGCTCTACAACTAAACTGCGGAAAGAAAATGCACAACATGTAGCAGCTAACATACATACAACAACAACCCATCTATTACATCTCAGATACTCAATTGGAAAAAGTCTATAACAAACAATAAAGATCTTAAAGTTCAACCACTAAAGACATCAAAAAATTCCACCGCATAGAGACAGTACAAGTGTTTATAGTCCACAACATAGGAAGCTACTAGAATTTCAAAGAAAAAAGATCCAGCTCCATATCTTTGTTGTCAGAAAAGATGGTCTTTACCAGCGAGAAATCAGACACCCTTGTTATACCAACGCCGAGATCATGCATATGTGAAGTAGCTTGTAAAATTTATTAATCAACCTGCGTTTAGCAGATAGCATTGTCAACAACAGGCAAGCAATTGAAATGATTCACATGGTATATGTCAGACGCCAATTAATAATACAGAACTCTAACGAAGCAAATAAAACATGACAGTATCTACTAGTAAATAGATAGATGTTTCTACTCAAACAAAATAATGATAGGCGCCCAGACATTCGAATATGATCAAATATATAAAAAATTCTATACAATCAGCGCCACATATCCTCTAAAGTTACATGTCAAACAAGCAACGCACGATGTACATGCTTAACGTGACCAGATTGGCCAAATATCAGTCACCATTTCGATGTTATGAGAATCCTAGAACCTTACAAACAGGAATGGAAGCTAAAAGAAAAGTGATCGAACTTACTTTTCATACACTGATTTCCTAACCAAGCCTCTTCTTCACAAAGCACAAATCTCAAAGGAAATTCTTCATGAACGGGATACCAACCTCAGGAAACCAAGAGAAACATTTGCGAGACAACATAAATGTTCCAGAAAGATTTCAGCCAAAATTGTCTCTTCTAAACATAAGAGGGAATATGAAGATTGATGTTACTCTGACGTAAGACGTTGTTTTTTACCATAATCTGCATCTCTTGACCTTGGGCGTCGGTCATCGTCGTACCGTGACTTGCTATGAGTTCTTGAAGAACGTCCTCTTTCCCATTCACTATCATGCACTGGAACCCGATCTCTGTGTTTATGAGGATCGGCATACTTATCCTTATCCCTATGATCTCTGTAACGGTCTCTCTCTCGATCCTGTTCTCTATCACGCTCCCGATCCCGATCCCGCTCCCGCTCCCGTGAGTGCTCCCTGTCTCTGGAACGGCTAATTTCCCTTTCAATACGATGTCTACCGCTGTCAACATAACTTCGTTCAGGACCAATATCCTTTTCATTGGGAACATCTCTGTCAAAACCAGGCTCTTTCTCCTCTCTATATCTTCTATCAGGAGAACCAGACCAGTCTCTTTCTGAGCCTCTATCTTTCTCCTTTGTGTTTCCTTGCCATCCAGCTCTCTCATAACCGGCATCACCATATTGAGGATCAGATGCAACTTCTTCTCCATAACTAGATTCCCTTCCTCTTCCTGGATGATCTTCGCCGCCCCATCCAGCCATATTAGGATCCTGCCACATTCCCATGTTAGGACCATCCATTCCAGATGTGGGAACCATACCCATACCGTTCATGGGCATCCCTCTACCAAAAAAGGCTGGATTAACATGGGGAGCAACTCCAGCCATGCCTATGCCCCCAACAGGAGGAAAGGACTGCATCATGCCCGGAAATGGCGCCATAGGTCCGCCAGGAAACCCACCATAGCCACCCATTCTTCCCATGGGACCGCCAAATGCTGGATCAAATCCCTGAGCCATCATTGCTTGAGGGTGCATCATCTGTGAATTGCCGCCCATACCCTGATTGAATGCATTACTCCCGTTCCCCATGATGCCTCTACCACCCATGCCACCACCCCTCCTCATGCCACCAGGAGCCCCTCCCCGGTTTCCCATTCCCTGGGAATTGCCTCTACCCCAGTTGCCTCTCCCATATCCTCCTCTATTGTTATCTCCACCACCCTGGTAATTACCACCAGTTGCTATGTTATTTCCAGCTGGTTTCCCACCAGTATCATTTGACACTCTCTTAGGTTGATTAAGAGCAGCTTGACCTGTTTGTTGAGTCCTATTGACCTGTGCCTCACCCATCCTTTTCACACTGAAGGGCGATGCAAAAGCAACGACACACGGCCTGCCATTGAAGACATGACCGTTCATCCCCTCTTTGCATGCAGCAGCTGCACCAGGATCATAGAACTCAACTTGGCAGTACCCTTTTGACTTTCCACTGGCCTTCTCATCAAAAAATTTGACCTCCTTGACAACCCCATACTTGCTGAGCTCAGCCTCCAATTCCGAATCTGTAGTCCACCAGTGCAAATCACCAACAAAGAGCATTGTCCCACCCCCGCCCCCTCCACTGCCACTAACTCCACCTACAGCAGCCTGAACCCCAATCCCACCAGCAGCCAGTCCAGCATTTCCCGCATTCGAGATTCCATTGGGATTAATCCCATTGACATTCATATTCACCCCTCTAGCAAATCCTTCATTTCCTAAGTTAACCGTGTCGGCCTCACTATGTGGTTGTTGGTGCGGAAAAAATCCTTGCCCGCCACCTGGAGGCTGCTGCTGCTGCATCGGCCGCTGAACAAAACCTTGAACCTGGCCATCATTCAGCTCCTCTGAACCACTCATGTTTCTGTTAGCTTGCCCTAATTCAACCCGGAGTCCCGCAAGAGGTGGTGCTGGAAGCCTCGGCCCTTGATTTTCAAATCCCTCAACTCCTCCTCTTTCAGCAATAGCAGATCCACCGCCCACCATAGCTCCACTAGACTGAGAAACAACATTCCGTGGTGGCGGAGGAGCTGAAAATTGAGCAGGCGGGTCGATTTTCCTCGCAACCTCCTCTGCAGTCCTAACTACTGGCTCATCATTCCTCTTCAAGGTCTGTAAGAAACCCTCTCCAACATTAACATCATTATAGAGATCCTCATAGTCATCATCTTCCTCTTCCACAAGAAACCCCTCATCAGCAACAGCCGAAATGGCTTCATTCCTGTGGAACTGCTCGCCCGGATCTTCATCCATCCTTACCCAGACTTCAATAGTACCACAACTTGCTGCTCAATTGCAATATTGACCACCAGAAGAAACTGCAATCATAAACCCTAGAAGGCCACAATCTAATACTGTAAAACAAGGATTATTTTCAGTTGGTGAGAAATCGAGTGCGGACGAGAAAGTGACCAACCTTGGCAAACCCTAATTCTGCAGACGGAAAAATCGAGTTGGACAATTGGGGGAATTTTCTCGTCTCGGGGTGGAATTCGAATTCGCACGTTGCTCCTTTTTTTGTTCTTGACACGTAACGACGTCGTCTCATCCTAGCGCTGTGATGGATTGCCTTGCTGTGTTATTTTCTTAATTGATTGATCTTAGCAAATAGATTACATAAGAAAAATTACAAATTTGGAAAAGGATATAAATCTGGTAGGGGATACTAATTTGCTAAAAAAATTAATGACGCTCCCAACCACCAATGAAATTTGAACCGAAGATCACAAGGATGACAGACCCCACCTGATCACTCAGCCACCACTACTAGTAGCATTTTGTCGTCATTAATTAAATTATGAAACACGTGTCACAATCAGATTGATTATTCCCAATGAAAAGTGCACCAAATTGTTTGACAGTATTGAATCTTATTCCTTCGGAAAATATGAAGACATTTGTTAGCAGTGGGTTTGTATTCAGATTACCTAGTGCCCTTTAAAATATCTTAGTTCATTAGAAAATAGAATAAAATATTAAACTAAATATAAAATGATAATCGCACTTACACATTCATAAACTGATATTGTAACACAAATTATACTTTATATGTTATTTTATAAAATTATATATTGAATGTTGTATAAGAATTTCGATTGTCGAACAATTGGTCTGACAATTTCTGATTTCTGATTGCTGAATGATTCACTTTCGTTAGGTAAACTATTTTTTGACCATCTTAATATATTAAAACTTTACCGTATTATCATCTTTCACAATTTTTTAAGAAAATATTAAAATCTTAATAAATTTCAAAATTATTATAAAAAATATATGTGTAGTATGAGGTGTGATAGAAAAAAAATAAATGAAATTATGAGTTTATATAAATAAAAACTGTCAAATAATTTATTGTACTTTCACCGTGCAACACCATATTAATAATTTACTTTCGTGTAATTTTGTAATTTTTAGGTTTCATCCAGTGTAGGATATGACATCATATTGATAATTTGTCCTTTAACAACACCATATTTCCCCTTTAAGTCCCATAAGGAACTTCATTACCTTTTTTCTTTCAAAGAACAAAGCCAAATCCTTATAAGAAAGAGCAAAATACAAGAAAGTCACAGGTTCTTAAAAGTTTCATATTTTCTAACTGATCCCACTATGATGCAATAGTAATTTTTTTTTGAAATATTTGTGATAACTTTAGTTCCAAGTAAAACACACATAGTTCTCTATTTTCACCAAATTTAGTGGCCAAAACAAGCCAATATTTCAAACCAAATCAACATAAAAAGATTGTGCATTCAGAAGAAATAATGTTGCTTATTCATCGTAAGACAATATCTTTTGCACATAAATTGTCCACATAAAGACTATCTGTCAGAGATTGTATCATTATTGTTCCATCCAGAAATCTTAATTTGTTTCTTGTAGATAAGGGTTTATGAATCAAATGACGTCAATTGTAGTAATTGTTAGCATCAATAAGAATAACGGAGGTACTTTTTATATTTGAATGGTCATACGATTGAATGAAGAAAGAAAGACGAGAACTAAGCACTGTGTACTTAGTTGAAGATGACATAGAAGAGTAACTAAGATCTTCATCCATCATGATACGGGTGCAAGAGACACAAAACAAGTACCAGAGCGATGTGGGTAGAGATAGAACCGATCAGAACAGTAATCGGAATGATAGAAACTCGCCGGACCTGGTTAAGCTGATACCATGTTAAACCTTAATTCATGTAGAGTTTTAGACAGAGAGAGGCTAAATAGAACATTTTCCACCTCTTTAACTAATAATGACTTTTCTAGTGTAGTATATGTTTTAAACAAACACATTTATCAGGAGTTGGGAGTCAGATTGTGCTTACCGATACAAATACGCAAGTCGCCAAGCAATAGTTAAACAATCAAATAATGCATTGAATTATGCTTTCTTATTCATGCCCTCACAATACAAATAAGAAAAATGTGAAGTAGTTATCTTAGAGAATTCTAAATAACCAGACCTCCTCCTGAATGACCTTTAATCTAAATTATCCTACCAAATTAATAGTGAGCCTAAAATCATACGGTTTCCAAAAAAATCCATATAATGTAAGAGAAACAAACATGCAGAGTCTACATTCGAAGAGCAGCTAAAGCTAGTGCATCTAAGGCCTTGCATGGTTGAAGAGATTTGACGATTATCTGCAAGAAATATAATGAGGTCTAAAATTGGTACATCTTCAAAGGCAATCTCATAAACTAACCTGTTCACACATATGCGGCAATTTTAAAGCACCAAAACTCTAAAAACCACAACTAATAATAGCAAGCCGGCTATAATCAGAGTGAGATTACACTTTCATGTCCCTCAACCAACAATAATATTACTGATAAATGGATTAAGGTATCGACCTTTTAAAAATTCTATCAGAATATGATTTAACACCTACATATGATTTAAACAAATGACAATCATGGCACATCTAGATGTCTCTATATGATTTAACACCTTTTAAACAAATAATATTACTTTCATGATTTAACACCTTTTAAAAATTCTATCACAAACAAATGATTTAACATTTCGGAATTGGAAGATTAATAACACCTACACATGGAAGATGTATTTAGATGAAGTAATGAATTTTCATAGGCTGTCACCGATAATCATGGCAAGATGTGCCACCCGATACACATGGTCTCAGAGGTCAGATCACTTTTGAAGCTGCCGTAGTACTGAAAACACGAGTGGGATGAGCAGTCTGACTGTCTCTTTAAGATTAATCTCAGGCCCAAGCAACACTATTCTAATAACTTAAGGTTTACGATCGAGGACATTCCCCAACTAGGGTTACGGTCCCCACCGCTCAACGCTTATATAAGGAACACAAGATTCATCTTCAGGATTACTCAATCTTTTTTACGTTTGACGTCCGATAACCCAAAAAGAAAGAATTCATATCATTAGAAGCGCTGAAGCGATTAGAAGACTATCACCTACGACAATTTGACTTTGCTATATGCTATAATCTGAAGAAACCACTTCATGATATCTTTTTCTTCTAACACTGGTCAGTATTTTTGATTTTGCACTTAGAGTTAGTGTTTATGCTGTTAGGCTAAGTAACATATGTTGATATCTTTTTCCATCAATGGTGCTCTGTCTTAGCTCCGCTTGCAAGACCATCGGTTGCTGCTTCGTCTTCAGATCTGATTCCTTTGGCAGCGTTAAGAATTCAGAAGACCTTTATTTCTCCTCCCAAAATTCGGTGGGTATCATGGGATCCAGGTGAATATCTAACTCTTAATGTGGACGGTTCTGTGGCTGCGTTGGGGTCATCGGGTGGGGGAATCGTCCGGGAAATTAGTGGGAGGCCGAAATTATTGTTTAGGGTCCGGTTTGAACCAGGTTTATCGATTACAAAGGCAGAGTTCATGGCTGCGTTAAAAGGGTTAAGGGAGGCTTCATTAGCAGGCTTTGTGATTTCCGAGGTCCAGACTGATTCTTCCGTTTTAGCTGGTGCGGTTCTTAATCCGAGCTCTTGTCCGTGGGATTGTTGCTATTTACTGAGGAGTATTCGAAGGGAGCTTAAAGGAGCAAAGCTGCGTCACATCTATCGCGAAGCCAATCAGGTTGCAGATGCTTTGGCAAAAGATGCTCACACCTCAGGCAGCTTAGTATCATCATCTCTGTCTGACTTTAATTCCCATATTAAGGCATTAATTGTTCTGGATCACAGACGGATCCCATCTTGCAGATTGGGCTGAATGTTTGTTCTTCTTCTTTATTTCTTTGAATAAAATTCTGTTTGTTTAAAAAAAAAAAAACAAAAAAGATATGTTTCAACAGTAGAATGTTCACTCAAATCTAACATTTGGTATAAATATATATCTTCTCTAGGAAACTCGAGATACTCAGACTTGATAAGTATGAAAATAAAAAACTAAGAATCGGGAGCCGAATTAGGAAAGTTTTGGACATTGATTTTGTTAACTTTGCTGGCACAAATCTAAATTAGACTTTGACTCCTCTTAAAAAATTATAGATCTCTATTTTTTTTTTCAACAATTTGAATCACTCAAATCAGGCATTTGTTGTAATTGATGTCGCTCTTGAAATTTATCAGTTTTGCTGATCCGACTTAAGGAAACTTGTGCGTGTCGCGCGCCACTCAACAACTCACTGCACGCTCAACCTTTTCACGTGTTGTTATCCCAAGTCAGCATACTTTTCTTCTTTGTCATTCACCCACATGTCTTCCCTCTGACATGTCACCGCATGCACGACTGGAGTTCTTAGCGTGCGGCTATGTGCTTGGTTAGTTAATGACTTATGATCGACAATCTATTTTGTCTGTCTTTTTCTATAAAAACTTCTCTTTTAATACTTTTTGGTGTTAAGTCTATATTCACCCTATAATCTGAAAGCTAGTCTAAAATATTAAATAATACTCTCAAACAATTAAGAATCAGGTGATTTAGGTATAATAGACTGAATAATTTGGTCCTATCAGTAGGCATGATCTTGATTATAGAAACAAAACTTTCTCCTAACACTAAATATGTATTG
This sequence comes from Kalanchoe fedtschenkoi, assembly GCA_002312845.1. NCBI lineage: Eukaryota > Viridiplantae > Streptophyta > Magnoliopsida > Saxifragales > Crassulaceae > Kalanchoe > Kalanchoe fedtschenkoi. Next base: position 1,210,546 of record NQLW01000010.1, read on the forward strand.
TTTTCTTATGAAGTACATGACGTCTTGGAACACATGATTGTATCACGTTGACATGGGTTTTAGCCACTTACAAGATCTACCAATAGAGACATTTGTGTCCATATTGCTGCTAGCTTCCAATTGGACTAATTTTTTAGATCTATTTTGTGGCACATGTGCATCCATGTTGTGAAGAGGACTTCATTTTTATCTAATTTATGATCAATTTCAATAAAAACTCTTATTATGAATTTGTGTCCATTTTGTGGTCGAAGTTCTTTAAAAAAAATTCAAGTTTTCAATTTTGATTTCTATACCCTAAATATAATTTGTATTTGCACAATTTGATTCTAATTTATATAGTGCACCTTACAAATTTTGAGCACACAGAGGTTTACAGTTAATATTAAATGAACATTTACATTTGGTTAATTAGAGTGACATGATGTCTGTATCTCACAGAACATATTATGATCGATCATCTAACATACTGAATCTCTTCGAAAGGTTCATAATAGTGTTCTGAGTAGTCTCAATGAAGCTTAATTTATTTCGGGTAGCTTTTGCTTCCTCCCTAGCTCGCTCTGTCTCGTCAACATCTGCTTTGATTTGGTTCCTCAAGTTTACAATATGCATGAAGCTAGATGATATCTGCTCTATGTACATATGTAAATTTTATTAACAGAATTACACATGATCCTTGAGTCAAAATACATTGGAACACTCCAAAATGTTTGAGATTGGAAAATTAAATACAAAGTCATAAAAATTAACCCGTTGAGTTTTCATATTTTGAAAACGACGCAATACACTGTCATTACTAACCTGTAAAAAAATGTCTTTTTCAATGAATGTGACCAAATTGTCATTTAATAGTTGATCACCCATACTATTTCTTAATCTGCTCTTCACAAAACTCATACCTGAAAATACCCTTTCCACACTTGTTGTTGCCACTGGAAGAATCAATACTAGCTTCAGAAGCAGGTACAGATATGAAAATGTCTTGTGCTTATCCGTTTCAACAAGCATGCAAGATAAGCCACCAAGATCCTTCACTTGTTGAAATCTGGCATCATTTCTCACATCATCTATATACATTTCAAGTTGAAACACAAGTTCCAATAGATCAACCTTGGTAAAATCATGGGGATAAAATTCTGCAAGTCTAATAATCTTCTTCTTGTCAAAAGCAGCAAAAGAGTTGGTGGGATTCAAACAAGCCATGCAAATAAGAGCCGAGAGCTCAGAAAGCTATCTATTTGGGACATACTAGTGGAGTTAAGGGTTACAAGTTATGGGATCCTACTTCCAGAAAAACAGTAATCAGTAGGGATGTTACTTTTGATGAATATGCTTTGTTTAAACATGCTGCGAAGCAGATGGGAGTTAGCAGTGAAGTAGATGAGGCTCGGCTTAAGGTGGAACTTGAACTTGAAGCATCAACAAAGACTCTAGAGATAGATAGTGATCAACCGGTGACTGATGAAGCTATGAATACTAACAGAAGTTCAGAGACGAGATGAGCTCGCAGTATTGCTCTTGACCTTCAGAAAAGAGAAATTAGAGCTCCTCATAAATACGGATACTCTAATTTTGTTGCTTATGCTTTGACAGTTGTTGAGGAGATAGGAGAACCGTCTACCTATTTGAAAGCTACTAAATGCGCTGAGTCTGCCCAATGGGCAGTTGCTATAGCTAGAAAGATTGAATCTCTTCATAAGAACCAAACCTGGGAGTTGGTACTTTTACCTAAAGGTAAACGAACAGTTGGCTGAAAATGGATCTTCAAGAAAAAGGAAAGAACTCCGAGTGTTGAAGATGCAAGATTCAAGGCACATTTGGTGGCTAAGGGGTATCTGTTTTGATATATCATTCTAGCCTATATAATCATAAACTCTCTCATTTATTCTCTTCCTTCTAGTAATAAGATCCTTGTCTTTGCCCGTGGACGTAGGTCACTACGACCGAACCACGTAACTCTTATGTCTTCGTTTATTCTCATTCATTATTCTAGTCAATATTTCGTTGTCCTACTCCAACAAAAATTAAATTAAAAAATAGAGAATTAAGTAGTGCTAGTTATGGAGCAAAGCTTCTGTGCGTTTGATTTATAAAAATTATTAATATTTAAACTTAAACATGATATAAATAGGTGTTTCACCACGTATGAGTAGTCGAGTTGGTACAAAATTCGAATATTGTGAGATTTGATTGTTGTCAGTTTTAAAACACCTTAGAAACTTGAACGATAAGCATGTATGGAGCCACCCGAAGTTCATTTCTTATTGAAGCCGATGCGTCAACATCTACAAATAAAACAAAGTGAGAATAGCTGATTTGGCAATTTATTTGTAATTCATATTAAGGAGTAATCTATTCTTTATGTATAAAAATTGTATTGTAGAAACTTAGTGATGAGAATAATTAACAATTGGATTTTGATGCGGTGCAGTAAAGCCATATAATGCCAAGTCAAAATTAAATAGTTTTGATTTACAACCGTCAATCACCACTTGACATGTATAAAGTAATAATTAATTTATATTATTAAATTCAAAACCATCTAGATTTCCTTCTAAACCACCATAATTTTGAATGGATGTAAACTAACTTAGTATGATGGGATAATAACTCTTAATACTTTATTGCCTTTTTTTCTTATCAGTTAATCAAAATTATAATATACTTAATCATTATAATTTACTTAATCAACAATTTTAATGAATATTTAATTCGCACTATTATCATAAAAGTCAAATATTAATTAACAAATTTTATTTTTTAATAATAATTCAAACTCAAGCACCAATATCGACATTGCTTTATTGTGTTTATTGTCTTCTCAACTCAAAAATCTTCCAACATTCTCTCACTCTCTCATCAATAAAATTTTGAGAAAAAAATCCAAAAGAGACTCTGAACTATCATCACTTAACAAATTACGGTCAAAATTGCCATGATTTTTAAAAAAGTGTGATGAAAAAAAATTTGGACTGATTTTCTAAAATAAATTTTATCGTTACCCTCCTAAACTAATATTATCATAAGATTTAGATTTGTGTGTGAAAATTACGTTGTTGGTTAGCACAATAAATAATATTGTTTCACACACATACATGAAACGATGTATTTTCATACTCAATAATTCATAATCTTCAATAAATTTAAGAAGATCTATTTTATTTAAGAAACCAAAAAAATTAATCTTAAGCATCATTCGAAATCAGTCTATTTTTTGTCATTACACCTTTTTGGAAAATCATGATAGTTAGGACCGCAGTTTGATAAGTGATGATAGTTCAGGTCCCATTTTGGATGTATTCCCTAGAATTTTTTACCTTTTTTTTGAATGAGCGACGTATAGAGAATATTCAAATACATAAAGTATATAAATTTATACAAATGGATGAAAATGGTGATACGTAATACTCTCACTAAAAGTTGTTGTTGGGATTAAAAGCAGGATAAAATAATTAATAATGATCTTACCTATTTGGTTATAAACATGATAAGTATTAATAATCTTAGTATACAGATTTTAGCTTTAAAAATTAAGTTATTTATCTCACTAAAATAGATCGGATTATTTATTTCGTTACTATTATACACATACTACTACCAAACATACCATTCTCATTAAAATTAAACAATTTAGTGAGATTTACATTTAGGATTTGTTTGGTCTAGAGAAAATTGTAGGGAAAGAAAAATTTGATCGAAAGTGAAATTCGTCATGGATTCAATTTTTTTTTCTTTGTTTGAAACAAAAATTTGAAGGAAATTTTACAACTCCTTTTACTTTACCTTATCTTTCTTTCTAACTTTTCATAAAATTTTCTTTCCCTCAAATTTTTTCAAAACCAAACAATAAAACTTTTTCTCAAATGTTCATTTCCATCTAATTGTTCCTCAACCACACGCTTAGATTAGATACCCAATTGATGGAGCTTATAATACTATATTTTTCCTTCTAAAACACAGTTAAAAGTTTGTCATTTGAACCGATTTTCTTTTATCCTGTGGTAGTTTTAATTTTTTAAACTAATTAATGTAAACAATGGAACCGATGTCATGGCTTGAATTGAACCGGGTCCAATTGGAAGAAACCATAAATTCTAACTTTTCAAATTGAACCGGATACAAGCACCCGGCCAACCATTTCGCTCAAATTCATCGACTCTCTATCTGCGACGTTTTGAATTTCAAGACGCGGTGGTTGCATAGCTGATCGGGAAATCGATCATGAGCGGTGCGCGACTGTGCTCGCTGCTGGGCGAATTAGGGTTCGAAGGCGCCGGCGCATTGGACCCGGACAGCTTCGAGTGGCCGTTTCAGTACGACGACGCTCGTCCCGTCCTTGACTGGATCTGCTCCAGTCTACGCCCATCTAATGTCCTCACTCCTTCCGAAGTTTCACAGTTATGTCTCGCCTCCGTCGCTGTTTGTTTGTTACTTTTAATTAGGAAGTAATTCTATCGAAATTGTCAGTTGGTGTTGCGTTCTGAGTAGTTCTGGTTAGATAAGGTAGATGGAGTAGAATGAAATGAATCACGGATTGCTGAAAATTCGAAGAATTAGCGTAGAACTGGTATTGAGTGGATATTTTGTGTAGTTTAGGTTTTAGATTGCAGACTTCACAGATGCTGGCATTTGTGCAGTACTGAAAAATAGTGTTTGGTGTTGTAGATAAGAATCTACTGCCCTTAATTAGTGCTTGTGAAATGCAGATAGAGGTTATAAAGGAATCTACCTGTTGATGCTAATAAATGAATGAGATGGCTGTTTGCGAATCACCCAGCTAGAAAATCAGTATAAAACGCGTCCCAGACAGTAGGTAGCTAATGGTTATTGTTATTGTCTAAGTACAAGGTTTGAATCAAGGATTTCAAATTACTTTTGGTTAGTTGGTTATCCAAGAATCTGGATTGTTTTGTCGATGACATTTGTCTGATTGTCGTTTCTAACATCAAGGTCAACTTTTAGCCCTTAACATCCCTCATCAGGAGTCAGTAGCACTTTCCCTGTAAATATGCATTTTCTCAGACCAGTGCAGACACTTTCAAATGAGTTCTTTAACCCGTTTGCGTACCTTATCATCTGAATGCGTTACTACAGGTATGAACAGTTTGTGCTAGAAGGGACTTTACTAGAGGTACTAATCTGATGAACCCTGAGGGCAACTTAGCATTTTTGTATTAGAAGTACTACTTTTGTAGAACTCTATTTCCAATAAGCTTATTCAATAACTATGCCTTGATAGGGGGAGGATCTGGATTTTGCTTATGATAGTATTTCAGCGTTTTCCGTCCAGAGAGATAATCAAGAGGCTATTTTTGGCGCTGAAGAAGGCTTGAAAGATATTAGGTCAGTTTTCTACTCGTGTAAATCTTTTGGTTATTCATTGGTATAATTTGTCTTTCATCCTGTAATCCAAGCATATTCCAAGTTCTCGAACTGTTTAGGGAAAGTATTGAGCGAATTTCATTTAGATCCTGATTTAAAAACTCAAATGAAAAATGACCCTTGGTTTGAAGGTGCCTATGAATTTAGATTTCACTTCCTCTGCTCTTTGGCTTCATTGGAACCTGCTGATTACCGCTGTCCCTATGGGCAGGTCGAACAGATATTTTCCCCAACACAATTACATTGAGTTCCTTTAGATTGATGATTTCCAGTCATGAGAAATGAATGCAATTCTAGAATAAATTTATGGTATTCGGATTGGATTATTCTAATTCTACGTGTTATAATGTGGTTGTTCAAATGATGTGTAAACTTGGTCTGCTGTCTTTTATTCATTAACTACATTTACTTTCCACATGAAGTGAGATGATCGTTTGACAAACAGTGCAGTTGAGAACAGGTTAGTGTCAAACTTTAGAAACTTATGTAGCATGAAGGATTCTTACCATTGATTTTGTCTCTAGGGTACTACTATAAATTCAGGCAATCAACGCCAATTTTGTTGTCTATCCTTCAACTTCAAGTTGACCAGGCTGAAACAACCATGCATCTTTTGCTGCCATGATTATGACTTATGAGTTTACACACATTTATTTTAACAACACCCCAGTTTTACGTATCTTACTGAATTCATGTTCGTAACAGGGATGCAACTTTATCATACAAAACTGAAGCTGTGGAGCTTCAAAGACAGCTCAGGCATTTACAGTCCCAGTTTGATATGCTTTCTGGGCAGGCTTCAACCTTGATTCAAGGTAGAAGAGCAAGAGTGGCAGCAACCAGTGCTGTCAATGGACAACTCACAATGATTGATGACAGTCTTTCAGCTCGAAACTTACAGGTATCCTGACATTTAAAGGCCCAGCATAATAGTTTCGGAATTAAATGGTTGTTTATGTTGTCATACAGGTCATGTTGTCTTTTTATTCATGCTTCATTTATCTTTTTTTCCTTTCTTGGCATGTGTTTTGAATGTGTAACTATTTTTTCTTCTAGTCCGTTAGTAGTTGTTTCAGTCTGTTAATAGAATGTCTTCACATGAACCGACCTAAAGGCCAAGCTGAATGCTGAATCTGTCAATTTTTGCAAGCTTGGCATTGGGATATATATTCAATGAAGGCGAACACTCGATTCGAAACTGCTTCCAATCATTCATACCTAAATTTGACATTATGTAAGCTAAAAATGAGGCCACCAAGCAATCTAACCCATGTGAATATATTTACTATGAATTAGATGAATGCTGTTCTCGGAAGGATTGCTTCAACAGCACAGGAGTTGGCTCATTATCACTCCGGGGATGGTATTTTTTCCCTTCTAGTCGTGCTATATATACGCACCAATCAGCTTAAAATCATCCATGAAAAAGGGTGTATTTTATGGGACATGAAATTCAGACTTTTTTATTCAAGTGTTGGATAGCGCTGATGCTGGAGTAAATTTGTGCAGAGGACGGAATCTACCTTACTTATGCTGATTTTCATCCGTACTTGCTTGGAGATTCAGCCTGTATAAAGGAGCTAAATCAGTGGTTTGTTAAGCAACTCGATACAGTATGTCATTCTAAATTATCAAATTTTAACTATCTGACCTTTCAGTTATTAAGTGACATATGTCATTGTGCATAGCTGCACCCTCTTTCTAGATCATGCCTCAGTTTTTTGCTTTCAAAAATTAGTGCGAAATTTTTTCAGAGCGAATCCAAAGAAAAGTCTGTCTAGTTAATGCCCTTGGTGGATTCAACATTTGACTACTCACCAATCTGTGATCATATTTTTAACTTTTGTTCTGGAGTCAGTACTCTGGTTATTTTGATTTCCTTGTGGTTTTGATTAATTAATGTACATGATTGTTTTTCATAGTTATATTTTATGATTATGACACTTGTAGGGTCCTTTCAGAAGAGTTGCAGAAGAGGGAAAAGCTAAATGTTCGTGGGTGAGTCTTGATGACATATCCAATACCAATGTACACGGTATTGATCTACCTCAAATCTACCTTTTAAATTAACAGGTGATATATTTATATTCATGTTATGTGTTGCTGGTGTTTAGGCGGGACTTATACTTACAAATAATGTATTGTCTTGTAACTTTTTTACCAATAATGTTTGCCTCACATAATCACTAATCAATGGAGGTTTATCTTTTTTCTGTGGTAATGTTTTTCGTTACAGAAAATGTGTACCATGGACTGCACTGGCGTGAATGTTATCAATAATATTATGACTACACCAGTTAATGTATCTGTTGTTTGTCTTGTAACTTTTTTACCAATAATGTTTGCCTCACATAATCACTAATCAATGGATGTTTATCTTTTTTCTGTGGTAATGTTTTTCGTTACAGAAAATGTGTACCATGGACTGCACTGGCGTGAATGTTATCAATAATATTATGACTACACCAGTTCATGTATCTGTTGTTTGTTTTCTCTTCATTCTGGACTTTTTTTAGTCTGTCTACATGTATTTGGTGAACCGTTTAAATAAAGCCCCGTGTACAATCACATTTGTGAGGGTAATTGACAGTTGGCTTGTATGCTGGGCTATGGTATTGCAGATTTAGAGAACTCTCATCATCAGCGTGTTGCTGAGCTGCGGCGGCTTCGGTCGATGTATTAATTCTCTGAATACTCTACTAATACATACATTTTTTTTTTTTTTTTTTGCAAAAATGCTATTTTGGTGTTCATTTATGATTGTCTATATATGTCAATATATATCAGATTTGGAACAAGTGAGAGACAATGGGTGGAGGCGCAGGTAGAGAATACAAAGCAACAAGCAGTTCTTTCAACACTAAAAGCTCAGGTGGCATCTGATGAAGCTCGTATCCATTTGGACCTTCATTCTCTCAGGTTCAAGTTTCTAATTCTTCATTAATATAACTCAAATTTTATATATTTTGATCCATCAGTGTGGCTTGATCCATGCGCGCATTTGTTGTATGTAAATAATGTTCATGAACTTGCAAATAAACCAAACTTCATTTTCTGAATGTCTACTGAACAAGAGGTTCATTGATTCATTGCTGTAGCAAATTCTGGTTTTTGGGCTGCTCTCATCAAGTAATGCATTTTGAAGATACTCAACAACGAAAATCTGGCTACCAGCTGTTCATTCACTTTTTAAATATTTTGTCAGTTGCTTGTGCCGTTTAGCATCTGGAAATGACTTATAGTAATATTAAAAAACCTTCATCTTCTTTTTTTGTCAATACTGTTTTACCTAGGTGGTTATATTATAACAATCACATCTAGCATGATGAAATGCAATGTCTGCTGAAATAGTAAACATCCCAAAGATAATACATGAATTTTGTTGAATAAAATAATATCATGTACATGCTATGGTGTCCTTTTACGTATGATATGAAATAGTATCTCAGTAATTTTTTATCTGCACTAACTTACATTTCCTGATGTGCAATCACACACTCAGGAGGAAGGAGTCTGAATTAGTTGGAGAACTTTCAAATCTTTATGAAAGAGAAGAAAAACTGTTGTCCGAGGTTTGACTTCAATATCTTGATCTTGGTAGATAAGAATAAAGATGTGGGCCATCGAGCGAAAATCTATGCGTACAATCTACTCAAACAAAACAACTTCGTTTCATATACCACATCATTTGAAAGCAAATCCAGTCGCATCGCTTCTGTATATTACTCTCAAATCAGCTGTGTATCCTGGTTGAAACTTACCTGTTTTCGTTTTTTAAACAGACCATCCCAGACTTGTGCTGGGAGCTTGCTCAGCTTCAGGACACGTATATTTTGCAAGGTAGGTTAGTTCCTTTCTAATAAAGAGTTCCAATCAACGTGTGAGTCTGGGATTTGATGTGAGAAAGATTTCCTATTCGAAGGTGATTATGATCTTAAGGTGATGCGTCAAGAGTGTTATATAAGCCGACAGAAAGCGGTAAGTGCCTCCTGATTTAGATTACTGGAAATTTAAATGTGCTAAAAAAATACTGATATTCAATTGACCTCATTAAGAGACTGCTCTATTTGATGATGAAACTCTAGCGATAAACAAATTCTCTACAGAAAAAGCAGTAGTACTCATGAGAGTAGTAGAGTACGATTACAGTCCAAGATACTAAGAAATTTCTATGTCCATCATTGTATCTTAGAGAACATATAGATTAATCTTTGCATGTGGAACTTGAAGACGTGATGTTCTACTGAAAGGATACTGTTATCAGTTTAGGTTAATATTTTAGACGATTTATTCTGTAATCGGGTATGACATGGTCTACTGTCTAACTAATTATGGGATTAATCACCCTTGTCAATCATGAAGCTGATTTTCTTGATTAATTTTCTTTATAATCTTTGCAGTTTATAAATCATCTCATTAATCAACTTGCAAGACACCAGTTTTTGAAAATCGCATGCCAATTGGAAAAGAAAACCATGCTTGGAGCATATTCATTGCTAAAAGTTGTTGAATCAGAATTACAAGGATACCATTCAGCAACTAAAAGCCGCATTGTAAGTTGACCTGTATGTTCAGCTTTTATGTGGATTGTTAGCACTGTTCTATTGCTTTGGAGTTGTTAATTGCTTTTTTCATTTTAAGGTTACACCAAATAGAAGCTCTTTTTAGCTTATGATGCTTTTTATGTCACTTTTATCTTGGGTATTAGCTCTCTTATGCTGGCCCACGCCATCAACCCACTATCTGGTATTCGTGTCGAGACCAACAAATACCCAGTGGGATATGCTGTATGGGTTGAATTTCAATACTTCTGTCAGTTTATTAGTGGTCTATTAAACATATATTTGGAAGCCATGCATATTGATGGTTGATGTTAATCTGTAGTGTTTGTTTGCCAAAATTTGTCGAAGTGGAAAATCCAAATGTAATGTTGCACTCCTGATTCGACTCTAGAAGGAGAATTTATTTCCCGTTAGCTTCATTTCCTTCTTATCGTCAAGATGAGCAAATGGTATGACCTAATATTGTGCGAAAAGTGCCAATTGTGTCGAAATATGGACCTCCACAACGCTTGGGCACTATACAGATCTTCACAAATTTCAATCCTATGCAGGGTCGCTGTCTTGCACTGATTCAAGCTGCATCAGAAGTGCCAGAACAAGGAGCTGTTGATGATCGGGATACCTTTCTGCACAGTATCAGAGACCTTTTGAGTCTTCGTTCAAGTAAATCCTTCATGCATCAATTGAAGAATAGTAATGATTGCGTAGTGTACTTCTTGGAGACTTGAATTCCGACTTTGTTTTACCGATTTTGCCAGGTGCTCAAGTTGGGTTGTCATCATATGTATCTGCTCCCGGCATTGTCCAGCAGATATCTGATCTTCAATCAGACTTGCTAAATCTTCAATCCGAACTTGAAAATACTCTTCCAGAAGATCGCAGTAGATCTATAAATGAGTTGTAAGTAATCGTATCATTAAGTTGCCTTAGCAAGAACATTATCTATTTGGATATTCTTGAAAGATCGAAGTTGCAGTTTTTTACTTTTCTAGCATGGTTGGTAGTTTACATGGTTAGAAAATCATCCAAGTAGTAGAAGAATTATATTTTTACCAGCAGTTACAAATGAGGTATCATGAATCGTGCAATGTGCACGCATCCTGACATATGATGTTTACAGGTGCACACTAATTCAAAATTTGCAACAATTACTCTTTGCATCTTCAACTACAGCTCAACCAATATTGACACCTAGGGTATGCCATCCATCTTGATGTTTTATTTATTTATCTATTTATTTTTATGTTCTGGATTTACCTAGCTGTTGGAAGTATTATTTAGCTCAGGATTGCTCTCATTCTTCCCCCCTGAGAGCATTCTTCTTTTTTCACGCGTTTATTTTTTTAACTTGATTGGTAACATGTTGATCATCAGGCTTTAATGAAGGAGCTGGACGAAATGGAAAAGATGAATGTCAAGTTGTCTGCAGCAGTCGAAGAAGTGACACTTGAACAAATGAAGAAGACTGAGGTATCTTGTTCGATTTCCAACTCTTTGGCCGTCACAGTGGTCATTCATTGTCTTCGAATTCTTCTGCAATTGAGTCCAGTATTAGAAATCATATTTGATATAATCATTTTGAGCCGTACGCTTCTTTTAAGTTCAGTGGTTGACTGTCCTTGTGTGGTGCTCAGTCACACACCGGAACGCATAAGAAGATGAAAGTCGATGCCTATTTTGTAGATTTCCCTCCAACATTAACTAATTAATTAAAATTGTGAATGCAGATTGTGAAGCACCATTCACAAGAAGTGGGGCTTCAAAGACGAGTTTTTGTTGATTTTTTCTGCAACCCGGATCGTTTGAGGAACCAAGTAAGGGAGTTGACTGCAAGAGTCCGTGCTCTTCAAGTTTCCTGAGAACCGAGTAAGGGAGTTGACTGCAAGCGTCTGAGCTCTTCAAGTTTCCTAAATCAACAAGTGAACAGTACCAAATATTTGCCATAGTTATCTCTCTTTGGGTTGTGTATTTGAGGCTTCTCAAGTTCCCGTTGCATATGTAAAAATGTGATTCTTTTCTTGTTAATGTGATTATGTGAAACATGTTTGCTCCTTGAGTTACAACACATCTACTTGTGTGGGTTATAGATAGTGTAATTCAATACTCATAGTCAATGACGAATTATTACAGGATTATGCATTAACTTCTCAAGGAAAACAGGACATCTACAACTGTCATAACTCAACCAAATAGGGGTGACTTGTAAGTCTGTGAGGCACTAACTTCTCAAGGAAAATAGAAATCAAAATCCTGAAAATGACGCATGATGGTATTCAGCCTCTTGGACACAGACCCTCACAGCTGAACAGCATCACAACGAATATCTGATGCAAAAAAATGAACCAGAGTTCCCTAACTGAAGGCTTGAACTATATAACACTATTTCGATATCCAAACTTTCACAACAGCTGCATTGCTAAGCCTGGAGAGTGGCGGTTTTGCGCCAGTTGAAACTGATTTTGCAGTTTTAGGAAATCTTTTCTCATAGCGGCATTATTCTGAAGAGGTTTCAGGTTCTGGGTTGGAGTTGACCCGGTGATAGCGACACCTGAAAGAACCCGGATGCTTTATCGGAGAGCACATGCAGAGCTTCTTCTTGGGCTCCCCCTGAGTAGATTCCTCCAGCATCAGACTTTCCACAGCAACTTTGTTGTCTCCAAATGCCCCCATACGACCAGGTTCTCCGCACCCTTTATCTTCTCCACCCTGTATCACATCAAATCACAACCTGAGATTATGAAGAATGCAGATTCAACTATGAACTGCAATAATGACGTGACACAAAAGGAAGAAAAAAAAAATCTAACACTGAGAAAGCTCAGCCACTGTTGTATTGTAAAGTGAGTTGAAATGTTTATATAACAACAACACCACAACACGAGTACAAGTTCTTATCACCTAAAGGGTTTCGAATCTTCCCAGAAATAAAAAAGAACAAAAAATCCAGGTTTCTTGATGTGCTGCAGATCTTGGGATCAACGTCGATATCCAAAATCCATACTCGGATTACAAACACTCAAATTATTAGACTAACTCTGATCTACCAAGTCATTAATTATCATCATCAGTTAAGTTCCCCAGATAATAAAAAAAAAACCCTTGAAATCACGTAGGAGGTAAAGAAGAGGAAGAAATGTTGATACGTGTCACGGGCTAAGTCTCGGACTAGCTCGTGCGGCACTTGTTGGCTCACGCAAGAGCCCGCAAGTCAGCCTTTATCGCGCTCTCGAGTACCTTTAAGGCAACAAAGGATCACATAAGTAAGGTACTCGTAAAAAGAGGCACAAATGATGCTATCATGTAAATCGAACGAGTCGGGACATCGATTAAGATGAAAAGGCACATTTCATTAACATCGGAAAGATTACACGCAAGTAGGCACGGGGGCACGCCTATACAAAGATTAGGGACTCGAAGGACGCACCTTATCCGAGTGGAGTAGCCCAACTACAACGCTGAACTATCCACTCCCCCGTAAAGAGCCAATGGGACTTTTTCCATTCTCATAGGAACAAACATGACTAGTGCTTGTACAAACATACTACATTTTAACAATGAAAACAAGCGGCCAAAGGCGTGACAATGCCCTGGACAAGCTTGGACTCTCACAATACGCACCAGAGGGAGAATCCAAGAGCCGATGAGTCCTCCGATACTGAGAACGCGAAACGGAAACCGCGCGGAAAAGGAAGAAATTATATGGGCTGTGGGTTTGTAGAATGATGATGGGCCGGCCCAAACTCAGGCCCGTAGCAGGAGTATATAGCTTCTTGTACCAGATGATGAGGAGGTTGAAGACGAGGATGTGGCTGAACCAAATGGAAGTGGGGCCATGCAGATGGGTGTCGTACTCTTAATGCTCAAGACATTGATGTCTACTGGCTTCAGAGGAAGATATCTCAAGCTTATGACCAACAGACTGATCCTCAACAGTGTCAAAAACTCGCAGAAGAGGTGATTAAAATTCTTGCTGAAGGGGATGATGATGACCTGGAACTGGAAACTAACTAATCTTGTTGGTGCATCTGCAATTTGATAAATTTAGCCTCATTAAGTTCTTGTTGCTCAAATCGGCTTCAAATTGTTTGGTGTACAGCCAATTCCTACCTAAGAAAGTCTAGAAGAACCCAGTGCCAAAATTAATGTTCTACTCACAGGCATACATTTCACAGTTGAAGCTTGAAGGGCTTTCTTTGACATCTGATATTGTGTTTATCGCTCACGAGTGCTGGGAGTCTTTTGCGGGCTCTTTTCGAGATAGTTTTGAAGAGAGGACGGGCACAGTTAGCTGAGAAGACCTTGAGTATGAGCAAGATGGTTAACGAGAGGATGTGGAGTTGTCAAAGCACCTCTTCAGCAATTCAGTGGTTGAGATTTTGATGAAGCGGGAAAAGAAGGATTTGGCTTTGGAGAGATGTTATGATCTCTCTCCTCTGGAGGTTGGGGAGCTTATAAGGTTTCAGAAATGGGCAGAACGCATCATAAATAAATTCATTCATCAGTTCCCTAAGCTTAATCTGGCGGCTCATGTGGAGCCTTTTTGGGTTATAGTTGAAGATAATGATGGTGAATATGTACTCCATCATGAGTATTTCATGCTCAAGAAACAGTAAGTTGATGAGGATCATTTTTTTGAATTTCACGGTGCCGATTTGCTAGACTTGAAGGCTTTATCGGTGACAGCTCTAAGAAATCGTATGTATGTATGAAGCTCTTTATCGCAATTTCAAGCAATTCAAGTCTGTCCAGACTCGAGTTTTCACCGCACTTTACAACACGGATGATAATGTGCTAGTCGCAGCACCGACAGGGAGTGGGAAAACCACATGCGCAGAGTTTGCTATCTTGGCTTGAGATGGGCCAGATCATTATTGGTACTCCGGAAAAATGGGATGCACTGTCCCGTCCCGGTGTTGGAAGCAGAGGAAGTATGTGCAACAAGTTAGATTGTTCTTATTGATGAACTTCACTTGATTGGGGTCAAGAAGGCTAACACGTTTTGTACACCGTATTATTTGTACGTGTATTATTGATATCCGTGTAAATAATATTATCTATTGAAGAAGTATTATTAATATGAGTTTGTAAGAATAGAATTTCTTCCTCTGCATTATTAATACGTATTCTTATTCTGAACCAAACATATCACCATGATATCAATCATATGTTGGAGTCTCTCCATTAAACCAGTTGAATTGACTTGTACAGACTAAAGGTTTGGTTGTCTCGAACTAATTTATTCTTAATCAGCAATCATAACGTCTTACTAGAGGTCACTTGTGATTAATGAGCTCTAACTCATGGCTAAATAAGAATAAACCTAAAGGGTCGCACACAAGCAAATATGAGATATTAAATTGAATGGAAACCGAATAAGATTCGGTCCGGATACGATCCGGTTCAACCTATGTCTGATTTGGATAAACCAGATGGGTTAATCCATGGGTTTGACCCATGGATAATACCCACTGGGTCTGACCCTCAGCTGATGGGCTTGATCCGTAGAGCGAAGCTCGTATCTCACAATAAAAAGAAACCTAGAAACGCTAGTACTCTAGCCAGATGTGTTATCCTACACAAGTGTGGATACCGTTAGAGGTGTGACAATTGCCACACGAAGAAGCGAGACGACTGAACAAAGTAATTTAACATTACAATTTATTTCCGTAGCCATTTTTTTTGGGTATTTCTCAATTCAGATCCAGTTCTATATCTCGGATCTGGATTGAGAACAATCAAAGTAAGAAATAGGTAATTCGGATCCAGATCTGTAACTAGTAATTCGGATTACCGCTAAAGACATGAAAATTGGTTTTATGGCGTTCCTGATTCGGGCTTATGCCGCGTGGTTCGGAAATCCAGATTGACATTTGTGTGGGTGATTTCCAACATAGTACTATTCTGTTTCCAATACATACTATTAAAATTCAAGAAAGACTAATCGAAGAAAGAATACTTGACCAAGAACACAATTCGAGTTCGATATTGGGGCCAACATCAAGAGACCATCGAGAAGAAAATATAAATTAGGCATTTGAGGGGATTGTTGAATATCAATGTCTAATTATGTTAGCTGAAGTAGATCAAAATTTGAAGCTAGCCTAAGAAAAGTTTAAGGGGAGACCAAAAAAAGGCCCAAAGAGAATGGTAAGAAGATTCCTAGAATTCTAATAAGAATCTAACTAAAGGAATATGCAAAGAATATACCAATAAGTTTGTAGAATCATAATCATTCGACGTTGCATGAAATACATCTCAACAATTCATTTCCTTATGAAGTAGAATAAATACCCTATGCATCTTCATTTGTAAACCAATCAATAAATAAAAATAAGTATTTGAATAAGGTGTGAGCTTTCTGTAAATTTCATTTACTAATATTTATCTTCAATTTCAATAATCATTTTTACAGATTAATATAAAATATATACTCAAAATATTAAAAAAATTCCAAATAAGATCACTTCCAAAAATACACCAATTAATCAATCAAAGTGCAAAAAAAAAATCTTGTATTAGCAACCAATTTCAGAGATTGAATAAACTGATAATTGAAGACAACCAATTTCAGATGTTTATATATTGCTGGAAAAAAATAAATCCAATATCAGTATTCCCTGTGAATATATTGTTGAAAAGAGAAATTTAAGTATTAAGCAAAAATGACAATACAGCCTTCATTCTTGTTGCTTTGTCATCACAGTCCACCATTCTTCTCCACATGATAGCTCAACCCCCATTTCCTACTGCAGCCGCATCCATGTTAACAGTTGAGTTCTCATCTATCTCTTCCCTTATTAGCATCTTTGACAGCTCTGTCACTACCCGCATCTTTAGCCATCTTCTGATTGGCCATGCACCATAAGTCTGGAGATAAATTACATGTTAGCAGCTTGTTCGCAAAGTAGACCCTCGTAAATTGCCAAATGTAAAATAAGTGACAGTTTAGCAAATGTACTAGCTTGTTGCTTACTAGATCATCATAATTTTGCGACAACACATAGTCTAAAGTCGCTTCACTCGCAAGCAGAGCAATAACCCTCTCAGTCAAACGGCTTGGAACATATTGCATTTTCAATGCTACTTTCCTCAACTGATCGTGTGATAGAGGTTCAAACATTACCATCATATCAAGACGGTTAAGAAGTTCAAAGACAGTTTTAAAAATACTAAACGCAAATTTGAATTTTAGCAGCAAAATTTAAATTTTTTTAGTGTATTAATAATTAATGATTTATAAAATCGTAAACTAGTTGTGTGCATTTTGAAGTAATTTGTGATTTAAATTGCATATTTACAATATTGGTTTAAGTTTGATCATAAAGGTTTCAAAAAAGTGATTTAACAAAAACTTTTAAGGGTTAAATCATAAATTGGTTAATTACATAATAATCAGCTAAAATTGTAACTTTCATTGAAATTGCACAATTGGATAATAATCTCTGTCGAATTAAAATTTTTTTTAGTAATACGTTCCTTCCTTTTGAAAGTTTCTCAATCACTCCTCTTCCTTAATCTCAATTCAGCTCCTCTCCCTTAATCTCATCTTCTACTCCTTCCAGTTCCAGTTGCTCCATCCACAGCCCACCATTCTTCTCCAAATGATAGCTTAACCCCTTTCCCTCTACAGCTCCATCTATGTTGATGGTTGAGTTCTCATATATCTTTTCACTTAGTAGCATCTTTGACAGCTGACAGCTCCACCCTATTCTCTAGCTATTTCTGATTGGTCTTGCACCACATAAGCCTGGAAATAAATTCTATGTTAGCAACTTGTTGACCAAATGTAAAATAAATGACAATTTTGCAAATATACTAGCTTTTTGCTTACCGATCATAGCTTTGTGACCACACATAAAGTCTAAAGTAGCATCACGCACGGCCAGAGTAAAACCCCTCTCAGCCAAACGGCTTGCAACGTCTTTCGTTTGCAATCTGACTACTTACAACTTTCCTCAGCTGATTCAGTGACTGAGGTTCAAAGACAAAGTAAAATCTCATCAAGACGATTAAGGAATTCTAGTAGCTTGAAGTGCATTTACACCTGCGACATCTCTGGCAGCTTGCAATGGTGGCTTCAATTTCTGGTAGTGACCCATACTTCATATCGGCTACCATTGTGAGATCCGATCTTCTCACTGCTTCTTGAATATCATACAGCAGCAGCTTTTCCCTCTTCTGTTTTAGTCTCTCCTTATATCATCTATCCTTTGTTTTCTTTTGCATGTTTCATCATCAGTGGTTGCAGTTTATCCCTCAAGTCATCAAGCTCTTGCTTGACCTGAGACAACAAATAAATAAAGTTAATGGGATGCGACAAAATGCCATAGCCAAATTATTGATCATTCATCATTGAGGACTTTGTCTTTCTCCTTTTCAATAGGATGAAGTTCTAATTCCAGTTGGATCTTCTTCCTCTCAAGATTATCGATTTCTTCAGGCTGGCTGTTAAACTGAACCCTCACATTTGCACAAGCCTCATCCACTAAGTTAATGGCCTTGTCAGGCAGATGGCGACCAAAGTAGAATTAAACATGCATCAGCTATCCACTATGTTCATGAAATCTAAACATCAGACAAACACAAATGGTATCTCCAGTAGCACTCTCAACTTTTCTCCCACTTGGAGTGATTTGGACATGCCTGGACTCAGAAGCAAGATTAGTATTGTGGGTGGGTGGACTTTTCAGGATTCATATTCTGCAAAAACATACAACAAATTTGATAATCACAGATAGTGATAAGGGGAGCACAGTCTGGTGATAAAGATTGATTCTTAGCGTGCTCAAGGACTCTCAGATTAGCAGTAACAGAGTCAAGTTGGAGGTAGAGAAACTTCGAGGAAAGAAGGGGAGAAAAGTTGAGAGTGCTAAGGCTAAGAACCAACAGATCTATTGCCAAATGTGTACCACATTATTATAAGTCATCGCCAAATGTCTTTCTCCTTTTCAAGAGCATGGAGTTCTACTTCCAATTGGATCCTCTTCCTCTCAAGCTTATAGATTTCTTCAGGCTTGCTGTCAAGCTGAAGCCTCACATTTGCGCAAGCCTCATCCACCGAGGCAATGGCCTTGCCAGGCAGATGGCGACCTTAATAAAATTAAACATGCATCAGCTATCCAAACAGCAGACGAACACAAGTGGTATCAATACACATACCTGTAATATATCGATCAGAAAGCAGAGCAGCAGTCACAAGAGATCTATCTTTGATTCTATGTTATGCCACAAGACCTTAATAGATGAAGTCCACCTTGTTCTTGGTGCTGGAAAGACTGAAGGTTCAATGGATGCGGCGAATCTGTTGAAGCCTATGCTCGCCAGGAGTCAGTTGAAGTGCATTGGCGCCACAACACTGGAAAAATATAGGAAGTATGTGGAGAAGGATGCTGCATTTGAGAGGAGGTTTCAACAGGTTTATATAGCTGAGCCTAGTGTGTCTGATACGATCAGCATTCTTCAAGGTCGGCCACCATGGTGTGAGAAAGAGCTGCTCAGCTCTCTGATCGATATATTACAGGTATGTGTATTGA
This sequence comes from Kalanchoe fedtschenkoi, assembly GCA_002312845.1. Taxonomy (NCBI): domain Eukaryota; kingdom Viridiplantae; phylum Streptophyta; class Magnoliopsida; order Saxifragales; family Crassulaceae; genus Kalanchoe; species Kalanchoe fedtschenkoi. The sequence continues at coordinate 1,230,026 of NQLW01000010.1, forward strand.
TATCACTTGTATTGATACCCCTGTATTATATCGATCAGATAGTAGAGCAGCAGTCTTCAAGAGCTCTATCAACATCATCTTTATTTTTTTTTACCGCAGAATTAAACCCCTAGTTATGCCACTGATTTCCGGCACATCAGGTCTGGCTTTCCGCAATTTTATTGTATGTTTTTGCAGAATATAAATTCCTAGCTCGTGAACTTGCTTCTGTGTCCGGGCATGACCATATCACTACTCAGCACATCGCCGTGTATTGTTAAAAATATGATAAAGGGAGTAGACGATGCAAATGGCAAATTTATTTTGTTCTACCGGTAGAAGATGCTGATGTCAATCCATTCACTTCCAAAAAAAAAAGCTACTTCCTCCACAAACTGAAATAGCCGTGTCGCTGGCCGTTGTCAAAAATGGACGACGAGAAGCAGTCGCTGGCCGTGGTTGGTTCAACCGCTCAAATCTTTGCTGCTGCGTTGGCGCTGGAGGCGTGCAAGGCTGAGGCCGTGATGCGGTGACTGCGCGGAGATAGCGTGGCTGGAGCGGCTGTCTCTAGGGTGGGTTTGGTGTGTGTGATGGCTGCTAGAGGAGGCTGAACCGGAATGAGAGACGGCGGCGGCGCTCCTAACGTCGAACGAGATTGGAACTAGGGTTAGGCTGTATTTTTTAATTAGGTATTAATGGCTGTGGGCTTACTATTTTATAAAATTTTGTGAATATATTAGTAGGATGCGGTCCACAATTTATTTTTAAAAATGTCAAAATCTCATACAACCAATAGAAAATAAATTAATATATTTTTATTATTTCATTTTTTCAGATAACTTTCCCCATAGTATAATTTTGGTAGTATTTAAATCTACATCACAAACATATAACATGATTTTTAATACGGCTTTGTTTCCGGCTCCGGACACTAAACATGTAATTCACCGTAGTGGGAAAGTTAAGATCATTAAATATAAATTTACAATAAAAATGGATTGATAATGACTTTTACTAATTATGGTCGTGAAGGAGATGATGTTACATATAATTTGATATTTGATTTTAGGTAAAGACTTATTTTTTTATTTAAGAATATTATTAACATTTTAGATAAATTAAATAAAAACAATCGAGTTTCTTTGAGAATTGTGTTCAACAAAAAAATAAATACCCTAAATTAGATGTGTCAATGGGTAGTTCAGACTCATTTGGAAGGACTCAGATCTAGATCCAGATTCAGAATCAGACCCATTTCATTTGGGTCCGACCCAGATTCAGACTCAATATTTTAATAAATTTTGTATCCAAATTCAGATCATTTGGACCCGTTAGACTCAAAATAAATTTTCTAATATTAAATGATCAAATAAAATAAATAATGAATATTTGTTTATGAAAATAATAAATTATGAAAAATTTATGTTTATATTTAAATTTATTTTAAATTGAAATTAATTTTTCAAAAATAATTAAATAAAAAATAAATTTTCTTTTTTAAAAGTAACTCTTTTATAAATATTTTTTTATTTTTTAGAAATATTTTTTAAAATTTATTTTTTAGAAATATTTTTTAAAATTTATTTATTTTTAATTTTTTTTAATTTTTTATAAAAAATTATTTTATTTCAGATCTAAATAAAGTAATTATCAAAAAGAACTCAAAGAGAACCATTATAAGGATCCGAATGGATAAAACTAACGGGTAAAAATGGGTCCAAGACCCAAATGAGTAGACGCAGATCTTAAAAAAACGGGTCTGGACGGATTTTGATATGGGTCTACCCAACCCAATTGAGTTGACAGCCCTACCCTAAATGTCAACTTCTCTCTGATTAATTTGAGGGGTTAAAACATGTATTTATTTTTTAAGAATAAGTAATAATAATAGTGCTAAATATTATTTAAAAATATCGTCAATGGATTTCTTTTTAAGTATAGTGTGGATCATCATTTACGTTTTTTTGCAATCAATAAAATATTAATAGTCTATTTTACAATTGTAATTATTAAAGTAGATAAAAATTATAATGTTTGGACTTTTATGTGAAATCATTCATTTGGTAAGAAGAAAATAATGAGATCATATAAAAAATATTTATATATTCTGAATTTATCTGGAAATTTAAATTAATAGAATAAATTTTGTAAAAGATTAATATAGCTTAAAATCAGTAAAATAAAGGTAGTGTGATTTAGAATTTCAAGTTATATGTATACAGAATTATGATAATTTTAATTTTATTTATCTTTTAAAGAAATAAGCTTTACTTATCCATGTGATTGTCCTTGCTAATTAGACTTTACCTTCTCAATAATAAAATAAAAGAGAGAATGATTTCAAATTTGAAGTTATATAGACTGACAATTATGATAATTTTTTATTGTACAAATAATTATAACTTGGATTTTTTGAAGAAAAGATAATTGTTGTAGCTGCCTCATAGGAACTTGTTGTTCAGGAATGCTAGCAGCATTTTGTATGTTCGGCCCAAGAGGAAGCAAAAAGCAAAATTTTGTGGCTTTAAAGTTTTTTTTTTTTTTTTTTTTGCAGAAGGGGTGCTTGAGTTAAAGAGATGGAATGTACAGGAGGAAGAGAAAGATTACAGCTCCAAATTGCGAAATACATTAAGAGAACCAAGGGAGAAAACTAAGCTAGGAGGTGATCATGGTGAAGCTTTTTGGTCCAGTTAGCATTAAAACTAGAGTTCTTGATTTCCTGAATGTGACTAATCTTCAAAGTTGCTTCCATCTTCATTGATTAAATTATCTTTGATCTGTTTAAGTCAAGACCTTTAAAAATCTTCTGATTTCTGGCCTTACAAATATTATAAGCACAAGCAGCAACATAGCAACAGGAAATCTTCTGAAGCTTCTTTGAAGGAAAAGGAAAAGAAGAAGCCCATGATAACAAGCTGTTCCAGGATAAAAAAATTGGGATTGCCAGGAAAAGAGCAAAGAGACAAAGCAATGTTGAATAAATCCTTGGTATGATTGCACTGAAAGAAGATGTGATCGGCAGATTCCGAGCCAGTACTACAAAGAGGACAACTATCATCATCCAGCAGCCGTAATCTGAGAAGCCTCGCTTTAGTAGGCAACCTGTTATGGCATGTCTGCCATAGAAGAAAAGAGTGCTTGGGATAGCTTAAAATGTTCCATACAAGAGAATACCATACAGGTTGGGGGCAGTGGGATACATAATATTGAAGACCGAATTGGAAGAGAAAGGGGCTCCTTCGATTTTTCAGGTATAGAGAGCAGGATCATAACAATTAAGAGCTAGTTGTCTCACTTTTAAGATATTCTTGACTGGCCAAGGGGTGGAGGCTTTGATGGGAATCGTCCACCAATTTGAGTTCCTCAAATAATAAGCATGGATCCACCTGATCCAAGCAGAGTCTTTGGCTTGAATAATGTCCCAAGTTTGGGCCAAGGCAATGGAAGAATGAACATGAGAAGCCAATTTAATACCCAACCCTCCTTGTTGAGTAGGAAGGCAGACAACAGACCCTTTAACTGGGGACTTTGAGAATCCCTGCCAAAGGAACCTTCTACAAATTACATCTATGTTCTTGAGAATATTTTTTGGAATGCCAAAAATTCTATACCAGTAGATTTGCATTGAGTTCATGACAGATCGAATCAACACTGTCCTGGCTGCATAGGACAGAAATTTATTGGCCCTAGAGTTTATTTTAGACGGCATAGCCTCCAGGATAATTGCATAGTCCTTAGATTTTAAGCTCTTGCAATCCAAAGGGATTCCCAAATACTTGACAGGAAGAGTTCCACTGGTAAAACCCACTTGCCTAGCAATGGTTTCTGCACTTGCTGCTGACATGCCTCCGATGAAGATCTGGGATTTGTGGTCATTAACTGTCAGACCTGAAGTTTGAGAGAAGGAATTGAGAACTTTCTTGATGAGTTAGATGGTCCGCAAATTACCATGACTCAAAATGAAGATATCATCAGCATAAAGAAGGTGATTTAATCTTGTTCTAGAGCATTTAGGATGAAATCTGAAGTCTGGATGAGAATTGATTTTTCTGAGGTGCCTGGAAAGCACTTCCATTGCAAGGGTGAAAAGGAGAGGGGAACGGGGACATCCCTGCCGAAGGCCTCTCTCACCCATAAAATATCCAGCTGGGGAACCATTAATTAGGAGGGAGAAGTGAGGATCTTTTATGCAGTGTACAATCCAGTCAATGAATAAGAGAGGGAAGCCAAAGTGATAAAGAGAGCCCTGTAGAAACTGCCAACTCACAGAAGTCAAAAGCCTTGGATAAATCAATTTTAATGCAGCTTCTGTGAGAGATTCTGGACCTGGAATAACCATTAACTAGAGTCTGGGCCAGCAAAATATTGTGCACAATGTTCCTTCCTTGGATAAAAGCACTTTGTTCACACCCAACAAGCTTGGAGACGCAATTTTGCATTCTTTTTGCCATCAAACTAGAGATGGCTTTATAAATAATGTTGCAGAGCAAGATAGGCCTTAAATCATTGGCTGTTGCAATACTAGCTGTCTTGGAAACTAGAGCTATCAGTGTAGACTTGACTGATTTCGGCATCTTGCAAGTCCTAAAGTAGGATCTAATGGCTATAGAGATGTCGAACCCAATAATTGGCCAGTGGGTTTTGAAGAATGAAGAATTGAAACCATCTATACCAGGACTTTGTTGTTACTCATTTCAAAGAAGCTATGCTTAATCTCATCATTCGTGAACTGAACACAAAACCCCATAATATCAGATAGACTGAGAATAGTACCAGGCGAGGAGGAATAATCATGAGGTATGTAGGGGTGTACACCGGTCCAGATCCAGATCGGACCGGACCGGAACTGGAATCTGATTTTTTTCGGACCGGAACGGTTTGGACCGGAATCTCCCAACAAAAATCAGATCTGAGATCTAATGATGGAAGAGGCGATACCCCATCGACGGCGGTTGCCGTAAGTCTACCAAACGCGCCTCCTCCGCCAAGTCCGGTAAGCCGACGACAACCGACGACTCCAAACCCCGCAAGACCCACGATTCCAACTCCAGCAGCGAAAGCTCCAGCCTCACTGGTGCGACACCTGTCGCAGCGACCGACGCACCCGTTGCGAGTGCTGCAGCGGATGTCTCGGCGGTGCTCGGTGCCTCACCCTCGACTCGTACTTCGGCGGACGCTGTGTCGGCGAGCTCTCAGCGCGATGTTCGGATTCGACGAACTTCAGCTCTGACTCGATGAGCGGATCTGACTGCGGCTGCGACTGCGGCGGAGGCGTCATGTCGCGCGGTAGTGAAGGACTGAAGGTGGAGGAAGAGAGAATAGAGTAGGATTGGGAATTGGATATTTGGGGAATTTGGGGTAGAGAGAAGAGAGTAGAGTTGGGAATGGAATGGGGATTGGATTGGCCGATTTGGGGTGGACGGATGGTGTTACATAATTTCAAGTTGAAACGACGTAGTTTCAACTTGATTCTGGTCCATCCGGGTCAGACCGGATTATTTCAGTTTTTAGACCGGACCGGAACCGGATTCTTCAAAGATTACAGACCGAAACCCGGACCGGAATTTTCGGTCCGGTCCGGTTCCAGTCCATTCCGGTCCGGACCGGATTTTGAACACCCCTAGAGGTATGTAGTCCACTCTTTTACCCAGAATACCTTGAAAATGATCAGAGAGAATATTAAGAATATCCTGCTCGTCTTCAGTCCAGTTACCAGCCCGATCCTTAAGCCTACAGATTTTGTTTGTGAAAGTCTTTTCTTAAGAGTAACATGGAAGTATGAAGAGTTAAGATCGCCATGCTTGGCCCAGTGGATCTTTGCTTGTTGTTGCAAGTGAATTGACTCATATTTTGACAACTTAGCAAGAAGAGAAATATGATTCTTCTCGCTGTCTTGGAGCTGGGGATTTGAGGGATGATTACAGAGCTGATCCTGAATAAGATGCAACTGTTCTCTAGCTTGCTTAACTCGATCTGAGATATTTGTTGTAGACTTGGCAAAAACAGCAAGCAGACATTTTTTAAGAGCCTTCAACTTTAAATGAACATGGAAGAGATCCTGACAAGGGCCTGATGAGTGCCAAGACTCCTCTACAGTACGCATAAAATTCTCATTAAGAGTCCATGCATTACAGAATTTGAACCTTCTCTTTGCGGTAATTTGATTTTGGATGTGAGGGAGCTTCACGATAGCTGGACTGTGATCAGAAACCCCCGGAGCGGAAAAGATGGCATGAGAGGAAGGAAAAGACCTGACCCAAGCCTCATTGCAAGCAACTCTCTCAAGTTTACAGAGAATTCTATCTAACTCCTCCCTCTTTTTGGACCATGTGAATCTAAATCCAGTATAAGGAACATCAGAGATATTGCAAACACTATAAAACTGCTTAACTCAATTGTGTCCCTAAGAGACACATTTGAACCAAGCTTATCCTGAATATTGAGGAGACAGTTAAAGTCTCCCAGGAGAGTTTAGGGATCCACCATAGTATAACTGATATTACAAAGATCGGACCATAGAGAAGCTCTAGACAAAAGCTTATTAAAGGCATATATGAAAGTGACAAAAAACTTCTGAGAAGAAATGATGACACAACAGTGCATATATTGAGGAGAAGAAGATACCACCTGACAAGAGTGAATCACAGATGAATCCCAGCCCATCAAAATTCTTCCATGAGGAGAAATATCAAAATTGCTGCACAGATTCCAAGATCCCAAGGAGCTGAGATTATTCTGAAAGACTCTAAAAGAATTGGAAGATAACTTAGTTTCAATGATAGCAAAAAGAGAAATATGCTGAGAAGAAACAAAATTTAGAACTTCTTTCTGTTTTAAAGGGGAATTAAGACCCCTTATGTTCCAGGTTACGATATTAATCATTGGACAGAGGTTGGGGGAGTCATAGACCGCATCACTTCTTAATGTCATAATCCTTGGAAAAATTTTCTGTGGTTGGATTTTAGAACCTTTGGCCCTTCCTTTTTTCCTAACCACTGTAGTAAAACCATCAGAATCTGAGGAGTTGTGCTGAGATAAAGGAACTGGAGGGTTGATATCAACCATTACAATAGCAAGAGGTTAAGTCTCTGGAACCACAGTAGGAGAAATACCATCACTATTACCTTGAGGACTAATTTGAGGAACAGGAGTGGGAGAAACATCTTCCATATTAATTGGAGGATCCATCTTCATATTTTTGGAAGGGAGCTTTATAGGAGTGTCATTAGCCATTGCCAATTACAAAGAAGGGATAGAGCCATTCTCCTCTGTAGAGTTACTCTTATCTGATTTTTCATAGAAAGTCGGGATATTCTCATCCGGAACCATCGATTTTTCCCTTGGAACCCACTATTGCTTGACTGCTCTTTTGCACTATTCAGTTTTGTGCCCAAAAAGTTTGCAATGCACACACCTGAAAAAAACAAAAGGTAAATTAAAAGAATTGATAAGTACATGCCAGAAGGTGTTGTAGCCTCTCAGCATATAATATGAGAAGAACTTGTTTGCATGGAATGAACTTAAATGGAAACTTAAGGAAGATCTTTGAACATATAAAACAAAGATATCATACTCCCTCCGTCCTCTTTTATTTGTCACTTTCCTTTTATAGACTGGAGTTTGACTTATTATTTTGTACGTGAAATTTTATGATAAATATTATGATGAGGGATCTCAATTTGTTCGTATCGAATTCTACTTCATGAATATATTTTTGTTATAATTTTACAATGTTTATATTTTGAGTTATTTATCTTTAAAAATTAATGCATGGTAGTTTAAGCGACATGTAAAAGAGGACAGAGAGAGTACTTCTCAATAGCTTCCGTTTTACATCTCTTTGAGTGTGAGATAAATATATACT